>JAYXIM010045531.1:0-147864 GCA_037575425.1 Anastrepha fraterculus
TTTTGGGGTTATGTGAAGTCATTGGTCTACAATGCCTACCTTAAGACGATTTGCGACCTTAAACGTCAATATTGAACGCGAAATTGCTGCGATTTCGGCGATTTATGCAAGACATTGGTCTACATTGTTCAACGATTGACGTCGTAAACGATGTTGCGGTGACCTCAAGAGCAATATTGAACTCGATATTACTGGATATGTTCGAACCGATTTATACAAAAAAGTGGTCGAAAAGAGTCCAACAGGTTGTGTTATATTCGTAAAACGTTGAAGCTGATCTTGCTGAAAAATGCAATTTCATACAGAATGTCTGTGTTCAAACTTGATTTGCAAAAATTAGTTAAAAAGCAGACCGAATTGCTATTTTACGGTTCAAAAAAACTATGTGACGTATCACTGAAATTATGCTATGTATGTATACTCTTACTAAATACTTAAAAATTTTCAGAATAATGTTATTTCGATCGTTTTATTCAAAATACCATAATATTTGAACGATTTATTTATGTATGTATATTCTTATATGTACTTAAATTTTCAGAATATTTATTTTTTTTTTTTCAAAATACCAAAATTTGAACATTTACCTCGCCTTTATTTTTATAAAATACGAAAATTTTCACAACTTATTTTTTTTTTTTTTTTCAAAATACCAAAATTTGAAAATGAACCTCTTTTTCCAAAATACGAAAATTTTCAAAATTATTTCTTTGTATTTTCAAAAAACAAAAATTTGAAAATGAACCTCTTTTTCCAAAATACGAAAATTTTCAAAATAAATTTTTTTTCAAAACACCAAAATTTTCAAAATTAATTCCTTTTTATTCAAAATACAAATATCTTCAAAATTTATCTCTTTTTTCAAAATACCAAAATTTTCCAAACTAATATCTTTTTCTTCAAAATACGAAAATTTCCAGAACTAATTTTTTTTTTTAAAATTCTCAGAAATAGTTTCCTTTGATTTCTAAATACCAAAGTTTTAAAATTTTTTTTTTCCAAAAAATTAAAATTATCAAAATTAATCTATTTTTTCTTTCAAAATACCAAAATTTTCAAAATAATTTTTTTGTTTTTTCAAACTACCAAAATATTGAAATATTCTTTTTTTTTCAAAATACCAAAGTTTTCAAAATACTTTTTTTTTTCAAAATTTGCAAAATTGATTTTCTTTTTTTAAACACCAAAAAGTTTTGAAACTTTTTTTTAATTTCTTTCTTTTTCAAAATACTAAAATTTTCAAAAATAATTTCATTCTTTTTTTCAAAATACCACAATTTTCAAAATTAATCTCTTTTTATTCAAAATACCAATATTTTCAAAATTAATCTTTTTTTTTCAAAATGCCAATATTTTCAAAACTAATTTTTTTTTTTTCAAAATACGAAAATTTCCAAAACTAATTTTTTTTTTTTTAATATTCAGAAATAATTTCTTTTTATTTCAAATTACCAAAGATTCAAAATTTTTATTTTTTTTTTCAAAATATCAAAACTTTCAAAATTAATTTTTTTTTTTCAAAATACCAAAATATTCAAAATTAACTCCTTTTTTTCAAAATATCAAAATTTGTTAAATTAATTTCCTTTTTTTTTAAATACCAAAAAATTAAAAAAAAATTTTTTTTTAATATTTTCTTTTCATTCAGTATAGAAATTAGCCCATTTTCTTCCGATTCAGTAAAGATTTACAGATGGAATTTGGCTTTATAAATTGTTTTGGCGTTTTCAAATGTTATCCACGCTTATTAAAGCGTGCTCTTTTTATAAAAATTTTAACTCCTAGGCAATGGAAAAGATGGTTATATGACTATCGAACTCAACGATTTCCCTTTATTTGTAAACATTTTTTACTATTCATGACAGGCGAAATGCGAAAAGAAGAAAATTCTGTGGATGGCTGTGTAGAGCAGCGGAATGAGTATCAGATGATTTTTGCTATGGGTAAATGGCGAGCACTCCCAAGAGAAAAATCAGAAAAAGTGCTTTAGAATTGTTTGCTGAATGAGAAGTAAAACAATAAAACAAAAAAGTCAAAACAACAACTTCAACATGCCCACATTGTTGTGTCACCTACCAGAAGTTTTTGAAGGCAATTGAATTTTTTTCATTTAAAAATTAATCAGATCACATAAAAAGAGTTCATCCCAGATTTGACTAATTTTTGCTAATTGAAAAAAAAAGTTAGTTAAGAAAAGTGAAAAATCGGTAATGGACGAGTGTAGTTGTGTTTGTAACTCACGCGCTGTGCTTCCAATTGTAGGCGAGCATGAGTAATAGATGAGTAGAGGAGTTCATTATTCACTCACTGCCTTCTGGAATACTCAGCAAAACGTTGATACTGAACTATAAATATTCTCAATTTCCTTTATTTTCACAATTTCCCGGCTTTTCTATTTGCGCAAAGTTCTAAGCACAATGCGACTTTAGATTTATAAAATTACATTCAATTCGTTTTGTGGCCTTCTCATCCTAATTGCCATTGATGATTATTTGGCTGCCACATTTGGAAAGAGCGCCTCCTTACACAAATAAATGATGCAATGCGGCAGCGTTAAAAGCAATTAATGAAAAGAAAATAAAAGAATGGCAAAGCAGCAGGCGTCTGAACCTACCGTAAGCCGCTAAGAGCAAGAGGAAGTTGATGAAAATTGAGTCGCCAACAACGCCACCACTGCTGCCAAATAAAATGTCAATATCAATTAGGTGCGCTGAACAAATTCTCTTACCGAATCGCCTTTGGTTTTAAGTTACTTATTTTCTTCGTTCCATTGTTGATTTTTCTCATTTCTTAAGCCATCCTGCCATGCCATGCCAAGCCATCTTCATGATCCTTTTGCCTAATTAATTTCACCGCACAATAATACGACAAGCAAGTGGATTTAAAAAGTTTCCACCAGCCAACCGACCGACCGCCGATGGACTTAATTTGCTTGCCAAATTGGCGTAAAGCATTTGAGCCGCATGCGAAATCTACTCAAGCATTACGAAAGGCGCATGCAAAATGGTCAAAGTTCGGTGTAAGTGAAATTAAGTAAAATGGACTCAAGGCGTAGCCAAACAAAGAGCGCGCAATTGATATTCGTCTAATGAGTTTTCTGTTTACACAAGAGATGAAAAGGTTGCTTAAGCATTTGTGTTATTCGTCAGTTGCGTGATAAATTAGCAGGTGAATGTGTTGTGAGCTTTGCAAAATTAGTGGGTAAATACAAGCAAAACTTAGAACTACAAACGCTTGCGACAAAGAGTGGATGTCTTTCGAACACGCTGTTCTTGGCGCAAAAAAAAAATTAATTACTTGCTTTGCTAAAATAACTAAAGGCTAACTCAAACTGAGACATAGGTTTAGATGGTAATTTAAAGCAGAAAGTTATCAGTTTGGTCAGGGCAGCTGAAACAAAATCCCAGCATGTAAGTAAAGAAAAGCGTGCGCTACGTACCACCCTACCAATTTTTCTATAACTTTTCTAATTTTTCTTCAATATTCATTACACTTCCAAGCTAAAAAAACTCACTCAGATCCAACGGATGGAAATTTCTCTACTTGAAGTGAGAGCCCTTGCAGCCTACGCTGTTGTGGATGATGGCACAAAAGACCATGACGTCAAAGTGTAAACCGCCAATAAGTCTGTGGATGATCGCGGGCAGGTGGTAGCGCTAAACCAATTTTCTAACTCTGCTTTGATATTCACTGAATGGCATACAGAAATATTCATTGGAAAAGCCGAAAGGCAGATATTTTTGATGGGGAGCTTTTTTCTGACAAAATTACATTCGGAGGCTTGCCATTGCCTGCCGCTATTAGAAAAAACCGCTAAAAAAACCATTGTACTGCACTCGGATTCCGTTTTAATTTTCTTTAAATCTAACCGACCTCCGAAAAGATCTATATACTCTACTATCTTGTGGTGCATGGGAGCCAAGGTGCTCCCTTCTTAACACATCAGTGCCAAAAATCCCAAACCTGATTCGACCGAAGGCGGGGCAGACGCCGTCTCATCCTCCTCTTCACAAGCAGCTGGGCAGAGTACACTGTCTAAGATGCCTACCTTTTCCATGTGCTTCGCCTACAAAAATTGGCCCGGCATCAGTTCAACCACCTGTCTGCAGCCCCTTCTGCTTCTGCGACAGTCGGTCAGACATGACAGGTAACATCAATTTAGTCCATCTGCAGCCTCTATCAGCCTGCCAAGCTCGCTTGTGGATTGTAGTAACCCATTTGCTAACCATGGCATTGATGGCTCAGAGCCCCCTCCTAGCTAGGCCTCTCCTTGGATGAAGGTGTCAAGTGGTGATAGACCAACCAGAGCATCTAATGCCGGGCCTGAAGTAGTCGGAAAAGCTCCGGTACAACAGAATGCCATGTAGTCTTGATAAGGTCCTCCTGACTCCCACAAGATAGAGAGTCTACTCATCCAAACCACTGATGCATAGGTAATAATAGGTCGTATCATTGCCGTGTAGATCCATAGAACCTTGGACCGTGGACCAAAAACACCCTTGTACTGCCAGAAGGCTGTCAGTGCTTTGGATGTCTTTGTTTGAACGTGTGATTTCCGAAGAAGTTTACTATCGAGGAATACTAAAAGACTACAATACCACTTTTTGTGGGGTTTGCCGATAGCCCATTAACGCAGCACCAAGTGTCAATCATATCCAGAGCTTTCTGCACTTTTCTACAGATGTTCATAAGCGAAGGGCCCGCTAGCAAACAGGCAACATCGTCGGCATATGCTTGTGTGTAGACTCCAGCACCGTTTAAGTTGGTGAGTAGAGGATCGATCACCATGCATCAGAGCAATGAGGATAGCACACCACCTTGGGGCCAGCCTCTATTAACCCCGGATGACAGCAGCAGATCCACCTCCGCCCGCACCGTGACCATTCTTTGCGATAGTATTGAACGAATACAATTCTCCAGCATCCCATCTACGCCCTGTCTACGGGCAGAGCTGCACATACTGTCGAAAGTGGCATTATCAAAAGCCCCTTCGATAACCAAAAAGATACCCATAGCGTAGTCACTTCTGTCAATTGATTGCTTTACCCTAGCAACAAGATTTTGTAGTGCCGACTTGCAGGATTTTCTGCTTTCATAGGCATGCTTAAATGGGGAGAGTGAGTGAACCTTCAGCGACTTCTGACGCATATGCAACTCCACTAGCCGTTCGAGACTTTTCAGCATGAAAGAGGTCATGCTGATAGGTCTAAAACTTTTGGGGCTGGTGTAGTCATCTCTCTCAACCTTAGGGATGAAGGCGACCCTCAGCATCCTCCACGAGCGTGGTATATAAGCCAGTGCCAGGCATGCAGTGAAGATTTTCTTCAGAGCTGCAGTCATGGACTCTATGCCTTCCTTCAGCATGGCACGATAAATGTCATCTGGTCCGGGGGACTTGGAGCCGCTAAAAGATTTGATCGAAAATCGAATGGTGGGTTCATTCACCACAGATGTGACAACGTACCAGTTACGCCGAGAAAGTGTAGCAGTTCTAACAACAGACTCGTTTTGGTTTAGTAAGGTAAAAGGTTTTATATGTGCACGGACTTTTCAAGCGTCCCTCGTATAGCTGTATAGGTATGTACTAAGCATACACATATGCACACGATTTTCGATTGGCAAATTTGTATACGTCCTATTTGCATTAGCAGCGCCTACGCGTTCTTGCTTCACTTCAATCAGAAAATTCGCAGATGAAGCCTTAAATGCTTAATTTGACGCCAAAATAATATCAAAGGCGTTGAATTTTGTGGATTTAGAAAAATGTGAAAAATGCTTATGAACTTTTTAGCAAAGTGAGGCGTAGAAAATGCTTCATTTAATTCACTTTTATTTATAATTTTATGCAAATAGCGTACAAAAGAAAAGAAAATAAAATAGATTTAAAAAAAGCAAATGATTAAAAATATAATTTGTATGCAAAAATATTTGAAAATAATCATGAGCTTGTTAGCTGTATAGCTTATTTGCATATAGCATAATCACACACACACGCGCGCACACACAAATAATCAGAGTCTAAATCTGTAAAATTTACACTAAAAGGCATGCATATGTTTTTCTTTTTTGATATGTCACTGGAAAATTATTACAATTCGCTTCATTAAGCTGCTTACATGATGAACATTTTCAAAATAAATATTTCGGTTTTCAGTTGTTGTTGGTCTATGCTTTTACATGCGCTTGAATAACTCTTCGTTCATACTAAATCATGTGGAAAATTTGCCAGCACACACTTACATGCGCACATTAAAACACTTACAAGCCACGCACACAGAACTTCTTCAAGAAAAGGGTCAAAACCGGCTATGAATTGAATTAATAAAAGCAAAAAGGATTCATTTATAAGTGCGTGCGTATGTGTGTATGTGTGAGTGTGTGCGCGTTGTGAGATTATAATTTTCTTCGGATGATTTCCTGGGACATATCATCTCAAGTGTTTACAAGCAGGCGATACTTAAATTAGTATGCCTTTTCTTCGCTGACCCTGCCCCCAATTTCCCGTTTGCTCTTTCCTTACGAATGCTTTTCTATATCTTTGTATCTTTTTATGTATGCGGGTTTGTTATTTGTAAATATTGTTTGTAGAAGGTTACAAAATTTTATTGAGTGTAAATTACCAACATGCAATATGTTTTAATTTGTTACATTCGGAGTGTGTGTGAATTATGTTTCGTAGGGCATTTGGGTCAAAGGGGTTTCTGTGGGCATAATTTTGCTTGTAAAGTAAATAAATTCTTGGTCTCGGTGTCGGTAATGGAGTGGAAAATTGTTGGATCATTTTATATTGTCTACATACGCATAAATATATCTACGTCTTTTAAAATAGCGTGCCAAAGTAGGTGGGTACGTATGTTCGCTAATAACCTCGCACTGAATACTCCGATTTGCACAGAGTTTTTTGTATTATGAAACTAATCTCTCTTGGAAGGACATAAATTACATAAACTTCCAAAAAAACGCGTGTCATACGCCAAAATGAGTAAAAAAATCATACAATTTCTTTTCAAACAACAACAAATCAAAATTGATTCAATTAATTGAATTCGCCGTAGCCGAATGGGTTGGTGCGTGATTACCATTCGGAATTCACAGAGGGAACGTTGGTTCGAATCTCGGTGAAACCAAAGTTAATGAAAACATTTTCTAATAGTGGTTGCCCCTCAGCAGGCAATGTCAAACCCCCGAGTGTATTTCTGCCATGAAAAAGTTCCTCATAAAAATATCTGCCGTTCGGAGTCGGCTTGAAAGTGTAGGTCCCTCCATTTGTGGAACAACATCAAGACGCACACCACAAACAGGAGGAGGAGCTCGGCCAAACACCCAAAAGGGGTGTACGCGCCAATTATATGTATATATAAATATAATTGGAGTACTTTTTTTCGCTTTGAACACTTTGAAATGTTTACCCTCACCCTACATTCATAAAATTTGTCAATTATTTCCTAATACCATTAAAATTTTTGAAATAAAGGAAATGTTAAAAAAAATGTGTGCATTTTCGCTTACTTACTTATGTGGCGCTACAACCGTGTGTCAGTTTCGGCCGAATCCGAATTGGCGCGCCAGCTGTTTCTGTCCTGCGCTCGTTGGTGCCAGCTAGAGATCTCGAGTGAAGACAGGCCTTGGAGCACTTGCACTTTCCAACGGAGATGTGGTCTTCCTCTTCCACGCCTTCCTTTTTGTGGTACCGTGTCATAAATTCGCCTTGCTGGAACGTTTTCTTTCATGTGAGTGATATGGCCAAGCCTGCATAGCCGCTGTATTTTTACCCGCTTAACTATGTACATGTCTCTATATAACTCATATAGTACAACTCGCTGTTCCATCGTACGCGGTACTCCTCACTAGCGCCAAATATTTTACGTAGAATTTTCCTCTCAAAGAATCCCAAAACTGCTTCTGCGCCATATATTAGGAAAGGAATGATGAGCGTTTTGTAGAGTGCCAATTTAGTCGTTCGAGAGAATTCTCTACTTCTCAGTTGCCTACTGAGCCCAAAGTAACACCTGTTGGCAATAGGTCCGTTTGATGTCCAAGCTGCCGTCATTTCTGTTCTTAATAATGGTCTCAAGGTAGACAAACTCCTTCACAACTTCAGATTGTTGGTTGGAAACACTGACATATTTTCCAAGACGCGAAGACTCCCTGTGTATTGGCAGCAGGTACTTTTTTTTACCCTCATTGTAGTGACAAGACCCACATTGCTCGCCTCTCTCTTTCAACTGGAGTATACCGAGCATACAGCGCGGTTGGTTTCGCCAATAATGTCGATGTCGTCGACATATGCTAGTAGCGTGGTACTCTTACGAAAGATAGTACCAGTGCGGTTTAGCTCGGCAGAGCGAAAGATTTTATCCAGCAAGAGGTTGAAAAAGTCACAAGACAGAGAATCGCCTTGTCTGACACCTCGCTTAGTATCGAACGGCTCGGAAAGGTTACTTTCAATTCTGACAGCGCTTGTGGTAGCGCGCAACGTTATCTTACACAGCCGTATTAGTTTTTCGGGGATACCAAACTCAGACATAGCGGCATAGAGGTGATTTCGATCCATGCTATCAAAGACGGTTTTGAAATCGACGAAGTGGTGGTGCGTCTCGAGTTGTTTTTCGTGGGTTCTCTCCAGGATTTGGCGTATTGGGAAGATTTGGTCTATCGTGGACTTACCACGTCTGAAGCCGCACTGATATGGTCCAATCAGTTTGTTGACGATGGGCTTCATTCTCTCACACAATACGTTGGACAGGACCTCGTATGCGATGTTAGCAGGCTTATCCCGCGATAATTTGCGCAGATTGCAGGGGTGATCCTGTATGTATTGGACACAGCGCACTCAGGTTCCATTCGCTTGGCATGCTGTCATCCGGCCATATCCTGCAAAGGAGCTGATGCATGATGTCAACTCTACACCTCCAGCTTTGTATAACTCGGCGAGAAGTCCGTCTGCTCCAGCGGCTTTGTTGTTTTTGAGTCGCCTAATGGATGTTCGCATTTCATCTAGGTCGGGTAGGGGCACGATGATTCCATCTTAAGGGACTGGGGTATCGATATCTACTTCTCCATCTACGCTGCTACATCCACTATTAAGCAACTCCATAACCTAAGAGTGCCTTGGTCATCCGTCACCAGATCGTTGTCTTCGTTTTTGCAGGAGCTAGTCCCGGTCTTAAAACCTTTGGTCTGGCGCTTGACATTTTGATAAAATTTTCGGGCCATATTCCTGTCGCCTGGCATCTCAAGCTCTTCGAGCTCACGTCTTTCCACATCCCGTTTCTCGCGCCTGAAAAGACGCCTCTTTTCTCTCCTCAGCTCGCGATATCGCTCCATAGTGGCATGCGTTGCGGCCGACCGCAGTGTGGCTCTGTATGCTGCGTCGTTTACTGCAGTGGCGTGGCGTGGAACTTTCTTTTGCTCATATGTACATGAAAAGTTACAGATAGTATTGTAGGATATAGAAATACGTAGAACTGGAACAGCTTAGATTTCAGCTAGAAATTTCAAAAAAATCGATTTTTTTTTTTTGTTTGATATTTCGAAAGTATAGTATTATAGCTTCTACAGCGTATTAACTAAGTAGAGAGCGATCCGCACGCTCCTGTACCTCAAACTTTAAACTCATTTATCTCGAAACGACTTTTTTTCGGCCTGGTGTTGTCATAAAGAAAAAAAAAACTATTCAACCGAATCGTCTGCAATTTTAATATGTTGGTCACAACATGAATGACTATTGTCCGTGCTAGAATCTTGTTATTATTTCATTTAATTCGTATTTTTTTCATTACAAAACTGAAAAAAACCCGATTTTTAGAGTGTCAAATTCAAAACCGCGCCATTTTGTCAAATAATTTTTTTTTTCGTTTTTTTATTCTCGTAGCGGGACTTAGTTACAGTCATACTGAAATAATTTTTTTTTTGGTGTTTGTGTTTCAGATAAATAGAAGAGCCAAAATGAAAAACACCGTCCAGATCAAATTTTTCGGGAAGGTCAACTTCATTAAAAACTATTAAAATTAAAAAAAAAAATTCATTTCTGTATGTAATTAACTTATAAAAAGCCTAAAAAGTTTAAAAATCGTTTTTCATTTTTTTTTTTTTACTGGAAATACCCTCAATTTTTGAGCTCTAGACCACCGGGACCCCTTAAATTTTTGTGTTAATTACAGACATGGCTAAAAATATATAACATCTGCGAACGAATATTATTCGCTGCTCGTTTATACGAAATCGACAATTTTATGTTGCCTACTTTTAGGCTGTAGCATCATAACAAGGCACGCGCTTAGATTCCTCACCGAGGGCAGATGTCTGCGGCCCAGGCAAAAGATACTCGGAAGAGCTAGGCAAGAACACAATTACATTGCAAGCCTCCAGCCGAAAGCCTCTTACTTTAATAATAATTTTATTATCATGTAAGTTTTAAAAAAAAAAAAAAAATAAATAAAATATTTCAAGCGGAATACAATAAAAAGTTGTGCTCATTTTAACCTTGTGAGCAAATACAACAATAAAAGCATAGCTTTTCTTACTGATAGACAGACAGCAATCAAGGCACTCAACTCTTTCCAAGTTACATCAAAGCTGGAAAGTCTTGATAAACTGAATATCAGAGGCCAGAGGCTGCCAGGGCAAATGACATTATTTATTTTATTTTTATTTTTTATAAGTAATTTTTTATGCTTTTATGGTTTCGAGAGATAAAAGTGAGTCTGTGGCGATTGCAAATTTGTCTCGACTGTGGCTGGCAAATTTTATGGCTTCATAGATGGCTATAATTTCTGCCGTGAAATTCGAGCTATAGACTGGTAACTGCCTTACAATAATTGTTTCATCATTGTAGACTGCACTGAAACTGTGTTGCGGTGCGTTAACCACTTTATGCTGCTTATGAAGTTCATGAGATTTATAATGTCAAGGCCTGCTAAATCAGCACGCGTAGCAAAGAAGTAAGAGCCAAGATGTCTAAAACTTAAACCCTCACTGAGTTGGGGTGAAGCCGATCTTTCCAGGAACAAACCGCTGGTGGTCAAGGGGCTCCCAATCCTTTCGCGGGGAAACCACCTCTCATGTCCCTTGCCGGGCCAGCTCATCCGCCTCACAGTTGCCCGCAATGTCGCTGTGATCAGGAACCCAGTTGAGTCTTAAGTCAAAGCACTTGGATGCAATCGAATGTAAAGCCAGGCATTCCCTGACCAGCTTCGAATGCACCAGCGTTGGCGCTTAGGAGAAAATAATTGCTTAATTTTTATTGGATACCATAATGACTGCCTTAGACAATAATTCTATTTATTACTGAAGGAATATTTTCGAGGAGTCTTTTTGATCTACTAATTTTTGTGATTAACTTAGATAAAGAGGATCATTTGTAATCATTGATCTGTCTTTTATTACGATAATGAACTGTCAGCTTAAAATTATGCTGTCCTATACTACATTAAAATACATTTTTTTCTCAACATTTTAAACAAAAATTGCATGTAGTAGTAGAATGTAAAGGGTTTTCCAAAACAGGTGTTATTGGTAAATGGACAGCGCTATCGGGAGATGATTAATAATTTTTACGACCGGAATTGGATGGTATTGATCTGAACAACGTTTATTCTCAACAAAACGGCGTAACGTGCCACAAAAGCAACGAAACCATTGACCTTTTACGGGAAAAGTTTCCGGACCGTGTTATCTCTCGAAGAGGTGATCACAATTGGCCACCGAGGTCTTGTGGTTTAACACTTTGTGACTTTTTCTTTGGGACCACGTGAAAGAGAAGGTCTACGCCAACAGCCCGGGGTCGATTCAAGACCTCAAACATGGAATTCGTGAAGCTATCGAGGGCATAGGGCAGCCACTTTGGAATTCGGTTATGGAAAGTTTCATGAAAAGGATATTGTCCTGTAAGCGTGGTCGTGGTGGTCATTTGCCTGATGTTATTTTCCACTATTAACGGCATAGCTTCCTCTTTATAATGAAATAAACATCCGATAATTTATATTAAAAAATAGCATTTTTGTTTGAACATCAAAATAACACCTCTGTTTGGAAAACCCTATAGTTTCTGCGCAAACCCCACCTTCATAGAAAAATCGTAAGGAAATTTGTTTCAAAAATATTTATTTTAATTTTCTTATTAACAAGTTCATTACTTTAAGAGAGCAAATACGCTGACTACCTTAATTTTCATTTTCTAATTTCTGTTTTCAATTTTCAAATGCACATTTTCGCACAAAATAAAGATTTGATTAGCACTTTTTAGCGATATTGCACAGCATTTTTTCCACTAAAGAATGGCTTCATTAACGGCACACAGTGGCTGTTTTCCATTTTAATTACATCAAAGGAAAGTGTACGCTGAGCGCGAATGTCTGCAACAACAATATAATCAACATAATTAAACAATATGCTTTGCTTTGCAAATGGCTAAATTAACATTTTCCAATGAGCAACGAACAGAAGCACCAGCATTCATACCCACGCGCATAAGTACATGCAGATGCGCTTACACAAATGCTTATGTAAGTAAAACTTAGAACGCTAATTCCCCACTCTTTTGCGATTACAGTTCACAGCAAAAGGGCCATCAAAGCCCAGAACATTGAAGCAATGAAGCAATAGTTGCCGCAAACCGAACAGATGCGACCATCCAAACCCATTCGAACGATTTTTGTAGCGCATTGGCTTGTGCAGTGAGTGAATGGCGGTGCAGCGTAACAATCGATGTTGCAGATGCCAGGAAGCTATTGTTGGCTGTCCAGTCGTAGTCGTAGCCTTTATTGCGTTCGTTGTTGTTGTTTGGTTTGCGCTGTTATGCCTTTGGTTGTTGCAAATATTTGCAAAACACTTTTAACGAGCCTTTGCTTTTTTGCGTATGCGAATGACTGAGCTTTGTGCTGTTACAAACGGCCGGCCGGACAGTGTAACAACCACTGGAGCTCATAAGGGAAAGCACATCACATTATTTACATGTATGTATGTATGTGTGTGTGATAGACTATGAATGTAGGTATTTATGCGCTTAATAAACTGTTAATGGCATCATTTCCACAGCAGTTGTTCCGCCTCACCACTTTCCTGCTCGCTTACCAACAACTGACCACGGCACGCTTTTTTTTGTTTTTATAATTTCAGTGTGCGGAAATATTTGCTTGCTAAGGTTGCGTATACGCCACGTATGACCGTTTCATATAATATCTAGTAGAGATGGCAGTTTTTACGGTCCCCAAATTTTCGGGAATTCAGTATCAATCCCTGTATTTGCATATATTCATTATTTTGTAATAACTTAACTCGAAATCATAAAATATAAAAAAAAAGTTATATAATTTTTAATAAAAAACGCATCTTCAATATACTTTTTTATTTAAAGTGAAAATTATTCCATTAACAATAAAAAAAGAAATAACGACACAACTTTTTTGGCTTTTGACTGCGACGCAACTCCTTGTTTTCTTCCACTTCCAGGCCTTTGTTCCATCGAGAAGGTTCCATTAAACTTTTTCACGCATCAGTTGCCGTAATTTTCGGATAATTTCAATTTTTTGCAATGGCATTGTGCGCTGAATGAGTATTTTTTTGATTTTTGTGCGCAATTTTTTCCGCATGTTTACACTTAACGGCACACAGTTTGAAGATTACGAAGAAGGATACACAAGGTGAGGTCCAAAGAAACCAGACTGAGCTAAAATAGAAAGGGCAACTGTTCTTCGAGTTTATTTATTCAAACTAGTGCCCTCTGGCCTCGATACACTAATTTGCATGATCTAAAAGCTTTTCGAAAGAGTGGTTCAAGTCTTTGACCGGAATGTTCTTCAGGATGTCGGTACAAGCCTTTTGGATGGCCTCTACGGACGCAAAACGTTTTCCTTTCATGGGCAAATACAATTTTCCGAATAGGTACAAGCCACAGGGAGCCATATCAGGCGAATACGGTGAGTGATTGATGATTAAAATGTGATTTATAGTCAAAAAATTAGTCACAAGAGTGGATCGATGAGATCGCTTACTATCATGCAATAAACGCCAGCTTCCTCCTTTGTGGTATTCAGGGCGAATTCGACGATTGTGATGCAGCAAACGCTTTAAAACGCCAAGATAGAAAATTGCATTGACGGTTTGGCCCATTGGCACGAATTCCTTGTAGACAAATCCCTTGGAATCGTAAATACAAATGAGCATCGACTTGATTTTTGTCTCCTCCAAACGCTTTGTTTTGGGTGGTGGCTTGTCTGTGGCCTTCCATTCGGCACTTTGACGCTTAGTTCCAGGTTCATGTTGGAAATACCACGTCCCATCACCAGTTACAAATTCTCTCTTTTCTCGCCTCTTTAATGAGGTATTTCGAATGTTGAATTCTGAGCAAATTTTGGTCCTCAGTTAACTTGGGCGGAATGAAATGTGCACAGACCTTTCGTAAGCCCAAATGATCAGTTAAAATGTGATAAATCGATGTTTTGGAGATATTCAACTCCGATTCCATGAATTTCAACAATGATTTCGGTTCGTTTTGATAATTTTACGAACAATTTCGATGGAGTTTTCGGTGATTGCTGATTTCGGGCGGACAGTATGTTAATTGGCATTTATGTCCTCACAACAATCTCTGAAAAGTGTAAACCACTCATGAACTCTGGCACGAGATAGACAATCATCGCCATAAACTTTTTTCATCAATTCCAATGTTTCGGTAAACGTTTTACCGATTTTAAAACAAAATTTGATATTAGCTCTTTGTTCGAAACTCATTTTTGATGTTGATGACACAAACATACTGACACTTTAGACGCAATAACTTCGCTTCCACTGAACCGAATGTAGCTTAGTGACACTGGAAGCCAGCTAGTCTTTTTTATTTTGGACTTCACCTTGTACTTCGCACGAACTTACAAATCCCGAAAATCTTGGTATTACATGACTACAGTACCGAAATTTTCGGTACTCAAAAGCATCATCTCGGTATTATTTGGCAACAGTCCTTATTTCCATTCTTAAACTTCGTACGAAATTACAAATCCCGAAAATGTCGGCTTTATTTGACTTCAATCCCGCGATTTTCGGTACTCAAAAACATCATCTCTACATGCCTAGTACTTACACATACGAATATATGCATGCAATGCATTTGGCTTTTTCATGCTCAATCACATGCGCGGATGCTTGGCACTTGTAGCGCTGCCATTTCAAAGACATAAGCACACAGAGTGGGCAGTTGTGCGAGCTGCTCGAGTGCGCGTGTCAGCACGCGGTTCACCGTTTGCCAAACACTTGAATTGCAAATTTTCGTTTGATATGCAACATAATGCAAGCAGGCAGCTATTCAATCGATTATATAAATACAGTCACGTACATATATACGTATACGCAATGTTTATGATTGCATATGCTGGAGATTTTTTCTCAAGCGATGCATAATGGAATTTTTATTCGTTTGATTTGTTGCGTTGCAGCGAGTCACGTTTCATGTACACGCACACACACACACACGCATGTGCTTGCAATTTTCAAAAGGCTTATGTGAATTTATATACATATGTAGGTATATTTTCCTGTGGTTCCCAAGTGGGTAATATAAATTTATAACGTACACAAATATACACAAACATACACGGATGGCTGCAAGCATGAAAGCACAGTTGGACTACTTTAATTTGCAAGCATTGGTCATTGAGCAGGCCATGCAGTGCCCAAATCAAAGACCTAAAGAGGAAAAGCTAGTTTTTATTTTTTTAACATCAAAAATGCCTTAATGGAATTGACGAAACCATACTTGCGTGTAATTAGCTGTAGGATCGGCCCCATAAACACTATTCACAATTTAACAGCCTCGCTTGCAGTTTCGCCTTCACCAAGGAAAACTGTGAAATGTACCGAATTGTCTCTTTGTTGACTTCCATTGTTAGCACCCTGTAACTCACAACTGAATGGAACAAACAAAAAACAGCAAATGATTTTTTTTAGTGTGGAACGTCACCTTGACTACGAGCATAAAATTTAAATTTTGCGATCAATACTTTACGAGATATCGATCACTGCAGCCATCTGCCGAGAAAATAGTGGATTTCTTTTTCCTCAAACTAATATTTTCTCTGACAGTCCAGCCTCCCTGAAAGTATACATTAGACTAGCACACAGACAACACCAAGTCTCTAACTAGGATGGGCTAGGTTGTAACTGTTGTTTAATATGAGACACACTTAAGCTCATAACTCATTGGTGATTCCACATGTAAAACTCTCCTCTGATCTCTTCTAAAATCAATGGCGATAGTCTTGCGTTCTAGTATCCAACTCATACGGGTGCATGGACCGATACCTTGAAAGCAATTTTAAAGTTGATGAATTGGCATGGAAACATATGGTCAGTCTTTTCCATATAGAAAATAACTAGTAAGTTCGACTAATAGTCATCTTTTAACAGCATGTAAAGAATCATATGGCTCGAATAGCTAAAGAATGCTGAAATAACCCTTCATCCTTGACTTTCCTGGGACAAGAGCTACGACACGCACGAGCTCTTAAGTTAGTTTAGGTGAACTAAGCTGATTAACAAATATTGGCTGGCCACCATTATCAAAATATCTTTAAGCTATTTATTGGGCCAACCCCATTTTTCGGCTTTAACAGAAATAATATAAAACAGGAAACCAAAAAATGGGTCCAAACTAAAATCAGAGAACACTGGAACGGCACAAGCGGCCTTAATCACTCCAAAAAGTGTTTGAACTTCAATGCCGACAGAGCCAAAATCTGCTCTAACCCTAGATAAAAAGGGTCTCAGATTACTCTGTGTATCACTTACAGGTCACTTTTCCTGTAATAAACACTTTAACACAATAGGATTATCTAATACAAGATTATGCAGATTCTGTTGTGATGAAGAGGAGTCTATGAAACACTTAATCACCAACTGTGAGGCATTAGGCCACAGGAGACACAGAATCCTGGGCTTGTACCTACTAGGGGAGGAAGACCTTCAATTGCTCCCTCCTAAGCAGCTGGTTCGATTCCTCGGTATACTAAATAATTATAATTAAGTAATTAGGCGCGCAAAACAGATCAATCGGGTCGCAGTGCATAAAGGCCTTAGCCTAACCCGTACAACCATTACCATCTTTAAAACAGGGTGCATTACAAGTGCGGTTTACTGGTGGGTTCAAAATGGAAGACGGCAGTGTTGGGGTGGTATTGTCGTACCACATTTCAAGAAGGCAATTGCAATGGTAAAGGCAACTCCATTTTTCAGGCGGAGGGCTACGTCTTAGAGCTATGTGCCAGAGATTGTCTTCGTAGAGGCCCGCGTGGTGCCAATATCAACAATCTCTCCGACAGTCAAGCAGCTCTTAAATCGCTAGATAGCTTTTCATTCCAATCAAGGTTGGTCTGGGAATGTTTTAAAATTCTCGAAACTCTTGCACCAAGAAACTGTGTTACTCTGATGTGGGTACCGGAACATGAGGATCATGAAAGAAATAAAATTGCGGACACTTTAGCGAAAACGGGTGCAAACACTTCCCTCCTAGGTTCTGAACGTTTCTGCGCGTTAAATAACAGCTTCAAAAATGTCTTTCTACGTGAACGGAAATAACAAGGCTTAATCGAGTACTAGAGAGTCCAAACGGGCATGCGGCAATGGAAGGACTCATTGATCCAGAACGCATATCCACAATCCTAAGCCTCAGCAGAGACATACAACTGTACACTGAACTACTAATAGAATATTGTAGACTTGATTATCACATAAAAAAATCAGTGTGGCAGAAGATAATTCTTATAGAGATTCTGAGATTCTATAAAGAGGCACAAGAAACAACAAAACATGTTCTATGCGACTGCCTAGCAGTGGGACGACGCAGACTAAATTACCTGGAAAGCGAGATTATAGATCTAAATCCCTGGTAGAAATTAAGCTTACAACAGTTTTAGGATTTATTTATAGCTTCAGACTATTTGAGTAGGTGGCACAATTTATCTTTTTAGGTTCCAGTGCACAAAAAGCCATTTATAATAATAAAAATAATAATAATTTATATGAGCTCAATACTGCTTGCAAAGAAGTGATCATGCACTGGAATTTAAGCTTAATAGTTAATCTTCTTCTTCCTAGCCTCACAATCCTTAAATCAATGAATGCGGCTATACTAAGATCGACGGTTGCATAGGAATGCCGGGCAGCCCTAAATGATATTAGTGTCGTATTCAAGGTCAGCCTCATTTGGGTTCCGGGGCAGAGAGATATTGAGCAAAATTGTAAAACTGATGAGCTAGCCAGAAAAGGTGATGCTCTTCAACTGCTCAGTCACAAAATATCATTGGGATACCTTTGGGCACGAGTAAACTAGTAATGAAAAACAAAATTATCCAAGAGGCCAATAGGTCATGGATAAACGAAGATACACGCGTAACAGCTAGGCTAATATGGCCGCAAATAAACAAGAAAAGAACAAAGGAATTGTTTAGTCTCTCAAGAGATGATATCTCGAAGTTCGTGGCTTGTTTAACCGGTCATTGGCTATTTGACAGGCTTTCCTCGAGACTAGCAGTTTTCTCCCATGAATATTACGGAAGTTGTAGAGATGCGGAAGAGGAAGAAACAGTTGAGCACATCCTTTGCAATTGCCCAGCCCCTAGCTAAAATCAGAGCAGGTGGTCGCTCACTCGATGCACTCAATAATCTCCCAGACTGCGCTTGTCAATGCTTTTGCCGCTACTGTCGCTGGCCGAGTGTGGCTTCAAAATGAAAATGAAAATTAATTGAAGTGCAACAAAATCGTTGCTGCCACATGTATGACCGTTCAACCGCTATTCACACATACATATAAATTCTACTGCCATATTGTTTCCGTGTATGTGTGCGTGCGCAGCAAAGCACTTTTTTGTTTGTATTTTTTGCATTTTTAATGTTTTCAATTTAATATTTTGCCACTTGCCACAGCCTGCTATGCACATGCACACACGCACACATACATTTATAGTGCACTTCGCGCGTTCGCATGCAATTTGCGCAATTTTCCGTTAATTTTTGCAAATGCGGTTGCACTTTGTTGTGCCACGGCCATTGTGCACGCACCATTCCATTGCCACATCACCACGTCACCACATTGCCGCCAATAACCGCACGTACACCAGCTGAGGCAGCAGCAGCAGCAGCAGCATTACTGTCCCTATTACTGTTTGTGCATCATTTATTTTTTGTTTTTATTTTTTCCTGTTGGCTACCATTTTCTATTACTGCTGTGTTGCACTGTTTCACCACTTGATGGTGGTTGACTGTTGTTGCACGTGGGCAAATGTTGCAGCACCAAAGCAGTCGCGCAAATATTGTTTATTGGCTGTTTGCTGTCACTGTCACTGCTGTTGCTGTTGCTGTTGTTGTGGCTGCTGCCGCCACTGCTGTTATTTGCGACTGTAACTGTGTTTGTGGTTGGTGCGGTCACGTGCGCTGCAAAAGGCTCACAAATGGATGCGTGCGTATGAATGCTGCGCCATTGTTGCAACATACGTTGAGCCTGTCGAACGCACCACCACCACCACCATCACCAAATGGGTTTGCGCTCATTCGCTTTTTGTTTGTTAACCTTTTAAAAGTTAACAATTGTCCAACGGCTGACAGGTCTGCGTGCGTGTGCATGTGCGTGTGTATGCGGAACTCTGCAGGAGCTCTTGCAACAGCTGCCGTTTAGTGTGCCATTACGTTGCGCACCATTTCACACGTTAGTAGCCAAGTAGTCGTAGTCGGCTTGTTGTGGCGTTGCATCTAATTAAAAAAATTTTCAAACAACAACCAAAAAGGAATACAAAAAATCGTAAAATGGCGTAAACAAAATGCTTGGAACTGATGTTGCCACAAATGTTCGCTAGTTTTGCTGTGTAAAAGTAGCAACAAGATATATTAAATATTTGAATATTCACACACACACACATACATATACACTTTCGCACGAAGAGTAGACCAGTTTGCATTGAGAATTAGCAATTTTCACCTGCTTTTGGGGCTTTGCAAAATTAACAGGCAATTTGTTTGTGGTTGCATTTGAGCAAAGTGGTGTTGCAGTTGCATTTATAAAATACATGCGTAGATAAAGATAAATAATATACGAGGGTCCATAAAATACCAGTGCAAGAACTAAGTTATTTTTTGTGTAATTCGGTCGTTTTGCAACTACTACAAATCTAGTCATTTTCGGACTAGTTTAACTTGTTTCACCAAATATTAATTTAGTAACTAAAATGTTTGCAAGAAGTTCAGTCGTTTTGCAACTAGTACATTTCTGATCACTATTGGACTAGTTTCACTTCTTTCACCGAATAGTAGTTCAGGAACTACTTTAGAATGTTTGCTGCATAGTTCGGTCGTTTTACAACTGGTACAATACTAGTCGCTTTGGGCATAGTTGAACATCTTCCACAAAATACTAGGACAAGAACCAGGATGTTTGTGAGTGATTCGGTCGTTTTATATATTAGCTTGTACAGAACTTGCCACTTTTAGACTACACTCTTACACTGTAAAATACCATTTCAAGACCTAGAATGTGTTTTGAATGATTCGGTCGTTTTGCAACTGGTACGACTCTAGTCACTTTAGGACTAGTTTGATTTCATCCATCAATACCAGTTCAGAAGATAAAATTTTTACTTAGTAGTTTAAGCGTTTTACAACTAGTACAATACCAGTCACTTTCGGACTAGTTGAACTTCTATCTCCAAATACTAGCTTTAGAAAGAGGATGTTTTTGAGTGATTCGGTCGTTTTTTAACTGGAACACTGAGTGACTAGCACTCTTGGACCAGTTTGATTTACTCCGTCAAATACCAGTCCAAGAATTAAAATGTTTTTTGACCGATTCGGTCGTTTTTTAACTGACACAAAACTAGTTACTCTTGGACTAGGATGATTTACTCCATCAACAACCAGTTTAAGACTTAGAATGTTTTTGAATGATTCGGTCGTTTTGCAACTGTTACAAATCTAGTCACTTTTGGACTAGTTTGTTTTCGTCTATCAAATACCAGTTCAGAAGATAAAATGTTTTCTGAGTAATTCGGTCGCTTTGTAACTGGTGCAATACTAGGTGCTTTGGGACTAGTTTGTTTTACTCCAACTAATATAAGGTTCAGGAACCAGAATGTTTGCTGAGTAGTTCAGCCGTTTCGCAACTGTTACAAAACTGGTCGCTCTTGCATTATTTTTATTTCGTCCATCAAATACCAGTTCATGACCTAAAGTGTTTGTTGAGTAGTTCAGCGTTTCATTGCAGCGAACTATTAAACGCACGTATTTGTGCAATCCCATCAGAGTTGCGAATGTGTCGGTATAATTGAGCAAGAAAGTGCAATAAAGAACCGTCTAGGACCTCATCTCATACTTACTTGCATACATACATACCTGCATATACCTACATATGTGTATGTGCATGGGTGTAACACAATGGCAAGCAGCATATCACTGCGCAAAACGTATGCATGCATGCAAAACATTTATGAGCCAGGACACAATATCTATGAAAATGAAACGGAAAAAATAATTGTAAAATAAATGAGCGAGCAAATGAACGTTCAGACATACACGAATATATGCACATAGGAGTAAGTGAATGAGCGAAGAATGAGCGCTGAAAAACCAACTTATGTGCGCTATGTTGCCTGTCAAAATGTTTTCAATTTTCCACTTAATTGTTTTCAATTAACCAAAAGGGCTACTTCAGGTCCATTTGCAAGCCAAGCCAAGCCAAAAGCAGACACAGACCCAGACACAGACAAGGGAACGTAAAAATCCAACAGAATGATGGCCTAGCCGCTTGCTTGAATGCCAACTGACCACCACCAGCCATTATGTCCGTTCAATTAAATTACGAATGTGGCTGTTAGCACTGCTGTTGTTGCCATTTAAAGTTAATGTTGTTGGTGTGTGTCGATGCAGCTGCAAAAACAACCATGTAGACAAGCAGTCAAGTAGCATTGGCTAATGTATGCATGTGCGTGCGTGTGTATGTGTGCAAGACCCCGTGCGCTGCCAAGGAGTTTGGGAGTTTACGAGGGCAAACACAATTGAGAGTTAGAGCTGGAGTTACATTCTGCTGCTACTCATGTGCATGTAGGTATGTATGTATGCGTAGCTACACACTCCACCACTGAGTTTTGTTATCATTTGGTAAGATGTGACAGCAGCTCGTACGAGTTGCAGCAAATATTGAAGACAAAAGAGGGAGAGTCTGAGCAAACAGTGAACGAAACGCGTATACATACATATTGCGTTTTTCTATATGTATGTATACCACCGGCAAGTGGTTAAACTAGGTCCTAGGGAGGCTTTGGGCTAACTTGACCGATTTCAGGTTGCCCTGAATAGTCTCTTCAAGTTAAAGTGCCATAACTCTCTCAAGTTTGCTCTGATTGCTTTGAAATTTTTATTGTACGATTGTGGAAGCTCCAGCCTTTCCAACCATGTAAATATTATAAAAATCCGTTGTAAAACAACAAAGCTATCGACTGAGAAAAGCGCTCTCTAATTTCAAGTTGACCTGAAAAACTTTTTTCAGTGAAAGTGACATAACTCTCTCAGTTTGCTTGAAGTTTTTAGACAATTCTGCGGAAGCGTCAACATTTTCAAATATGAAAGAAACTCAACAATCGGATTGAAAACAAAAATCGGTAAAATTAGCCTCAAGCCTCCCTAGCACCTAGTTGCCCTGGCTAAATCCTTTCAGTCAAAGTTGTATAACTCCCTCAGCTTTCGTTTGATTTGCCAAGCTATGAGGAAAATCGGGCTGGCATACATATAGTGTGCGGAACTAAGCATCGAAAAGTTATTTAAACTCCCTAACGCGTAATAAACTTCTGAGTGGATAACCAAGCGGCCGTAAAAGCGATCAAGGAAGCAATTAACAAACCCGCTCGTAGTCGCAGGCTTTGCGAAGATTCGGTTGGGGAGCATAAAGGCATAGAGGGAAATGAGAGAGTGGACGAAATAGCCAAAGAAGTCGTGAAACTGGCAGGGCATCAAATAAGTCAGGTACTTAAACCCCTGCGCACAGTTCAAAAAGTAGTAGATGCAGAAAGGCAATTGTCTTACTTCAACCAATTGAAAAGTTGCCAGGGTCTTGTGTTAACGCGCATATGTTGACAGGTCGGGTATAGTACTTGATACAAGGAATTGTAGAACCTTAGTTGTTGAACTAACAGGGCATAAAATTACAGCGGTCACACAATTTATTCGTACGCCCTGCGTAGTACGTAAAAAACTTTAGCTTTCCGCAAAACCTTTGCTTTTTTTATGCCTTCGCACCATATAGTAACCGTCGCTACTACGTGTGTGGTGATTCCACTAAAAATTTCCCTCCTCTTCTCTTGGATTTTTCCCTCCACCCCTTGACTGCTTCCGCATTGCTTCGGGGAAGAGGGCCAAGACGGCGTCCTAAGAAGGACACTTACTTCTGGTCGCCTGTTTTGAGAAACCTATGCTCAATGCTCCTCAGCATAACTTTCCATTTCACGTTTCTTTTTTCGGATAATATCCTTCACAAAATTTGGGACGGCATTCCATTTTTCTTCGCCTATCATCATTTCTTCAGGTGTAAATACACCAATAGCTCTTTGCAGACCTGTTCTCTCTACGTTCCACCTCTCGCATTTAAAGAAGGTGTGCTCCGCATTATCATACTCAGTATCTTCATATATGCAGTTTGGTTGCCTCACTTTTCCCATTCGCCACAAATACTTGCGAAAGGACCCATGTCCGGACAAAAACTGTGTGAGATAATAGTTAACCTCACCGTGCTTTCTTTCTACCCACTTTTTAAATCGGGTATGAGTCTCGCTGTCCATCTACCATACCGTTCAGAGTTCCATCTTGCCTGCCAAAGTGTGAGCGTTTGAACTCTAATATCGGAGAAGCATGGTACTGGGATTCCTGTATTTTTTGCCTCCCATCTCCGTTTGCGCTCTTGTGCTAGAATATCTATAGGGATGGTTCCGCTGATAACTAACACCGCTGCTTCAGATACTGTTCTGTATGACGAAGCCACTCTGAGAGCGCAAGTGCGTTGCACAGATTGCAGAGTTTTCCGCCGGCATTGCACCCTTAGCGAATCTGCCCTTATTTCGCATCCGTATAAGAGAATCGAGTTCGTCGTGTCCATTAAAAGTTTTCGCTCGTTCTGCGTTGGACATCCAAAGTTTGCCATGAGCTTACTTAACATGCCGCTTACTTTGGCAGCTCTAGTGGAAGCATGATTTATGTGCGCCCAGTAAGTTAACCCTGTGTCTAATTGCACTCCTAGGTATTTGATCACTCTTTTTGTCGATAAAGCGGCATCGAGTACTTGTATATCTACCTCTAATAGGATACGTCTGTTGATTAGAAGGATTAGCTCTGTTTTTTCTGCGGCCAGCCTTAATCCATGGTCTTCTAGCCATGGCTGAACTCGGATCATAACCTGATTTAACTTCCTTTTGGGCGATTATTACAGCTGCAATATCATCTGTCATCCTTGATTTCATCTTAGCTTATATTCCAAAGTTGAGGTCCGAGTATTGATCCTTGGGCCGCACCTGTTGTTATTTGTTTAGTCTTACACCCTTCTCGCGTTTCGTATAAGAGCACGCGATTGCTTAGATAGCTACGAATAATCTTCAATAGCTTATTCGGAATCTCAAATTAAAATACCTCTAATTACGTTAATGCTGGTAGATTGTAAGCTAATCACCACCAAGCCGATAGGCGAAAAATATTGACTCCACATGAGGAAGGCAACATAGTAGCATCAGTCGAGCAAAATCCAAAAATAACCTCCACAATACTATGCCGAAATATTCAAGAGTCTTTGCATAAAAAAAATAAGCTCACAAACACTCCTTAATTGTCTGCAAAACGCTGGTTATCATAGCAGAGTGGCACACCGCTAGCCCTACATTCCAGATATTAACAGAAAGAAGAGATTGAAGTTCGGCAAACGCTATATAAATGAGCCAAATTATTTTTGGGAAAACGCCATATTCAGTGATGAGGCCAAATTTAATGTTTTCGGATCAGATGGTCCTCAAAAAGTTTGGCGAAAAGAAAATACAGAACAGAATGAAAAAAATCGTATTCCTGTTGTTAATCATGGAGGAGGAAATGCAATGGTTAGGGGGTGCATAGTTGCATCTGGAGTGGGAAAAATGGTTTTTATTGATGATAAAATGGACAAACATCTGTATTTAAACATTTTGAAAGATAATAATTATGTGTGTTCGTACCGTTAAACTTGGACTGGTTACTAAAGGTTTCTTGTTTCAACAAGACAATGACCCAAAACGCTCATCTTATCTCGTGTAAGAATGGCTTATTCACCACTGTAAGCAGCTTAAGGGGACAAATACCTGTAAAATGTCGAAAAAGGAATTTTTTTTTTCATAAAATGTTAATATAATCCTTTAAGAATATGTCAAACATTTTTAGAACGTAAATTTAAGTATTTCTTATATCGTCAACCGACGACTCTATTCTTCGCGTTCGAGCGCTGGGAGAGGCGTTGCTGACTTTAGACGCGTTTTTCTCAAAACTATATTTTTCGAAATGGCGTACACGATAACTCGAAAAGTTATTGACCGATCGCCCTGAAATTTTGCACACATCTTCTTTATGATATAACTTTCTGTGTGAAAATTTTCGAAAATTTTTCAAAAAAATAATTTTTTCGAAGCAAAAATAGTAGGAAAATTCGCTCCGAAATTCATTTTTTTTTTCGAAGCATTTTATTCCGCGAATTTTTTTCCATTTTTGTTTAATTCATATAGAAATTATGACATTAGTAAACAAATTTTTGGTTTTTTGTATTCAGGTCACTGACGTCGATGCTACAATGCCCGCCGATTGAGAAGCCCCGCTGCGACCTTCCTGGAAGAATTGAGTGTACATCCGCCATTTTACATGATTAAAATTAAAAAAAAAAATTATATTATTTTAATGTATAAATAAACTATATGCCAATTTAAAAAAAAATATATAGTGACTTCTTCATTTTAAATAATTTTAATGAAAATCAGGGAAAATATGGCCGTTTACACGTATCTCTCCCCTTAAAACTCCACCTCATTCAACGGATCTGAACCCAATTGAGCATGTCTGGGAGCTCTTAGAAAGCAGAATCTGAAAAAACAAAATAGCATCAAAGGCGTCATTAAAGACAGATTTAAGTGTTGAGTGGGAGAAAATTGCAGCTAATGAAACCGAGGTATTGGTAAAAAGTATGCATCGACGTTTGGAAGAAATTATCAAAGCAAAAGGCGGCCCAACAAAGTACTGAATACTCGTGATTTTATTATTATTTTTTTAATAAAATATTCCTTATATGGATATATACGAATAATATTTTTGCATAAAACTGTGCCTTATTTCGTTATTGCCTTAAGTTCTTGGAAGTATATATTTGTTCCTTAAAGGTTGAATAAAAATGCTATTTTTTACGAATATATTAAAATTTTGTTTCTTTTTGATTTTTCTCTCTCTTTCTTCTCTTCTCTTTTTGATTTTTCAGGTTTATCTGTTTATAAACTTTGAGTGTATGAGTAAATTGTGTGACCACTGTAAATTTGACTAAATGTAACTCTTAACGATGCGTGCAAGAAATTTAATGAGCCGGGTACAAGAGAAACCCTGGAACATCTTCTAGGCTACTGTGCGTCCCTCTTGAAAACCAGACTATGCCACCTGGGTGCTCTCAGTTTAGAAAGAATAGAATCTATCCCTGAACTGGAGCGACTCCTAAAATTCGCGAACAGTACGCGCATCTTGAGTGTTGTATGTTTTCGCTAAAATAGGACTCTGATCAGGACCAAAATGGGCTCTACGTGGCTTCGGCCAGCCAGTATAACCTAACCCAGCAAATGAGATGACAAGCAATTTTGTATGACTTCAGTTTTTCGACACTGATCAGCTATACATACGTGTAAGGGGAATTTTAAACAGAACAAAAGCTATTTTAAACAAAAATTTCTTAAGAAAAATTTAACTAAATACATTTTTTTTAACTATTTCCCTTTTGCCATCAATTATACATATAAAATTCAGATTTACAATTCTACCAAAAAAAACTGTTTTTCACACAATTTGATTTGGGAATTGGCTAGTTAGCAGAGCTCTGTAGAGTCCGCAGCTTATGCTATCAGAGAATGTTAATGGATTAACATTCTTTGCTATGGCCATATCTAATGTAATATAATGAAACTTATGAGAGTTACTGTAATTGCTGACAGGGTGCACCATAGCATTTTAATTTAGAAATCAGCTAATGTGCTTGTATAGCCTAAAAGTATGCAAAGGATTCCACATGCGGGTTCAAATTGGAAATATACGTGGGTTGATCAAACAGCGATAATTGTTGTTAACGCCTGAAAGTATGTAATGAAAAACTTTGGTTGCGTAGGGTTTTAATCAAAAAACGTTATTTTAGCTACAGTGAGGGCTACAGAAAATGACTGTATTTATGAGCTGAATGCACAATGGTATATAATAACGTTGGCCCAAAGCCCGTGCTGCTAGTTGTCTTACTCCTGTAATGTTATTATGTATGATTATATTTCAGATAAATAAATAAAACAGGGTCCGGGCCTCGAAGCGTAACCAGATAAAAAGGCCATAAATTTAGTTTGGAAAATTACTTTTATTCAATTCAAAGTAAAAAATATGTGAAAATAACACAAACCTTTTGCCTTGACTACGGCCTTGAGACGTTCCAGAAACGAATCGCAAGCTGCCGGAATGTGACTTGCAGGTATTTTGGCCCACTCGCAGACAATGGCTTTTTACAACACCTCGAGACTGGTGAATCTTTTAGTTCGGACTTTGCTCTCCAAAATGGCCCAAAGAGAATAATCCACCGGATTCGCGTCTGGTGAATTTGAGAGCCATTGTGTGGACGTTTTTAAGTACGGAACGTTATGTTTTAGCTTTTCTTGGTTCACTCGAGCTTTGTGAGACGGTACCGAGTCCTGTTGAAACGTCAAAGCAACCTGCATAATACTTTCTCGACAATATTTCGCATTTACCTTGACGCCAGGCTCGATGAAAACGAGCGCCCATCTGCGGTTAAAGCGGCCTAAACCACTACCTGTGGCGGGTGCTTGGGAGTTTACGCATTGCTCAATGTGAAAAATTTTCTCGTCAGAAATCACAATATTCGGAAATCGACCTTTCGGTCAAGTGAAGCAACTCCTTCGCTTTCTCAAGTCTGACTTGTTGCTGCTTTGGTGTGAGATCATGCGCCTTTTGGGTAATGTAAGGCTTGACTTTGAAAATATTTTTCAGTATGCGGTGGATGCTCTGGTCAGATATTTTCAGTTCTTTCTCCATTTGATTGGCACTTCGTCGTGGTTTTGGCTCATTTCACGTGACGTTACCGTCTTTTGATGACCACCTCCATGACGTTTCGCGATGCTGGCAGTACCATTGTAACGAGTAATGGTGCGATAAACAAAAACTTTATTTACTTGAAGGTGCTCGAGCTCACGAACAATCGCTGGTAGTGATTTTTCAGCCAAATATAATGCAATCACCCTATTACGTTTGAAATCCATTACAGATTTTCTTTTTTCGCGTTTACTCTCGGCAAAATGCTTCCGCGCGCTTGTAAACAATCTCTGGGCTGTCATTTAGCCAACTAACAGACGTACATTGTCGAGTGCCGGACCCTGTAGAGAGGGGTCGTAAATTCTACCGTGTTTTAAATATGTATCCTTAAACGCTTGACCGGTCGAAAAATGAGATGAAGTTACTGCCACTCACTACAACACACATCTCAACTATTAAAAAAATCGACAGATATTTTTACTGAGTTTATTTTTTTTTAATGAAATTAAAATTTTTTTAATACTTACTTTTTGACATTTTTCTGATTATTTATGTAAATGAAATGATCTTCGCATCTGGCAATACTGTTCGTCACGCATTTATGCATATCAACTACCAGCAACTATTTGAGTTCGCTTTCATATTTTTCTTTTGAGATTTTTCTATTTCTTTATAAAAAAATATTAATTTCGTATATAAACTTTCACTTCTGGCAACACTGCTTGTCATGCGTTTACTTAAAATGAGTATTGTGCAATTTTTATTGTGGCACTTAGCGCAATATTCACTTGCACAAGTCTTCATTTGTTCAATTCTATTGCGTATTGTATGTGACCTTTCGATTACCTTAGCTGGCCACCCATTTTGGCTGTGCGCCAAAAGAAGTCAAGTACGCGGCGCGTATGCGCCAGTTGTTACCTACCAGTCGTCGCATGAAAAATTTCCAACAAATATATATTTGAGTTTATAAACAAATTTATTTAAGCACGTCTATAAAATTTCAATAAACGCTTAGCTACCACTTTGGCGCTCATTACTCGCAAAGTTTAATGCGCTTTATTCTCCTTGGCGGGCGCTTTCGCACTGACATGAGCGGCATGCTGCACTTCGTCGTGAGTAATGTCTTTGTTGCTGTTGCTGTTGCTATTGTGAACGTTGCTGCTGTGCGCACTGTGCGGCTCTGTCGGTTTGCTGCTTTCTGCCGACTTTGCTGCTGCTGCCTCTGTTGCTGCATCGGCAATGAAAAATTCGGCCGGCACCTGGTTAAACACGCTGCGGAAGTGCGCCAATAGCACTTTATTGATTTCCGCCTCGATTTTCGGTTTGAAAATGTCGAAAAATACACGCCAGCTGCCGTTGAACACAGCGTTTGTATTGTCGTTCAACACTTTGTCCTTGAACAAATTGGCGAAGTGCAAATGCAAATCCTTTATGGAGTCCACATTGAATTGCAATGCTTTCAGATCGAAAAATTTGCGATTTTCCAAAGCGTATAATTTAACTTTGGTCGAAACGGTGTAGAGGCCATCAACTGCGAGCGGGAGGGAGAGAGAGCAAAGAAAATCAAGTAATAATGAATTGAAAGGAAATTCGTTGAAAATTAGAGTAAATTGAAAAAAAAAAGTATGTGGAAATGCGTGCAGAGGCGGAGTAAGAAAATCAGATGTTCATAAAATAGGAGGAATTTTTTCGGAAAATGTCAAAGGTGTAAAAGAGAAGGAGTGAGAAGCGAGTGCGAGCTGTTTGAGTGAAAATGAAGTTAGTATTTAATTGAGTAAAAATTACAAAAAAATTCAATTTGTTTTTTTAATTTTTTGTATGTCTTTTGTTTTAAATTCGAATTGTTAGTATTTGTATAAGTAAAATTAAAAAAGATGTGAAAAAAGAATTTTTTTTATAATTTAATTGAAAACATTTTTCTTTTTTGAATTTCATTTGTTGGAATTTGTATAGGTAAAATTAAAAACGAAAAATAAAATACTTTGTTTTAATAATTTAAATTACAAAAAAGATTTTGTATAAGAAAAATTCAAAAACAAAAAAAAGAATTTATGATTTCGATTGAAAAGAAAATTTTTTTGTTTTTTAAATTCGAGTTGTTGGTTTTTGCATAGATAAATTAAAAAGAAAAATAAAATATTTTGTTTTTATAATTAAAATTAAAAAAAGGTTTTGTATATTGGATTTGTATAAGAAAAATTAAAAACAGAATATAATAATATCTTTTTTATAATTTCTATTGAAAAAAAAAATGGTTTTTGTTTTTTAAATTCGAGTTGTTGGTATTTGTGTAAGTAAGAGTAGAAAAGACAAAAAAAAAAATATTTTTTTTTATAATTAATTTCCAAAAAACAATTTGGTTGGAATTTTTTAATGGTTTTTGTTTCGTTGTTTTTTTTTATTTTTAATTTAAGCCGTTTTTATTTGTATAAGTAAAAGAAAAAGGAGGAACTTTTTTTTTATTTTTTAAATTTCACCAAAAAACTTTTCTTTGTAATTTTTTTAAAGAATGTTATTTTTTGAATTTGAGTTGCTGGTATTTGTATAAGTAAAAGTTGAAAAGAAATTATTTAAATTCCAAAAAAAAAAACTTTTGTAATTATCCGCTTATGGGACAATTTTTGTAATTTTTTTGAATTTTTTTTATTTGAGTTATTGGTATTTGTATAAAAAAATTAAAAAAAAAATGTTTCCACAAAAATTACAAAAACCAAACAAAATTTGGAAAAAGAAAATGTGTACTTAAACAAATACCAACAACTCATTTTCAAAAACAATAAAAAATTTGTATAAGTTAAATTTTTTTGTTTTAACTTTGTTTTTTTTTTTTGTAGTCTGAGTTGTTGGTATTTGCATGATAAAATTAAAAAAAAGTGTTTTGTTTCCTTACGTATTTCCATGAACATTTCCCCGTCCGTGTCGATTTTGAGTAGCAACACTTGTCCTTGGGCTGTATAGTGTCCACTAAGGCGAATTTTCGGTACGGAGTAGGTCATTTTAAAATCGTACTCGTTTTCTTTGAAGCTTTGAGAGAGTGTTTTTGAAAAATGCGATTTTAAAAATTTTAATTTGTGGCAGTAAAATTAAAAAAAAATGTTTGATTAAAAAAATTTTAAAATAAAAAAAAAAAACAATTAATTATAAAATCTGATAAATGTACAAATAATTCAATAGCGAATATTTAAAACTAATAAATAAAGGTGAAAGTAAAAAAGGTTCTGAAAATCTCAACACCCTATTTCTACGATCCAACTATATACATATATACAGGGTGCTCTCTCCTAACGGACGCCTCTCATAAGCGGACACCTCCCAAAAGAGGACAAATTTTTAAGTTCGTTAGGTATCTGCTTAAGAGGGAGTACACTGTATATATTTTTCCGTTGCTTCTAGCTGGGCTCCAGTAAACGAGCAAAAATTTGATTTATTGAAAGCTACGAATTTGATTAATATGAGATAAGATCCAACTAATATAGCTAGAATTATTTAGCTTCATAAATCGAATATGTGGCATTTTGTTCGATGACTTTTCATCATTTTTAAAAGAATTAGTAAGAAATAACTGCCAACCTCATTTTTGCAAGCCTCTTTAAAGACCACTTTTGTGACATCAAGAAAATTTTGCAAAAACTTAAAATGATGACAATCCATTGTTACCAGGTCTATGCAATACGACTAAAGCGATAAGACTATCCTATCCAAGCCTGCGAAGCTTTTGATGCCTATTTGCCATCAGAGTTGTACTTCTGTACGATCGCCTGCTTCAATCTGGTCAGTTGCTGACATCCGAGGTTTGAAATTAAGTATTTTCCAGGACTTGATCAGAGGATAGTGGATTATTGCCCTCCAACACCAGCAGACACACCACAAAGCGTAGTTGGCCATTAAGCCGGACTAGGCGTTTGTTTCATCATGGCGTCAACTCACCACTTTTGAATCAGACACTTTTCCAGACTATCGTCTCCTATATGAGTATGAATCGCTTTTAAGCCACGCACTTTTCCAGTAATTGTTCTCTCTATTGCGAATCGGTTTTCATAGCCAGTTACCCACCGCTTCAAAATGAGTTAATTTCCTTTTAGCAAAGAGTTCAGCTGACGTCAATTCGGCACAAATGGTTATTGTCAGTCCATTCGTGTGGCACCCATACCTTAAGTTTCGTCTCTTGGTCAACCTTGTGCAAATGACACCAAACGCTTTTCAGCTAATCTTCAGTTTCTGGGATATGACTGCCTCAACTGCGATGTCCATAACACTAGAATTGAGTGGTAGACACCACTGCTTTTCTGTTGAATTTGATACTGCAAGGATGATAGGTTTACTAGGTTTGCTCTTTAACTATGGTGGAATAGAAAATTGTGAGAGGAAGTTTGGCTGCCACTCCACTTGAGAGATTCAGCCAAATACTGCATGCTCCTTTCACTTGCATCCATTCAAACACTAGTCCAATCAGTCATGGTTCAGGCGGCAAAGAAGTGTCATTAGTTCATTTTTTTTGTATATCACCATTCAGTTTTTTTGTAAACACATCCCCAAGTGACGTCAGCCCATCAGTTCATTCTGTCGAATGCGCTCAGAGCCAAATAACGGTCCGCTAAAGAGCATAAAATCGTTTCACTCTGTATCCATAAACGCCACTATTTGGTTTTGACTCTCTGCTTTGGCTATCCAACTTGTTGGTAGTGGCGCTGGTGCGTATATCGAATATTCTCTATTTTTGCCTGCATTTTGAAACCTTGTAACACACAACTGATCTCACAACTGCAAAAAATTCTCAAGCGCTTTTTTTTCAAGCAGCGTAACCTGAAGAGATGAATATGTTGTGAGATAAGACTTACTAGGGACATCGAGCGGGAAACACTCAGAATTCTTACTCCACCAATATTAAGATTAACTATGCTACTAATTTTATATTTCCCCATATTGCAATAAATGATTTAAGGCTTTACCGCCAGCGTGCCTTGCCGCCGTAACGCGTTTATAGTACAATCAACCTAATAATGCATATTAATTAACCCCAGTAATTGCTATTTCTTATAGTGCATTGAATTAATAGAATATTTCTACATACTCGAATGCTAGAATTTTTATCACTGCTGGATTTATTGATGATGGTCTAGCTAACCATTGGACTATGTGCACATATACAGATGCATTTGTATACTCACTTGACGCTCTTCACCTTCGCCTCGCTCAAACCGGTTACTGTGATGTTGTTTATTTTCACTGAGATCGGTGTGATATTTTCACGATCTTCGATCACTTCGAATTCGCGCACAAACAGCGGATCGATGGGTTCAGAATGTGGAGCACCATTTATGTCTATAGAAAAATGTAAAAGTGGAGTAATTTTACTATAATAAAAATGTTCGTATATTCTTTTTAGCACTTTATGAGGTTATAGAAAGCAAGAAATATATATAATTTTTTTTATTAAAAATAAATAAATAATTGGCGTGTACACTTCGGTGCAGGCTACTATGGCCGCAAATAAACACGAAATGAACAAAGGAATTGCTTAGCTTCTCAAGAGGTGAGATCTCGAAGGTCGTGGCTTGTATCACCGGTCATTGGCTATTTGGCAGGCAATTCTTGAGGCTAGGAGTTTTCTCCCATGAATATTACGGGAGTTGTAGAGATGCGGAAGAGGAAGAAACAGTTGAGCACTTCCTTTGCAATTGTCTAGCCTTAACTAAAATCAGAGCAGGTTGTCTAGGTGAACACTTTTTCAATTCTCTTACAGAACTGTCTGGCGTGGGGATTAGACCAATTCTGCGCTTCATAAGAGGCTTAAAATGGTCTCATGAAGATAAATAAACAACGCTGCCATGTCACACAGTGGTATCACAATGGTCCTGTAAGGTCTAAGTGAGTTGGTCATACGGACCGACTACTACCATAACCTAACCTAACACTTCGGGTAGGTGTTTGAACGAGCTCCTCCTCCTATTTGTTAAGTGCGTCTTGATGTTGTTCCACAAATGGAGGGACGGAACCGGACAGTTTTAAGCCGACGAATGGCAGATATTTATTATTTATTTTCATGGCAGAAATATGTACACTCGGAGGTTTGCCATTACCTGCCGAGAGGCGAAAAAACCTTTTTCTATTATTTGATGTTCGTGCACGGAGATTCGTACCATTTTTCATGACGTACTGCATGATACAAGTTGTAGCTTTAGTGGTATGGAAATCTTGGTCAAAATGTTCCCGGAACAGACGGCAGGTGACGCTCTAAGCCAACTGATTTGAGTTATTTTTTTTGTTTTGGTAAGTTGCCACAACTGTGATTAACATTCCTATCAAAATTGTACTGCCAGTGCTTGACAATTGTAAAAGTTACGCCGTTTGGGGTAAATTTAGCTCTGGACGTGTTTTGGATTTATTTAAGTTTTAAAAATTTGCAACAAGGAGTTTGTATTAAATTTTGCGTTAAAAATAGATTCAATGGTGCGTAAACCTTAGAAATATTGGTTTATGATTGTGGCACGCAATCCAGACATCAGGAGAGTGAGTGGAGAGCTCCGAATGAACCAAGACGAAAAAAAAACCCGTGCCGTTTTCCGTCAAAAAAGCAAACCATGCTCACGGTTTTTAGGGATTGTAACTGTATTGTACATTACGAATTTGTGCCAGAAGCACAGACGATTAGGTAGACAGGTGAAAGGGTTGAAATACCACTATGGCACTTCCCAAGTACCACTAAAGCGGCGTTTGAATACTTTGAAGAGACCTTCAGTGGGCTGTAATGTACAGCCAAACAGAGCTGATGTAATGGAGAAGATAGATGGGATTTAAGTTGGCGCGCTGTCCCAGGCTGTCCAGTGGCCGTAATTATATAGTTGAAAAGCCCGGACATTTACAGAGGAAGAGCTCAAAAGCCTTTTTGTTTGACTTTCTGAAAGCTATTTTCTTACCAAATCTTACGGTACCTTAAATCCAAAATAATTTTTATTTTCTCTCTTTCTTCTCTTACCATTCTTCCAGGTGCTGAAGATATGCTGATAGGCATTCACTATGCATTTATCAAAATCAGTCGATTTACGCTGACAAGTCTGCAGCTCTTTGGCTGTGAATGCAAAGTTTTAAACATAAAAATAAAAAATTACAATAAAAACTTTTTTGTTTTTGTTTCAAAATTTGCGTGCGTCAAGGCAACAACTTACGCTTTTCCGTCAAGAAGTTGTTGTTGTGGTTACTTTTACTATGGCGAGTGCTTTCAGTTGTGGAGCTAATGCTGCCACTTTTGGCAGTTGTGGTGGTGGTTGTGCTGCTGCTGCTGGCGGCACATGTTGCACCATTACTACAGCTGGTCGCGCTGTTGGTGCCAAATGATACAGCCAACGTTGCACATAAAATGCCGAGTGCATACAAAATGTGTATGGCCTGCATTTTCAATATTTTCTTTATTGTTTTTTACTCTTTTTATTTGTTGGCATTTATTTCTTTAATACTGGTTCACTTTTTTTCGTTTGCGTATTAATCGCCACTGCCGCTGTTGTTGCGGTTCGCTAAAAAAATTATTAATTGCTGTTTACACGGCGAATTGCAATTCTCAACTGCTTGAATGTACGCTTACAAGTTTGCTTTTATTTAAAAAGTAAAAAATCGTGCAACTAAGTAAAATGTTGTATTTTTTTTATTGAGAGAGTCAATGTAAGTGCGCGTGTGTGCGTATGTTTGGCGACTCAGTGTTTAATTGTCATTTATTTAAAGCAAATAAAAAGTAATCGTCGTAATGCGAGGCGTTGCGTTGAGGTCACTTTTTCTACTACCTAATTTATATTTTACTTTTGTTTTATTTACGGTAGCGGCCAAAGAAATATGGACGCATCAAAAATTGCAGTATTACTTTTTATACCTGCACGCACTTGTGCGCAAGGGTATTGTAATTGTGTTGTACAAGGTGGCGCAAAAATAAACACTTTTTGGCGAAATAAAAGGTGGCACAAAATTAAACACGCCACAGGTAGATTTTTAATTTTTGGGGAAATACAAGGTGGCACAAAATTAATCATCCTATCAGAAAATTTAAAATTTTTGGCGAAAAACAAGCTGGCGGAAAATTAATCACCACACAGGAAAATTTATAATTTTTGGGGAAATACAAGGTGGCGCCAAATTACCCTATCGGAAGATTTAAAGTTTTTGGGGATATACAAGGTGCCGCAAAATTATGCTATCGGAAGATTTAAAATTTTTGGGGAAATACAAGGTGGAGCAAAATTACCCTATCGGAAGATTTAAAAGTTTTGAGGAAATACAAGGTGACGCCAAACTACCCTATCAGAAAATTTAAAATTTTTGGCGAAAAACAAGGTGGCGCAAAATTAATCACCACACAGGAAAATTTATAATTTTTGGTGAAATACAAGGTGACGCCAAATTACCCTATCGGAAGATTTATAGTTTTTGGGGATATACAAGGTGACGCCAAATTACCCTATCGGAAGATTTAAAGTTTTTGGGAATATACAAGGTGGCGCAAAATTAATCACCACACAGGAAGATTTAAAATTTTTGGGGAAATACAAGTGGAGCAAAATTGCCCTATCGGAAGATTTAAAAGTTTTGGAGAAATACAAGGATGCGCAAAATTAATCACCACACAGGAAAATTTATAATTTTTGGGACAATACAAGGTGGCGTAAAATTGATCACCACACAGGAAAATTTATAATTTTTGGGAGTGGCACAAGATGGCGCAAAATTAATCACGCTCTCGGAAGATTTATAATTTCTGGAGAATAACAAGGTGGTGCACAATTAATCACCCTATCGAAAAATTTATAATTTTTAGGGAAATACAAGGTGGCGCAAAATTAATCATCCTATCGTCAAATTTATAATTTTTTGGAAAATTCAAGGTGGCGGAAAATTAATCACCCTCTCGGAAGATTTATAATTTCTGGGGAAAAACAAAATTTGTTTGTTTTTGGGGAATACAGAGTGGCGCACAATTAATCAACCTGTCGGAAGATTTATAATTTTTGCAAATGGCGTCGTAAGTCAATCGTATTGACACTTCTGAACTAGACAGCTGAAGTACAGCTACAGACGCACAATGGACCGCGCAAAGGTCAAAATAAAGATTTCCATCATTAAAGACCATTTTAATTAAACAAATTTTTGAAAAACAAATTGGATGATTAATTTTGTGTCACCTTTCATGTGGCAGCATAAAAATATATGTGCATATATACTCGTATATGTATACATTCATGGTCGAAAAGAATAAATACTCCATATTTTGACTAGTTTAGACCACTTTGTTTTGAATGCTCATTAACTCTTTTTTTAAGATTTTTATACTTAATTTTATAAAAGTTTGATGAATTTTCTTCGAAATTCCAAATTTTTTAATAATAATTTTAAATTAAGAGAATTGGGTACGCAGTTTTATAGCTCATTGAATTTTGGTCCGATTGCATGAAATGCTTTTTTGTTATATGGAGCAATTAGTCCCAGTCTGTTGTATTGATTTTATTTTACAAACTCTGATAATTTTTTGTTTGTTTTACCTTACAATATGAGACCTATCTGGCGCTCTACACAATCATCTGTTGCCCCTTCCCAAATACCAATGACCTACTCGATAATCGGACAAACGATGAGCATCCGAGAAAAGGAATGTATTCATAGTTATCGCTTTTTCTTCTTGCTAACGGAACATTTAACGAAGTGTCATCTTCTGTTTCATTCTACTGCCCATTGCCTTCCTTTCGTTGGTTAAGTGCTGCTACTTTGCTTATAATTATAAATACTTAAAGATTATTTAATTAAAATAATTTTAGGCTACATTACAATGGTGGAAATTCAAAGCACAGTCAGGGTAAATTTCATAAAAAAACAACGATTATTGTGAGCCCCTCCAAACATGGACTTTATTCCAATCGTACTGATACTAAAACTTAATGGGCTATAAAAATGCGTAACGAAATTTTTTTTTTAATTCTTATTAAAAAGTTTAAAAATTTAAAGAACATTTTTTGACATTTTTAATTGAATTGATATTTTTAATTGAATTTTTATAAATCTTGTGTAGAGTTTTAAACATTGATGTGAGCATAAACTATTTGGGGAATAATGTACTAATAAAAGTAGTCAAAACTGCTCACAATTTTTCTAAGAAAAGTTAATGAAAATCAAAGAAAAAAGAATTTCACTAGTTTCCTACTACTTAAAATATGGCGTTACTATTATTTTGGCCACGTGTGTATACAAGAAAATGCTTTGAATGATGAGAGGTGTCAGTTTAGTTATGTCCGCCCGCCCGTCCATCCGTGCGCACTATAATTCGAGCAAAAATAATAATATTTCGATGAAACTTGTCCAAGAGTGGCTGATATTGAAAATGAGCAAAATTTGTAAAATACCACGCCCACCTCCCCCAGCACAAATTAGTCACATGCGGTACAAATGATGAACACAAAAAGAAGTAAAAGAAATAATATCTACATATCTCCTGCTTCCTATAACCCTTCTAATGCTGCCTGTTGATATATTTTTGTGCGCCACTGTACAAGTATTTTATATTACTCTCATTTTCGTTAGCTAGTAAAATTTTTCGTTGTTTATTTTTTCTCCGGATGCTTTTGTTTTACTATTTCCATTTCATTGTTTCACTTTTGCTATTGTGAGTTAAGTAATTAGAACAGCACACAAACTAACAACTTTTAATGGAGTGCAACTTTTTGTAAACTGGTTCAACTTGAACAAACTTTTCGTTCAGTATTCTTTTCTACCTTATTTGTAAAATTTCAACAGGAAGTTGATATTTCAATTAGATTGATTAAAGTGTAGCTGAACTTTTCGGAAGTAAATTTCAACTAGACGTAGAATTTTAACAGTCTTTAAGAGGAAGTGAATAAAATGAATGTTGACTGACTAAGCGAATTTCTACAGGAGAATTTATTTAAAATTCAGTTAGTTTTTGATGATAAAATTCAAGTTTGCAAATCAATCATTCACTGAATGCTAGAAAAAATCCAGGAATCCATAGTTTTGGAAATAATAAAATGCGTTAAGTGGTTAAATGTGAGGGACGCAGTAACGCAATGGGGAGGGCAGCATGATAATGAACAGTGACATTTATACTAAATTTACATATGTAGGTATGTATGTATGTACCTGTTTGTCGTACATATGGCGTACCTGTTCTACTATGCCACAGCATACACCGAACAGCAGTTCACGACTCACACTTCAACGACCACACTTCTTCGGATGGAATATATTCGGCAAAAAAGTTCGCTATGCACGACTGAAAAAAATTGAGAAAATGTTTGCTCACTCCACGACCACTACCGACACCGTCCGCTCATACAAGAAATTGTTTGTGGATTTATTGAGAACATGATGTGCAGTGCGATTCGGTTAACATTTTTTTTGTAATTTTACATGTCTGTAAGCGAGAAGAACCAAGGTGACATCACCTTATCACGATAAACTGCACTGCTGTGATGTGATCGTATGCGAGAATCGATTTAGCGCTGTTGTGATTATATTATTGTATGTATTTATTCATGACTTATATTAATTAATCGATTAATTATATTACTTTTATTTATGCATGGAAAATAAGTCTGTAAAGTTGTCACCATTACAAAAAAACTTAAAAATATTCGAAAAATTAGTAATTTTATTACAATGTGAGTATCTTCCATTTTATTTAAATTTAATTGAAAAAAAGTGTGAAATGAAATTTTAATAGGTCGAAAGGTCGAGGAGCATTTGAGAGCAGGAGAGATTTGGTGGCTCCTAAAGCACTCTCGCTAAAAAGCCCATTGAATTTAGAGCTCAGACACAAAGAAAAGCTTGATGTATTGTTTGAGTTGTTGAAATCTTGAGCAGATTGTTTCTCCTGGGAAAATGTCTTAGAAGATGAGTACCAAAACTCCGCGGCATTTGCCTGCTGCTGACAATGGTACAATAGTCATGTGAGAATTTGACTGGAAATGATGGATTCATGCTGACATCTGGGTTGACGCTTTGGCGTTGTTTCGCATGTTTAGCCATCTCAGCTACAGACTTTTTTCGAACATCAAACGTCTAGTAAAAAAGAGAAATACTGCATACTTAAAATATTTAATTGGCTCTCAAAATGTGAACTTTGAACCTGGATGGTAGGAAAGCCAATTTTTCATAAATAATCGCAATCACAGGGTATGCACGTGGATATGAAAGCTAAACACATGTGACTGATTTATTGTATTTTACAAAATTCAATTTTTTGTTTTTCACATTTTTATAAATTATAGTACTCCTAAATACTGTGCCAAAATTTCAAATAGATCAGACAAAAGTTTACGGAGTTATTAGACTTTAACAAAAGTAGTCCTGTTAGAAAAACTTGAAATAAATGACACTTAAACGCGTTTTATGCCTTTATTTTTTAAATATTGAATGTTGGTTTTTTACCTTAAATTTACTTCTTAAATGCTGCGTCAAAATATCAAGAAAGTCTGAGAAATACTTACGGAAATACTTGACTTTAACCAAAGTAGGTTAGTTGGGTAAACTTGAAGCTTGGCAAACTTTAAACGATTTTTATGGATTTATTTTCCAAGCATGGAATTTGGGGTTTTCACTTTCTTCTAACGCAAAATACTTCCTAAATGCTGTGCCAAAATTTCAAGAAAATCAGATAAAATTATGCCAGACTGCTTTACAATTTAATTTAAGTAAATTTTGTTGTTGATGCCAGGTTATTTGCACATAATTATGACTTGAACTTAGAAATATTTAATTTTCTTGGCGCTTCAATTAGTAGAAATGATACCTATGATACAATTTTCTTATTCGAGTTCAAGCTTTTTAACTGCCACTAATAAAATTGTAAAAGCTTTAAATAAAATTTCATATTTTTCTAATCAATATAAAGTTCGTGTGTAAATGTAGTTTACATGTGTATATGTGTAAATTTATGTGTATTTATTTATGCCCTTGTCTATCTTCTTTGCGGCAAAGTTCCAAATAAAATCAGCGCCTTTCGGTTGGCAGCGCGAGCAGTTTAATGGTAAAATTATTGCTTGGGAACGCTGGACCACCATAACTTGGTGAAATTGATTGGTCACCAAGTCAGCTACCAACAACCAGCAGTCAGCGTCCATCTGTCAAATGGTAGTTAATAGCAGTTTGCCTCTTCCGCCAAAAAATTGTGCCACTTTTCAATGGTCACAAAACACTTGTCGGTGATGTAGAGCACGTTTTTATGGGCATTAATAAATATTTACAAAAATATTTCAAATTTATAGTGTAGAATTGTGTTGGGTAAATTTGTACATTTGAAAAACATTTGCAGTCATGTTCTAAATCGATTTCATTCATCATGCTTTGGAAACAGGAAATTAGCAAAACAGGAACACTAAAAAGCAACATTTGATGGGAATTGGAAATTAAATTATTTCACTAACACCATTTGCATGCTGTAAAAAGTGGGCAGTAAGTTTATCTAAACAGAGAGAAATCTAATAAAAAGACTAATAAAAAAAATTTAATAAAAACTTAGTAATAAAAAAAAATTTGTTTTTCTTCTGCGCAGTAAGTTTTTATGCATTTTCTTAGTATCACCAAATACTTACATATAAAGAGAATAAAGTTAACAAATCAGACCGTTTTTTATTCGATGTTATTTAATATATCACCATGCCACGATTTCCACTCGAGTAGCGCAGCAAGTTCAAGGTGCTTAGTAACGAGACTCGTTTCTGGCTCGCTAGGTTTGTGAATTAGCAAAATGTTCGTATGAATACTAATCTACAAGTGTTTTATCAACTAAATCTGTACCTAAAAAAATACCGAAAATATCTGTGCCTATGGTGTTGTTATTTTTGTATCATCGATGAGGTAGGGTTCAAAATGCCTTTGCACTTAAAGCGACCGCCGTCTACTGCATTGAGTGATGTGGCCACTAAAACAATCCCTCCTCACCTTCTGGAGAGACAACCCTCCCGGAACAACTTTCGGCATTACTTGGGAAGGGCCCAAAATGGCATTGATAAAGGACCAATTCTATTCACCCACGTCTGGGTCCACCGTATTTGTAGTTCCAGCTGTCCTCGCGTTCGAGCATTTTGCTCATTATGTTGCACGGCGCGATGTCGCCAATCTGCTTCCTCGGAGCATCTCTTTCTGCGAACCGTCTCTCATATCGCTCGACGCTTCGCAGTATATGCACTTGGAATCTGTTATCTTGCCCATGCGGTGTAGGTATGTATATCCAGAAGTATCCATGGCCTGAGAGAAACTGAGTTAAGAAGCAATTCACTTCCTCGAAATTCCTTGGCAGCCATTTGCCTGTGGATGGAATGAGTTTCGCCGTAAATGCTCCACTCGGTTCAGTGTCCCATTGGCTTCGCCACCGCAGCATGGTTTGGCATCTCCGTTCTGCGATGCTAGTGATGACGTGGCGTGTGATGACATGATATGTTCTGGGTGTATTTAAAAAATAGGTAGAATATAGAACTGCCCCTGACAGTGAAGTAAGATGAAGGGTCATAATTAACATTGCTCGACAGTCGATAGAGAAATTGATGATGCCAAGTTTTTCTGAAAGCGTGGAAACCTCGGGCTCCAAATAATAGAAAAAGTATTTTCTAATAGCGTTCGCCACTCGGCAGGCAATGGCAAACCTTCGAGTGCATTTCTGCAATAAAATGGTTTCTCCCATCCACCTTTTGCACGCGGCGTAAGCCTGTAGGTCTCTCCAATTGTGGAAAACATGAAGACGCACACAAAAAAGAAGCGGGAGGAGCTAGACCAAAATACCCAAAAAATCGTGCAAAAATATGAAAATAAAAAATTTAATTCTCAATTTTTCCAAATAGACAATATTAATATTTTTTTTTGCCAACTTGAAGTTTTTGGTCGCCGAGAAGCATTAAAAAATCTAAAATTAATTTAAATGTAAAAAATTTTACCATCTAAAGGTCTTTCTGGGAGTTTTTGGATGCGAGGAGTGTTAATTTGCAATTTACTTTTACTAAAAAATGTTTACTAGGGAGCGCTTTGAAGCAAAAAATATGAAACATTTCACATTTCCACAAAATTTTTCGGTGAAGAAGGTCATAAAGGCGTATTACAAATACTCTTCTGTGATGAGAAACTTAAATTAAAAAAAAAAACTAAACTAGAGAATATTGAGAACATAAGAACTTTTCCATACACAACGCAGACTTTCAGAAAAATTTGGTTTCATCAAATATTCCCAAAAAAAACGAAAATATTTCAATGTGCAATTAACGACTTTTTGGTATTTTGAACTTTTTGGTACGGAAATTTTTTGACCCAGAAGACCTTTCATTTCAGAAGGAGCTATAACCCTCACTGTGCCTGAAACCACCTACTCCTTGACGACAGTGTTTCCTTATTAGATTCAGTTTAGATTGGCTGTCACCAATTTATGATTTTAATTAGTTTTTCTGTAAAAAAATAGTATCATACTTTCCTATAGCAGAGATTTGAAAAATCAGATTTGAAAAATCAGTAACTTCACTTCTTATTTAGGAACTCATACCAGAGGATGATATCCTGCATTCATGCCACCTCATAATCCCATTGAGCTTTTGAAATTTTATTTATGCATACTTTTCAATGACTTTTTATTTATTGCAAATATTAAATCTTAGTTAGGTTGTAGCGACTGTCCAATATAGGATACACTCAGGCTCAAAGCCCATTGTGACGCCGCGTGGGGGCATTTATCCTTATCTCTCCAAAAACCAGAATGAATTTTTCAACAATTTTAGAAGATCCCTCATTTCTACAGTACTGAGATCTTTCAACAAATAAAAAAAACTTTGCTAAAGTGCAGAATCTACGTCTGATCTTAAAAAGGCGATACTTGAAGAGTGGAACCAAATTAGTCTAGAATACACAAATAAATTGGTTGACTCAATGCCATGTAGACTTCAAGCTTTAATTGATAATAAAGGATACCCAATAAAGTAGTTGGTATTTTTTAACTGTATCATATAAGCTGCGATGTGAATTCTCTGTATGTTTCTGTTTAATTTTTTGCATTACAGTGAAATGAGTGGACACTTTTTTGTACGAGTATTTTATGTTGAGAAATGAAATAAAACAAAATAAATATAGTATTTGCATACTCCGTTTTTCCATGTTCGCAAAATATTATGGAATAAGGAACTCTTAAAAAATCGTATCTGTATGAAATAAGGTGTAAGTGACTGTATTTTGTAGTAGCTTACTTGGTCAACCCCATTTTTTTAGTACATTTTCGATAGTTTCAGCTTTTGTCACACTGACGGCAACTTTGCGATGTAATGCTTAAACTCGTGAATAATTTTTGGCTAATTTACGTAGAATTTTTACTTCAAGGCTTACCACAAAAAATAATGTACAATAATAAAGTCGAATCCCAGCTTCTAGGTGGAAAATTATATCACCTTTTCAAATGCAGATATCTAGCCGTATAAATATTAGGTGCACAACTAAGTTCTCGCTGTGTTTTTGATGAAAATACAACTTTATTCTGAAAAATGTTTACAAGTGAATCCTTGAAAGTATTGCCAATCGCTGGCTACTACTTTTTCCCATCTTTCTGGTAGGTCTCGTATACCGTCGCACAACTGTTCATCTTTTGGGGGTAACCACGGATCAAGCCATTTTTTGATGTCTTCATATCGGAACAGGTTATAATCGGACGGCACAATATCTAGTGAATATGGCGGGTGGGGTAGGATTTCCCATTTCAGTGTTTCCAGGTAGGTTTTACCGGGTTTGACAACGTGTGGCCGTGTCATGCTGTAGAATCACTTTTTCATGCCTCACCGCGTATTACATAATGCGACCGCTTCTCGCGCGGTGGTCGGCTCAATCGCATCAATTGAAGTTGATACCGGTCCCCAGTGATGGTTTTGCTTGGTTTTAACACTTCATAATAAATAACACCAACTTGGTCCCACCAAATACATAGCATAACCTTCGCAGTGTGAATATTCGGCCGAGGCGACGACGTAGAAGCATGACCGGGCAGTCCCCATGACTTTCTTTTCTTTGGATTGCTGTAATGAATCCACTTATCCCTTCCTTTTTTGCCGCTAGAGCAGTTGTTCACAGGCGAAAAAACGACATTCAACATTCCTTGTTTTAACTCATAAGGAACCCAAGTCCCCTGATTCTGAATCATCCCCAAAGCATGCAATCGCTTGGTAATGAATTGGCGGGTAACTTCTAATACTGAAGCAAGTACTTCTTGCGTTTGACACGGATCCTCATTGAGCAATGCCTCCAATTCAGTGTCTTCGAAGGTTTTTGGCCTTCCTTCACGCATTAAAATCACCGTCTTTGAAGCGACCGAACCATTCTCAGAATTTAGGGTTAATGCACGTTCACCTTAAGCTGATATTTATGAGTAGTTTGGCTTAATCTTTCAATACGACTTGAGGTGCTTTTCGCTGTGGGTACATCATTCCCTACTAGCCACGTTGGTTTTGCCGGAAAATGTTTTTATTTAGTTAATCACAAAGGAACGAAATTGGTAAAATGTTCAAGAATTGTTCCTTAAACGCAAAATCAGACTTAGAATGTCGCGAAAACTAAGTAAATTTTCTCCATTAGGACTTCTCTTTTACTCGCCAAGGAATAATTTAATGAGAAGGCATTTCTGTATACTGTAAAAAAGCTTGAGGAGGAATATTAAGAAATTTTTTCTCCAAAAATTAACTCAATTTTGAACCACAGTGGAGCACTTAGTTCAACTTTTTCTCTCTTCTTTTTCAGTATACAGCATCCATTAATATGGAAGTTAAAGATACAAAGACATTCATTATTCACCGCATTGCTTATGTTCGAAATATATATGTATGTATGCTAATGAATAACTTTAAAATTTAATATTGTTAATAATCGGTAATAACACATACATATACACCTACATATGCACTTATACATCCATACTCAAATTGTGTGTCAGTGTTTCGTAAATTATTGACAACAGTTTGTGGTGAGCAAACAAAGTTTTTTGTATGCATATGTATGTGTGTATGTGTGTACATATAAAGCTGATTTTGTAATAGTTGTAATTATTCAGCTACAAATGTAGCGGGTGCTCTTTTAATAGGCATACAATTTGTTTTCTCCTTAACGAAACGAACTTATTTGAATGAAATCGCACACATTTTTAACTTATTGACTTTCAGTTGTATAAAATTTAAGTTTTGTAAATAATATCCATGGTGGAAAGAATAACGACATGGCACCTATCGTGGTACCGTTACTTTGCTCTCAGCAAGGTATTCGACAATGAGTGACGACATAGTAGCTCAATTGTTGACCAGTATGGCCAGATTATCATTTTCGTAACTTGATTTAGCATTTTATATGTTATTTAGTCTGTCACCTTTGCGTGAATGTTCAATCCCGACTCAGTTCCACAAAAGTGTGGAGCAGTAGTGCCTTCGTCATTCAGATCAAAGCAAACAGTGCCTTTTTGGGGATGTGTTTGGGAGTCAAAAGTCTCGTTTGGAGTCTTATCATGCAATTTAGTCTATTCACATGTCCATTAAGTCTGAAAAATGTGACACTATTCAGTTCAATTTTCCATTGATTTTCAGGTCAATCAACTCGTTTGGCACCTGGGTCTGTCCAGACTTTTTCAACTTTGGACGTGAATTCCACAATAAACAAGACTGAGCTGAAATAGAAGTGACAGAGGCTTTGTTCTGATAACTTCGAGCTTATTTATTCAAAATAATCCCCTCTGGCCTCGATTCACTGTTTTGTGCGACCTAAAATCTTTTTGAAAGAGGGTTTCAAGTCATGGACCGGAATGTCATTCAGAATGTCGGTAAAAGCCTTTTGGATTGACTCTACGGACGCAAAACGTTTTCCTTTCATAGCCAAATTCAATTTTCCGAATTAGTAGAAGTCACAGGGAGCCATATCAGGCGAAAACGCTGAGTGATTGATGGTTAAAATGCGATTTCTAGTCAAAAAATGAGTGGATCGATGAGATGGTGTATTATCATGCAATAAGCGCCAGCTTCCTCCTTCGCGGTATGCAGGGCGAATTCGACGAATGCAATGATAGATAGATAGAAAGCTCCATTGACGGTTTGACACGAACTCCTTCTGGACAATTCCCTGGGATCGTAAAAACAAATGAGCATCGACTTCTCCAAACCCGTGGCTCGTCTGGTGCCTTTCATTCGACACTTTGGCGTTTAGTTATAAAGGAAGTTCTCGTCTTTTCTCGTCTCTTTAATGAGGTCTTTCGAATGTTGAATTCAAGCAATTTTTGGTCCTCAGTTAACTTGTGCGGAATGAAACGTGAACAGACCTTTCGTTAGCAAAAATGATCAGTTAAAATGTGATAAATCGATGTTTTGAAGATATTCAACTCCGATTCCATGAATTTCAACAATGATTTCGGTTAATTTTTGATAAATGTACGAACAGTTTTCGTTGATTACTGATTTTGGGCGGCCCATATGTTCATTGCTTTTATGTCCTCACAACCATTTCTGAAAAGTGTAAGCCACTCATGAGCTCTGGCACAAGATAGACAATCATTGCCATACAATTTGTTCATCAATTCAAATGTTTCGGTAAACGTTTCACCGTTTTTAAACCAAAATTTGATATAAGCACTTTGTTCGAAACACACTTTTGTACCGATGACGCAAACATACGAGGTGTGTTCAAAAGGTATCGCGAAAATTATTTATTTATTCCTTAATATCTATTTTGTCCCCTTCAAAGTAATCCCCATGATATATTATGCACTTGTGCCAACGTTTTTTCCAATCTTCGAAGCACTTCAAAAAATCGTTTTTTTTTTGTCTTGTTCAGCTCCTCCTTCGATGCCGTCTTTATCTCGTCAATCGTAGCGTAGCGTCGTCCTTTCATGGGCCTCTTCAGTTTCGGGAACACGAAAAAGTCACAGGGGATCAGATGTGGGGAATACGGTGGCTGTGGCATCAATAGTGTGTTGTTTTTGGTCAAAAAGTCGCGCACAAGAAACGATGTGTGAGCAGGAGCCAATTTTTGTTCTTTCACAAATCCGAGCGTTTCTGGCGGATTGTTTCGCGCAAATTGTACATAACTTGCAGGTAATATTCTTTATCGACCGTTTTCCTCTGTGGTAAGAACTCATGATGCACAACGCCCCTGCAATTGCTGCAATCGAAGAAAACGGTAAGCAAAACTTTTACATTCGACCGAACTTCACGTTCTTTTTTCGGTCTTGGTTCGTGCGGCAACTTTCATGGAGATGATTGAGCTGTGGTTTCCACGTCATAACCATAAACCCACGGTTCGTTACCAGTTATGACCCTCTGGAGCCAATTTGGGTCATCGCGGACAGAGTCCAACATCTCATTAGCAATGTTCATGCGATGCTGCTTTTGCTCGAAATTGAGCAGTTTTGGTATAAAATTTGCGGCGACCCGTCTCATGCCCAAATCATTGAAAAAAATCGAATGGCACGAGCCAATCGAGATGTCTAGATCCTCAGCAACTCCTTTAACGTCTAACGGTGATTCGACGATTGGCCAATACAATTTTTGTTTGTTGTTGAAGTGCTCGGGCGTCCGGCACGCTTTTCGTCGTTAAGATCATCTCGGCCTTCTGAGAACATTTTGTACCACCGATAAACGTTGCTTTGGTCCAAAGCAGCTTCTCCGTATGACTCAGTCAACATTCGAAATGCATCCGCGCGTTTAATTTCGTTTTTCTCACAAAATTTGATACAGGTTCTTCGATCCATCTTTTTGAATAGGTAAAAATCGAAGACGAGCCGAAACACGTGCAAGTCAAGCAGCTGTTAATAATTAACTGAACATTCAAAATGGCCGAACTCGTCGGAATGAGTGAGAGACATGAGTACCAACATATCGCCACAAAAAAATCGAAACTAGAATATGTATACGTAACATGCGAAAATTCAAAATTCGCGCTACTTTTTGAACACACCTCGTATTGACGCTTTATATGCAATAACTTCGTTTCTACTGAACCGAATGTCACCAAGTTTTCACTGGAAGTCAGCTAGGGGTGTAACTTGTGTAATTTTTTAAAAATATTGTTAAATTTTGATGATTTTTATATGGTAGTTTAACCCTTCTGTTACATTCCGGTAATTTCATGACCTTTTTTTGTTGAATTTCATCATATCTGCTAATATTAACGACATTTCACAATTTCCTTTTATGACTTTGTGTATTGACATAAAACCAATAGAAAAAGCATACAAAAAATGATTTTGATTTAATAAACAGGTGGTAACATCAAAACTTACGTGCGCGCACCTTCGGGTCATTCGGTGACCCTCAGCTGTTTTACATATAAGTGTAAGGTGTATTTCGCGCCTCTTTTGTGGTTAAGTTTTTGCTGCAAAAACTTGTATTTGTTAAATTCTTATAAAAATGGAAAGATTCCAAACTTCTGTAAGTATTTTTATTATAATATTTAATTATTATTGGTGTGTTTATTTATGAAAATTTGGTTTAGAGGCCAAATCGTCTGACTCAAAGCCAAATAGAGCATATTGTTGACAATCATGAGGATTTTGATGAGTGTAGTGAAGATGGGGATGAAGATTATATAGTGGAACCATTTGAATCAGAAGGATCTTTTGACGAATATTTAGATTCTGATAACGACGAAGATATAGTACCTGCATTGGAAAATGAAAGCAGTGTTCCTATGTATTATTGCAACGATAGGCCTATTGAGTGGTCAATGGAACCAGGGAAGACAGGGAGTTACTGCATATGCAGTACATCATATTTCTACTATCAAGTAATCATTCGATCAATGCTTTACGTACCAACTAAAGCAAATTATAATACAATTCAGCAATATAGAGGGCGAAAAAAATTGGAGCTGGATATAAAAAAATAGATGAGATAGAACTCGATGCATATTTGGGTATTTTAATTTTAGCAGATAAATGTATTTTTTTACAGGAGTATATCGTTCACACGGAGAAAGTATTCGAAGCCTCTGGAATGAAGTGCACGGCTAACCATTATTCCGTGCAACAATGTCACTTGGCAGGTTTCTTGAAATTAATCGTGTTTTGAGGTTCGATAACAGAGACAATCGAAGGGCTCAAGGAATGAACGACAAACTTTTTGTTCCATACGAAAATATTACAGTAGACGAGCGTTCAATTCCTTTTAGGGGCAGATGCCCCTTTTTAGTTTACATGTTAAGTAAACCAAGCAAATATGGAATGAAAGCATGGGTAGCTGCGGATGTGCGTACAAAATTTTGCCTTAATTTCCAAATGTATTTAGGGAAGGAGTCAGCTTCCGCTCCACCGGAACGGAACCAAGGCCAGCGCGTTGTGTTGGATCTCGTTAGTGGGTATGAAGGGCGGAATATTACAACCGACAACTTTTTTACTACTCGGGATTTGGCACTGGAGTTATTGAAGAAAAGAATTACTTTGGTAGGCACCGTAAGGAGTAATAAACGATTTTTACCGATTTGTGGTACTAAAGTGGAGTTAAGGGGTCTACCAGTGCTAAGCAGTCGACATTTCTTTAATGGATCAGTTACCTCTGTGCAAACATCGTAGATATCTCAGCGTTGAACGCCTTTGTATTATGGACAGAAATTAATCCTTCGTGGAAAGCTGCAAAAACATATAAACGTAGACTTTTCCTCGAAAATCTTGGCTTAGTCCTTGTTCATGGGGAAATTGATCGCAGAAAAACGCTACCAAGAACTCAACCGTCAGCAGATACTGTACACAATATGAGAGCGGACGCAGAGCAACCAAGCACTTCGGCAGAAACTGTTCCGAAAAAAGAAAACCTAGTCAGCGAGCCACCTGTACAGTTTGCCCTAGCTCAATTCGTCGCAAAACGTACGAAAGCTGCACGGTTTGCAAAAAACCTGTGCGTCCACAACATCGTTCAACCGTTACGGTTTTAAAAACTTATTGTTTGGAGCATTCAAATTAAAAAAAATGTATCTAATGTATTTAAATATGTATATATTACAGCTTAATAATCAATAAAACTAATGAATTTTAAAAACTTCTATTAAAATTATAAACTTTTATACTGATATCTAAGCAAAACACAGGTAAGGTCATTTCGTGACCCGAATATCACATGTGTAAGTTTTTTTGAATGTAACACAAGGGTTAACAGAGTTACTCTGTTACAAACAAAAATACCAAAAGCATAGGTTTACCTGTTTAGGTGGCTTGAATGACTACCCCATCGAAAGTGGTTTGGTTCTAAACAAAATAAACACCCTTTGCAATGTCTTATTTATACAATCGAATTGTGTTGTAAATGTGCGCAAATATTATATTATATAATTAGTACACACACACTCATACATATTTATTTAGTAGTTGAGCCATAATTAAGGCACCTCTTAAATTAATTACCAGGTACTGTTAACGCGTTAAGGCTTTGTCCAAAGGAAATTTAATTTAATTAAAGTTTAAAATCAGTATGCAAATACACTTACACCTGTACACACACATATGAGCATAAATACATATAAATTGGCATGTAAATATTATGCAAGTATTAGCGATTAAAGGTTAATTAAATCAAATGGAAAAAGTTTAATTGATAATGGGAAATGTGTGTGTGTAAATAACTGTAACTGTATATATAATACACTAAAAGTGTATTGGCGGCCGGATGGATTAGTGCATCACTATCATTCGGCATCAAGAGAGAACGTAGGTTCGAATCTCGGTGAAACACCAAAATTAAGAAAAAGTGCTTTCTAATAGCGGTCGCCCCTCGGCAGGGAATGGCAAACCTCCGAATGTATTTCTGCCATGAGAAATCTCATACCCCAGTTTGAAAGTGGGAGGGAGGTATGTAATTCTAGGTTTCGTTCTCTCGCATCATTTCGCAAGCGTTTTTCGGCACTACCAGATTCTCAGAGTCTTCTGCTTGCGAACACTTTTGCATGGTGCCTGTACTTTGAGTTGCTTGAATGCTATCCAAATGATATTTGATCGAAGCTGCTTGTATTGTAGCCAAAAGAATTGAGAAAAGAAATACTCTATGCACTTGAGTAGATTTCTGCTCGCGAAAACATCATTCAGTACAGACAAGAACGCTAGCCGTAAAGTGAAGCAAAATTTCATGATTGAATATTTGTCTTGAACAGTGTCCGCCAGCTAAAACTAGTGCGTTGCGGTATTACTTAAGTTGCGGCATTTGCTTAGTAGGAGTACTAGACTATACGAGTAGATAGACTAGATAAAACACGCAACCAGGTTTTTTCTGTTTGCTGGAAATGGAATGAAATCTTCGTGTTTTTTCACTCCATAAAAAGTTAGATATGATTTTAAAGGAAAAATTCCAAGCTTTGGTTTGAGTAAAATTAAAAAAGAAAGAATTTGATTTTTTCGAAATATTTGATTAAATCGAAATTAATTTTGTTTTTATTAAAAATGTTTTTTAAGAAATAAATTTTTTTTTTAATTTAATTAAAATTAAGTAAGTAAAATTTTTAAAATTTTTGAAATTAAAAAAAAAAATTAAAAACAACATCTTTTTTTTATTTAACATAATTCTTTTATTAATTGTTTTTACATTTTTAAATCTAGGTATTTTTTCTCTACATAAAAAGTTAGATATGATTTTAAAGGAAAAATTCCTGGCTTTCGTTTGAGTAAAATTAAAAAACAAAACTATTTAATTTTTTCGAAATCTCTGATTAAATTGAAAAAAAAACAAATTAAAAACAAAATATTTTGTTATTAAAAAAAAAAGTTTCAAATTAAAAAACAAAATTAAAAACAAATTCTTTTTTTTTAATTTCAAAATGTTTTTTTTATTAATTTTTTTTACATATTTGAATACTGGTATTTTTTTTTCTCCATAAAAAGTTAGATAGATATGATTTTAAAGGAAAAATTCCTCACTTTCGTTTGGGTAAAATTTAAAAAATATTTAATTTTTTCGAAATATCTGATTAAAAAGAAATTAAAAAAACTAAAAACAAATTTTTTTTTTATTAAAAAAAATTTTTGAAATTAAAGAAAAAATTAAAAAACAAAATTTTCTTTTTTATTTAAACTTTTTTTTTATTATCTTTTTCAACATTTTTAACGAAAACTACTCAAAAAATCCTATAGAAAGCATTTATTTGTTTTCTTCTTTGAGACCAACAATTATTTATCTTAAAACATGGGCTAAAAAGTCCCGAGCCTAACAAAAAAAATACATTTTTTTTTGTTCATAATTAACTTCATTAATTCATCAAAGAAATTTCCATCAAGAACAACCAAATCATTCCAGCGCCGCTCTAATATTTCAATACCACTACTGTAGAACTGTAGATTTATATTTTGCCTCAAAATAGGCCTCGTTTTCAGGGGTAATCTCTTCATCGAGCGAAATTTCATACCAGCGCGAAGTTTTTAGGTCTCCGAACAGCCAGCTGTCACTGGGAGCCAAATCTGCCGAATACAGTGGATGTGGGAGCAATTTGAACTGCAATTAATGTTGGCTTGAAGAAACAAAATGCGGCACTCACTTTGAACAGAACTTTTTGATAATGAAATGCTCATGCAATATAAATCCCAAACGTTTTTTTGATATCTTTGCGATGCCAGCTAACTAAAGCAACTTCACTTTTTGATCATTCAAAACGATTTTTTAGATTTTTTTTCCTTCTGGTGTTACCGCCTCTTGTGGACGTCCACTGCGTTGTATATCATTGATGTCTCTACGACCACGCTTGATGGCAGCAAACCATCGTTTTATTGTTGTTTCTGATGGAGCGGAGTTCCCATAACATTTTTCAAGCGATTGCTTTTCTTCCCCCTCAAGAAGTAGTGTAAAGTTAAAACCCGAAATTATTTTTGATTGTTTTGAAAATAACAAAAGTAGCGACACTCTTAGCACAATAACTCTCGAACTAACGAATAGTCTTGTACCATCTATGTGTTAGGCCCGTGACTTTTCTGCCCATGTGTTACAATTCGAAAAAAAAACTACATAAAAAAGAAGAAAAATTTAACCCCTATATCTGAGGAACTACTCAATATTTTCTATCCTTATTTGGCAAAATTTATGCTACTACGTAATAGAGCATATCCACGAAATCTAATCGAAATCAAAGCGATGCAATTTTTCGAAAACTTTCCTTACCCGATCTTTTCCTCCCATTTATGATGAGCGTCTTGATGTTGTCAAGGTTTTTAGATTTTTAACGCGCCTTTGAACGTCGATAGGTTTTCATAGCAGAAATGCCCGCGGATGTTTCCAATTTTTGAATTTGAATGGAAGTCCTTATTAGCAAACACTTTTTCTATCTTTTGAGGTGGCATGCCAGCAGTGAGCAGCGCATATTGGACTAACCGATTTCTTGACACTCCAAACCCCTTCAATCACAGAAACTATTTTCGTTAAACTAAGGTATGGTGAAAAAGATGTTCAGCTGGCGTGAAAAAGATGTTACATGCCCACACTTTCATATTAGCCACTGTATGTCAATAAGAACAATAAAAACAAACTCTCAGCGAAATAATAAAGCCGCAGAATTTGACTACGCACTGATAATTGAGCCTCTGCATCAACGACCAACCAACCAACAAGTGCCGCACTCTTAAGCACCTCAGCGCTATTGCCAATCGGCAAAAAGTCAATCGCACATACCGAAGTGCTACCAATTTAAATGGTGCTTGCGATAATGAAACGCGCCACATTTCACTTCGTATGACAATTTAATAAAAACACGCCTGTGTGCCCGACCAGCTGCCTTTGGCATTTCCATAAAGCACCAATTGAGCGGTATGCCCCGCTCAGTGCAACCAACTACAACGCAAAGCAACCACTTCAGCCAGTGAGCCATCGGTTGAGATGTAGTTGAGCAGTTGTTGCTGCGTGGCCAACAGCTATCAGCCCATTTTCGAGTTTACCAAATGACTGTGATGGTGAACACATACAACAAACTTTCTATATTTCCTTTGCGCTCCACTCATTTTCCTTGGAGTATCACTTGCAGCCTCTTCCATTGGCGCTACAATGACTGTTACTGCCACCGTGCCGTTATCATATCTCTTTTGGCCATTCAGCCATATCCAGTTGTCATTGAGTTAATGTCTACACTTAAAGAAATCACTGGGGCAAAATTGCTCGACTACGTTTGTGGCATTACTCTTACATATACTGAAATTAACTGCTCGTGCAGCAGTTATGGAAAGAGTGGCGGATAGTGGCCAGACTGAGGGAAAGTGGCTAAAGCCTGATGTTGACAGTCGAGCGATTCCATGTCAATGGATTTGAGTATTTTGCACTTGGTTTCTAATTTCTTGAAAATTGATTTATTTGTAGGCCTAAGAAGTAAGAAAAAAATTTGGAAAAAGAGTTAATATAATATTTTTGAGATGTATTCAATGTTAGCAGTTTTTGTATGGGGTTTTCTTAAAGGCAAGGATATTCGGTAAATATACTTGAAAAAAAAATTTTTTACGAAATTTCAAACTGTAAAAGACTCATAAAGAGCACCAATGAATATACAAATTTATGAATACTTTCAAATCTATTCTGCGATATTTGCAGCCTTCTGTTTTTTTCCTAGAAAATTTTTTAAAATAATAATTATTTTTGGTTCCGGAATTTCATTACTGAGATGCAGTTGTTGTTGTTTTAACAGCATACAAATTCCCCATAATGGATGGAGCAAGCATAATAATTTTAACAAATCTGCTCTTTAACTATGGTGAAAGAGAAAATTGTGAGGGGAACTTCGGCTGTCATGTCACTTGGGGAATCGACAGCCTAATTGGGCGTTCGGCAGTCGGATTCTGCACGATCATTTCACCCGTATTCACACACTCGTTCAATCAGTCGATGTTCAGACGGTAACGAAGTGTCATTGGTTGATTTTCTTCCTATATAACCAACACAATCTCAGTTTTTTCGGAAACAAACCGCTATCATGCCAGAAGTGATGTCTGCCCATCAGCTGATTCTGCCAAATTCACTCAGTGCCGAATAACGCTCTACTAAAGAGCACATTTTTAAAAATCTTTTCACCATAGTTGAAGTGACAGTTTTTGGCTGGTTATAAATCTGCATCACTCTGGCACTGTAGAACCAACCGAGCTTTGTGGCTCATGTTATGGAAGCGGTACCAAGAGCCCATTTTTGGCCTTAGCTGAAAGTTTTTCATGGGCTCTGTCGGAATGCATTGCCATCAGTGCTAGCATACGCCAAGGCTACCTGTTGTCTCCTTTATTATTTTTAATTGTTATTGATGATATACTAAAAAGCTGTATTGAAAGGGTATTGAAAGAAGAGGTATTTATTGGAACTTCTATGAACATCTTGAAGACCTTGCCTACGCTGATGAAATATGCCTTCTCTCCGTTAAGCACACCGACATGCAGAACAAAATTGACGATCTGTCCTCAATTCCATTGAATGCAGGGCTAAAAATAAATCACGGGAAAATTCGATCCACTAGCAGCCGCCAGTTCCTCTTAAATGGTGATCAAATTGAGAACGTTGACACCTTTACCTACTTGGGTAATATCATTGCCACTGAAAACAGTGCGACGTTATCACCAGAATAAATAAAGCGATCGGCGCCTATGCATAGCTCCGAGCTATCTGGTCATCGAGCATCCTCAGCGTACATACAAAATTACGGGTCTTTAAGACAAATATACTATCAGTACTATTGTATGGATAGGAAACCTTGCTCACAAGTAATTGGATCGAAAACGAAATTTAAAGCTGTGTGAACAGATGTTTACGCAGGATATTGAAGATCTGATGGCCCAACACCTTAAGTAACGACGATCTATATGAGAGGTACAAAATCCAGCCGGTAGCTCATATAATAAAACTGCGAAAGTCGAGGTGGATTGGGCATACGCTTCGCAAAGACGCAAATAAAATCTGTCACCAAGCACTGGATTAGAATCCAAAAGGTGCTCGCAAGGTTGGCCGTCCAAAAATATCTTGGAGGAGAACTGTCCAGAAGGAAATTGAGACGTTAAGAAACACTTGGAACGAAATCAAGCTCCTTGCAAAAAAACTAAACAGATGGAGGTAGGAGAAACAGTACACCATTTAGCTGTAACTGTCTTCTGGATATCCGAAACGTCCCACTCTACTACGCCGGCTGTCGTGGCCAAATGAGTTGGTGACTAGCATTCGCAAGTGCATGTGTATGAATTTCCTTGCAAAAATATAAAAAATGATAAAAAAGTTGTATGCAAGTAGCGGTCGCCCATCGGTAGACAATGGCAAGCCTCCGAGTGTATTCCTGCCTTAAAAAAGTTCCTCATGAAAAACCTCCTGCCGCTAGGAGGCGATGTAAAACTATAGGCTCCTTTTTTTTGTGGAAAAATCATCAAGACGCACATCACAAATAGGATGAGGAGCTCGGCCAAACACCCAAAAAGGTTGGAAGAAGCAATTACATATAAATTTATATATAACCATTCTTTTCAGATGAGCAAATCGGTATTTTCGGACACTTATTTACGTGCGCTGTGTTTTTTCTGCTACGCGAAATTGTTCTTAACTGTAAAGAAGGTGCTCAAACTTATTTGGAAGCCTCAAAGGATTATCATTTCTAACATTTTTTTCTAACACTTTCTTTAATTCCATGGAAGAGTAACCTTACAAGCTGGCACCACCGCATCGGCTTTACTTTATCCCAACCACTTCACTTTTCAAGTAGCTTCATATTCCAGGCAACATCTCCTCATTCTACTTCAGTTTCCTCACAGCTAAGTCTCATTGCTCCTTTTCCCCAACTCCTCGCATGTAAACAGCTTCTCTCCTCTTTCCCTACTCATCCTCAGCTCCCACCCTACTCTTTCTCAGCTTTCTCCTTACTCCATCTCATCTTTCCTTACGCAAGTCTCCCAAATGCGCGTTAAACTCCTCACTTCAATACAGCCAATGTTTTGTAGGGGCATCGGACGCACAACGTAATGCCATCGTAAATTGCAATAAAGTGGCAATTGGCGCGTTCGCAAGCACACGCACACACGCACACATAGATACTCAAGCAGATCGCAACACCTCAGCGCTACCACAGGCGACTTACCTTAACTGCTATCAGCTCCACATGGACGGCAATTTCTTCCACTTCAACTCTTCAAAAGCATATTACAAGCGGCAAGGCAAGTGGAACCCACCATAGGCCGCAATTTAAATATGCCTGTTTGCCTGATTGGCCATTCCGACACCAAGCTGTTGACTGTTTGTTATTGGTTTTGCCATTCTGTTGATTGCCGTGCTTGTTGTTGTTGTTTTTATTACTGTTCTCGCTGATGAGCTGCGTGCGTTGGCGTTACGAGCAATCGTTGTTGCCTTTAGTTGGTTTTTATGATCTGCGCACTGTGGCGCGTTGCTTAAATTATGAAAGAAGGTAGGCAGGCAGGCAGTCAGGCAGGAAGGAATGACCCGTGATGCAGCAAAAGCCCAGGCAATCACACTGAAACACTTTCACTCCATTTCACTGGTGGCGCCATTATTTTATATGCGCGTCGGAGTGTATGCGTGTGCGTTTGTGTGTGCGCACTCATCAATTGCATTTAATTAAAATCAACTTAAATTGTTATCGCGCGCCTGCAATTCGCAGAAATCATCGCTTGGCACCGTCCAAGCAAGGCAAAAGGTAAATATTAAGCATCTAATTTGCTTTCAATGCGTTCTGTTTTTCATGCTATTTTTTCTTTAGTTTTTTTTTTTTTTTTCAAGAAAGTAATATTGTAAAAATTCATTGCGTAAAAATTGATACTTGAAGTGTTGGCAGAAAATATGGTTATTAGCTTCATTACTTTGCTTGTGCGCAGAATTGAAATGTGCCGTTGTAAGTGGCAGTGTTTAATAGGAATTTGATGTGTATAGACGGCTGCTTTGATTGAGAATGCCATTGAAAATTTCTGATAATTTTTTTATGTACCCAATGGCCGACACTTCGACCCATAAGATCTTTGTGCGCTCAGAATTTTTGATAGTAATAAAAAAAAATTAAAAAAAAAATAATAATCAAAAAAATTAATATAATATTTTTATTTTTTTTATTTTTAAATAAATACTTCAATGCTCATGTAATATAATGAGAAGTTAACGAAAACCACTTACTTAATGGATCAAAATTACATTTTCTACTTAGAATTTTGCTGACTATTTATTAAATTACTCAGACAACAGCTGATTAAAATTGCCGAATACTGCTAGTGTTTTTCAAGCAGAAGACTTTGCGGATGCTTAGTGAGCGCAGAAGCGAGGGAGATATGTACCTTTTTTCCACTACTCAAGCTGCGATCAAGGCTCTGGTGACACCTGTACCTCCGAATTGGTCACTCCCTGTAAGGAGGTGATCACATCTCTTTGGTGTGCACGTAACATTTCTCTGTTCTGGGTTCCAGGACATAAGATCATGAAGGAAAACGAAATTGTTGATGCACTCGCTAAGAACAGGTCGACTGAATTGGTCTTAGAGGTCCTCCACCCGATCATCGGCATCCCCCTGACTGTTGTTAGAGGGGTATTGCGCAACTTACTTCTCACGAAAAACCATTGCTGTTAACTATGGCCACTCTTAACAACACCAAAGGAAAAGTCCTTATGCAACAGTCAACCTCGTAAGACTTTTCCATCGAAAGTGGTTCAAACAAGGCGACACCTTATCAACAATTGTGTTCAATTTGCTTTTGCACTACGCAATCAAAGACGATGTGAAATCCGGTCATCTATTCAGCCAACTAACCCTCGTTTATACTGATACCATAGCCGTCCTCTCTCGAAATCGAAGGTGCACGATTGAACTTTCTTTAATATCAAAACAAAAGTAAAGGCTGTTGAGCTCCATATCAACGCCGATAAGACCAAATGCATAAAAATGTCACGCGATGTTAAAAGGCGATGAAAAAATATCAATCGGGGCAGTACGTTTTTGAATGAGTAGAAAATTTCAAGTACCTGAGGGTACTACTAAAAAATGGCAACAGTGTTCACCACTGAATCCAAAATCGACTTCTGTTGCTTCCTACGCCAACCTGAAACTACGAAAATCCACACTACTCTCGCGCAGCTGTAAATACAGTATTAACAAATCAATAATTAGACCAGTTTTGACGTGTGGCTATGAATCATGGGCAATGTCAATCAAGGATGAACAAAATATTTGAACTTAAGAAATAAGAGTTTTACGAAAGGTTTCAGTCAGTTATAGCTCAAAGTTATAGTCCAATCCGAGTCGAGAATGGTTGTTACAGAATCAGATACAACAAGGAGCTGCTGCACATTTGCTAGGGGGAATATGTGGTCAAGTTCGTCAAATCCCAACGAAATCAATGGTTAGGTCATGTCACGCGCATGAGTAAGGAATGATTCTAAAAATCCTTCTTAAATTACAACGCGCTGGCCACCAGATGTAAAGGAACGCTTAGGAAAGGCTGGTTCGACAATGTCATCAAAGATATCAAGAAACTGAAAATACTTAACTGATTGAACCCAAAATTGTTCGCATGACAGCGATATTTTATGCCATCAGTAGTTGGGTTTGTATCTTTGCTAAATACCAGGTGGCACAAAATTAATCTACAATTTGGTTTTTGATAAACTTTTTGACTAAATAAGGAAACAAATTATTTTGACTGATGGATATCTTTAGTTTGGCCTCTGCGCGCTCCATTGCTTGTCTGTTTGTATACTGCAGCTGTCTAGTCTACAGGTGCAAAATATGATTGACATACGACGCTATTCGTGAATATTATAAATCCTCCGATCGGGTGATTAATTTGCGCCACTTTGTATAACCTCCCATGTTACATTGTAAAACATGCCAGAAATATCAAAAAACTTAGCGAAATCCGAAATTTCCGCATTTCCTTCTTCTGAAATATTTTACTTGAATTCTGGTTTTAAATTTAAAATTTGTCCCTAATCCCTGAACCTATGAGTGGGGAAGCTTATCACGATAATCCGCAAGGGCGTTATTGCCATTATTGGTCATCTAAAGACAGAGTCCATTACTAAAACATGAAAAGCCACATCAGAAGCACAAAGAGAGGGTTCGGTGTGCATTATCCAGCTGTGTAACAATTGTACCATATCTTTTTGAAGATCATCGAGAGCACGAAACTCCTGCGGACGGAGTCTCTTATCGGTGTATGCTGAACTCTTATTTTCTGGCAATAATGAGAAGATATCCTTCCTTCAGTACATAGATAACGCTATGGACTATTTTCTTTGGCGGTACCTCAAAAGTAAAGTTTATGAAACAAACCCAGCGATTATCTGAGCACTAAAAGAAAACGAACGATCCGGATATTCCAAGTGTGTAAAGGAAATAATTAAAAACAAAAATACAATTCGTGCTTGTTTTCTTTGTAGTAGTTATTGAAATAAATATTTGTAAGTTCTTATTCTTTTGATTCTTGATCTTGCTACCTGACACTCTGTAGGTAGGTAGGAGAAATGGTTGAAGTGCCAGTCTGGTAATTCTCAAATAGCACTGAAGCGCCGTTTTGATGCCATTATGATACCTCCAACAGGCTGATATCTACAACCAGCCAGACCTGTTGATATAATGGAGAAGATTCTTAGGATTTAGTATGGCACACTGCTCCAGGTTGTCGAAAAAAGAACCCCCAGTGACCTTAGTCGTCTAGCTGCCACACCCGGACATTAAAAGTCTATGGGAGAAGTTGGGGAGGCAAGTTTCACATGCTCCGGTGTTGCCAATGCATGCAGCCCTTTGCACCCTCCCCAGTTTTGTGACATTATAGCCCTTCCGAAGAGCTTCCCACCAAACCAGGCCTCCATGCGTTAAAATTGGCAGAACCACTGCGTGGTACATCCAAAGCACGATCTGAGGTTTGAGTACCCATTTTTTTCCGAGCATAGATTTACAGGAGTAGAAGGCTATGCTGGCCTTGTCTCCCCAATGTGTAGCTTCCAATGGAACTTGGAGTCAAGTATTACTCCAAGATACCTCGCTTCCGATGAAAGCGTGAAAACGTGGTTGTTTAATTTGGGAAGTCGAAAGGATGGAGGTTTATATTTCCTGGTAAATAGCACCAGCTCCGTTTTGTCAGAGTTGACTCGGAGGCCAAAAGTGGTAGCTCAGTGACTGAGTGCACCCAATGACCTTTCCAAAATCTCAGCCATGACTGACAGAAACGGTCCCGATATCATTAGGTTCAAGCGAATCCATCGGCGTATGCTACTACCTTAATCCCACCCTTATCTAGCATTATCAGAACTTCGTCAATAGCAAATAGCCAAAGTAGAGGCGAAAGGACACCACACTGAGGCGTCCCCCTGTGAACGATTTTACTGACTTAAGCCCCTCTTACGACCGCATTAACTTCCCAAATACCATTACCATTACCAATGAAGAATACAAATGATAAATGATGACTAAGTATTTTCATACGAGTTATTAAAGTTGTGTCTTATGTACATAGCACAAAATTTGTGGTGTCTCAAATGAGCCGTCACCATATTTTAGCTCCAAATCGCAGGATACTTTCAGCCTTTCAGGAGTACCTTCGTTCATAAACTCCACTCAGGCAAGTCAATGCAGCGCTATATTTTTTAAGCGATTCATACTGTAAGCTGCTTCGACCACTAATATTGCAATTTTGTGCTCACTTAAATGCTCAGCTAGTATTAATAAAATAAGTTGCATGTATTCGCTGCCTTCTAGCAAAGTTGGTTGAGCCCACGACCACCGAATTACCAGCCATTATGGCACACAAAAGTCCGCTCAGCCGCGGCAGCTACCGAGGTAATCAATTCAATGATATGCAACTTGTATTTAATTCATTTAACACTAAATACATCATTGACCAATGGGAAATGTAATCATTAATCAAATTGAAAAATTGTGAAAAATCTGAAAATCAATTTGTGAGTAGACTGAAAGCGCAAATTGTCATTAATTAATATACTCAGCTCAATCAACAGCCAGTTAATTGATGAAATCAATGCCAACAGCAAATCAGGCATTATGCAAACGAAAGCTTAAACAAAATTGTGAGAAGTAGATGTGAGAGGCACAAAACTCAAGGGCTGCACTGAAATCAAATTCATACCAAAACTCCTATGCCTTGGTATGCGTGCGAGCGATTTGCCTTTCACCCTGCAAACCAACTACCTGCTATTTACATTGCTAACTTGTGGGTATCGTTCACCTGTGAAGTTGTGAGCTTTGTAGTAATTTTATATTCTACGCCGTGCACATGCTACCTACTTCCAGTCTATACATGTGATGATTTTATTCGCTCGCACTAACAGAAATTTCTCAATACTGCTGTGCTGCTCTAATTGACATTCAAGTTGTGAATGATGTGGGTAACATGTAGTGAACAAAACCTTCTGAACTCATGAATGTTGTTGTTAACATGTAGTGAACAGAATTTCATGAACTAGTGAATTTCGTTGTTAACATGTAGTGAACAGAATCTTTTGGGCCGGTGAATGTTATTGTTAACATGTAGTGAACAGAATCTTTTGGGCTGGTGAATGTTATTGTGAACATGTAGTTAACAGAATTTCATAAACTAGTGAATTTCGTTGTTAACATGTAGCTAACAGAATCTGATGAATAAGTGAATTTCGTTGTTAACATGTAGTTAACAGAATCTCTTCAACTGGGTAATTTTGTAGGTAATACTTACGGATCCTATATACAATAATCCTTCAAAATTACTGAAACAAATGGTTATTTATTGAATATTATTTATTTAATGAATTATTTTAATATTTATTTAATTAATTTTTAGTTTCTAAAGAAAATTAATACAATATACAATAATTTTTTTAGTATGTTCTATTTATGTACAGCTATTTATATTAATTTACTATTTACATTATACAATTACGTTAAGTTTTAGATATTTATTTTAATATTTACATTATAAAATTAGGTTTGGTGTTAGACAAATTTTAGTTTTAGTTATTTATATACATAAATTAGTTTAGTTTTTAGAAAAGTTTACGTTTTAGTTTTAATGTACATAAATTAGTATAATATTTACATTCTTAAATTAGGTTTTGGTGTTAGAAAATTAACATGAATTGAAGTAATTTAACATAATAAAATTATAATAATAATAATAATAAAATTATTATAATAATTTTTATATTGCTGTATATAGTATCGCCGTTTATATTGCTGTACCTATAAAGTATAAAAAAGATGTTATTAATACAAAATGGAAAAGATTAAATTAGAGGTTTTATACATATTTCATGCACCAACCGTGCATATTTACATACAGTGTATGGAGTGCAAAGTATGTATGTGCATGCATAAGAATTTTACTTCGCAGTATATATGTATGTACATACATATATTGCATATTTAATTCATATACACTACGCAGCGGACTAAGGGAATATTAAAATAGTTAAATAATTTTCTTTACACATATTGAAAAGATTTGTTGCCCATAGCTATGAGAACACATATGTATGTATTTCAGGTTAGGATCCCCGCACTGATCCTGTATGGGCAACAAATTGCTTTTCAACCCTTATTTCTCACAAAACACACTGCGCAGTGTATGTATGGATGCAAAAGCTATGACCACCGGCACTGGTCATGCTTTTGCACATTTTATAAGCGAAAAAGAATTTGTTTACGTTAAGCAAACTTACCAAAAGAAAGATACCCGCAAATTACCATATGCATATGCAAACAGAGTAGACGTGTTTTTTTGTGCGCTGCAGTTATCTTTTATTTACTTGTGCTTGTGACCACCTATCTTATATAGTCTTTTGCTAATACGGGTCTCTTTGATCACTATCTAACTCCGTGGCCGTGAAAATAATTTAGTGTACGCTAAAACAAACAAAATCAGAAATTTTTGTGAATTTAAAAACAATTTGAAAAATTACCACCAGAGGAAAAATCACACGCCAAACGGTATCCACTCCGCAAAACAGCGCGAGCACTCTAAACAAAGCGAAGAAAAAAGGGAGCTCGCCACCTCCTTTCTGGCTTGAGCGGATAGAGGAACAACTCGAGCTGCAGAGAAGGAGCATCATCGAAGAGATTTCGGAACGAGTGAAAACATCTGAAGAGCGAGTAATGCAGCGGTTTGGCGAAATAGCGGCTAAAATGGCGAACCTGCGGAAAGCTGTAAAAACAATGGAAGAGCGTGTGGGGAAAGCTGAAACACAAATTCAACTGAACAGGCAACTTCAGGGTGAAATCGCGGTACTGAAGACTCAGCTGGATGAGTGCCAAAATCATGCCGTCTCCACAGATCTCATCTCAGACTCTTGTGAATACGTTTTTCTGAAAATAAAAATACATTTTATTAGTTTAAATAGATATATAATTCCAAAATTTACTAAAAGTTGTTCAACTTACCTTTTTGCTTGGAGATTTTCACAGAATTAATTTTTGTATTTGACATTTGCAACTTGTTTCTTGCTGTCACTTTCGCACTCACTATAGTTAAGTTTAATAAGTATTCACGAAAATTATGAGATAAATATATGTATAACCCATCGAAAATGACAAAAGAATTAAATGTGATTGTGTGGGTATTATTGGAAAAATTGAGTGAATGTGTTGGTAAAATTGGAAAAACTGGTGAACGTAGGTTTGCAGGGCATAAAGCATTGCATTCCAGAGACGGATGTGTGTGTGCGTGTGTGTGTTTGTGTAATTACCAGCAATAATCAAAAGCGTTGCATGCCACCGGTGGGAGCGCAGGTAGCTGAAGGACACAAAAGTCAGCGTATGAGCATAAAACTTCTGCGCCTTGGCAGCGCTGTGTGCCTGCTAATGAAGACATTCACCAAATAAGCAAATCCAAACGTAAATTCATCAACAGTCAACCAAATGACTTTCGGCGAAGATCTGGCGGAATCGTGAAATATGTACAAGGCTAGTACAAGGCAGGGAGCGAGGGAAGCTGAGACAGAAAGGCTTACCCGCAATCACGGCAGCGTTGATAAGGCAATGTTAGCAGCAAAAAGGAAGTGTGGCACAGGATGAGGTGGTCGCCACAAGCAAACGCAATCATCATTGTCAACCGCACTAGAAACACACACACACACATAAGCACATGCACACACAACTCGAAGCTTGCGCCTCTTATTCAGGTAAAGCGCTAAAGAGTTGCAAGAGAAGAGGAGTTGCTGCAGTTTGGACGGCCAGGTGAAATGACAGTTTGAAAAACGAGCTGCAAATTTGAGCAACAATAAAAACAACAGCAACAACGCAGCACCACATTGCAGCACAATTGGCGCACTTGACGTAGATGGATGGATGGATGAGCGAATGCATGACCAGTCGGTTGGACGAACATAGAAATGCATAAGTGCTAGGTGTATTTGTGCATACATACATACATACATACATACATGCACACACGCATAACCATCACACCGCATGTGTGTTGATATGTTTCGATTGCTGCCTCCTCCAAAGTGCGTGGCAAAACTGTGGCAAGTGGCCGACAGGTGTTGTCACAAGCGCACGTACGCTCGCACAAGCACCCACACTGGCGCACATACACGCACTCACACATCTGTAGTTAGGCATAGTCATCAGTCAGCCCCCTGGCCGTTATTGCAACTGCGAGCCAGCAATTAATAATCCAATAAAAGCGTATACAAATCAAAAATGTTGCATGCCTCACAAGTGTAGCAACAAGCATGATTTCGAAATGTTGCAAGCGAGTGTACGAGTGTAGCCGCTTGTGTGTTTATTTTTGTTTTTGCGCGTCTACTTGTCGACCACCAATTATCTCTTGCAACGATTAGCTGTAAGTTTACCAAAGTCCCCTTGTCCGACTGTCCGTCCGCACGTGTAATTGACGCTTTTGCTGAATGTTTGTTGAATGCTGGTATTTAGGCTTACGATTGTCAACTGTTTCTAGTTAAATTTTTCAAATGCTCGAGAACGGAGTTAGAAGGGTATGGAGTGCGTGTGATTACTGCTTTCGGAGCCGTGGGGAGCTCCAAATGAGTGCGAATATGTATTGAGTAAGGATAGTGATTCTTAGTGAAGGACAGTTACTCAATCAGATATTTTGTATCCCAGTTTTTTTTAAAGCGTTATGAAATCAGGACTTTAATTGGAATTGGACGTAATTAGCGTGGTGCAGCTGATTGTTGCTTTATATTGCCTACACAAAAGCTAGTGAGTGGGATGCTATGCGGCCTGAAAGAGCTGCTTTTAAAGCTACTTTTTAGACTCTAAGTAATTAATACTATTGGAGCTAGGAGCTTTGAGATGGATGATGGGCACTCTTAGAGGATGCACAAACGTTAATATCAGAGTTATTGGCCAGCCTTAGTCTTCTGATACTACAGAGTGATCCATTCAGAGGTATCGAATTTTAAATTGAAATAAAACAATGAAAATTCAAATCTATTGGGCAATCTGTATTATTTTAGGGTACAACCATTCCATCACAGCTCAAAGTGCAATCAGGTTAATGGAGGTTGGCCTCAGGGGCAATCTCTCAAGGGACATGGTAGCACTTTTGAGCAGTTAACACCGTATTTCCCCGAACTTCGAACATATCTCTCTATCCCCAGACTAGCGTTTGAGGGTGGTGCTAAGGCAATCTTTCCAAATAGGCAGGATTGGATCGAGGGGAAAATCTGAGCCAAAGCTTGCACCTCTGCCTTCACTGACAGTTCCAAGATGGAATCGGGAGTCGTAGCAGGGGGTTTCTCTAAATCAGCCAATTTATCTATCTCCTTTAAACTGCCGAATACTGCTAGTGTTTTTCAAGCCGAAGTCTTTGCGATCCTGCAGGCGTGCAAAATTCATAGGAAACGCGGGAGCGAGGGAGATATTAACATTTTCTTCGATATCAAGGCTCTGACGACGGCATGGTGCAGAACGAAACTAGTAAACTCCTGTAAGGAGTAGATGAAAGCACTTGGGTGTGCGGGTAGCATTTATGTTATCTGAGTTCCAGGGCATAGGAACATAGAGGGAAATGAAGTCGCCGATGAGTTTGCCAAGAAGGAGACTGAATTGGTCTCAGAGACCTCCTACTCCGGCATCGGCAGTTATTTAAAGGGGAACTGCACAAATTATTTCTCAGGAAAGCGCAGAAAATTTGGAGCTCCATTTCTTCATGTGCTATTTCGCTTCTTAGAGTTTCCTTTGGCCCCAGTGCAATATACCAGTGCAATATACGTCGGACTCAGAAAGTCCTTTGGACTCCGCGCCATTCAATTTCCAAACCCGTAGCTGTGTTTACCGGTCACTGGACGATCGGCTCACATGCGGCACAGCTAGGGCTACCATTTAAGAGGGTTACTATTTAAGGTTGCAGAAGCTGTGTGGACCATTCAGAGAACGAGACTGTTAAGCAATTTCTCTGTAAATGTCCGGGTGTGGTAGCTAGACGATTAAGATCACGGGTGCTCTTTTCTTCTCCATTATATTAACAGCTCTGGCTGGCTGTAGATATCAGCTTGTTGGAGGTCTCATAATGGTATCAAAACGGCGCTATAGTGCTACTTGAGGAGTGCCAGACTGGCACTTCAACCATTTAACCATTCATGACTTTTAGTTTTTCAACATAATCCCTTTCAAATGCTGGCCGCAACTACGTCGTCAATCGCTCATCCGTAAACACCAGACTTCGGTCTGTATCTCGTGAATTACCTTGAGTAATATTGGCATCCATTACCTCAATCGAAGCTGGTTTGTCCACAAAGCATTTAGATTTTTCATATCCCCACAAATACAAGTCCAAAGGTGGAGTATCACACGATCAATTGGTCCGAGACGAGAGACTAATTGCTCACCGAAACGACGACGCAGTAAATTCATTGTTTTACGGGCTGTATGGGCTGTATGGCAAGTAGCGGTTCTTGTTCTGACCTAATGTTGTACAAATCATGGTTAAATTTCCTGCATCGTTTATGGCTCCATGATAAGAAATATGGGCCGATGATTCCTCCAGCCCATAGGCTACACCAAATGATTGTCTTCAATGGATAGCTGTTCTTGAATGGCTTTGGGTTGCTCTTCATTCGAAATATGCCACTTTTGCTTATTAATGTAGCCATTAAGTCAAAAGTGGGGCTACAGTGCCAGGGCACTTCATTCAAAGAAGCTTTTAAATTTAGGATTAATCTAAATAAGTTGGCTAAGCGGGACTACGGATGTCAACCGGTTCCCTGAACTCAGATGCACTGCTGCAAATTGCATTGCGAATGAGTTGGCCAGGAAGAGAACTGACATTAAATCAATCAATTCCGCCGAGTATGCGAGTATTTCTTTTTCCTCAAAACAATATCTGAGTCATGTCGGTCTACATCCAACAGTAGACGGATCAGGCAGCTCACTTGTTAGATAACTAACTTGTAGAAATGAGAAAGTAGAGAGTGTGGAATACTTTCTCTGCCGCTGTCCTGCTTTTTCCAGTAAGCGACAATGCTGCCTAAACTTTTACTTCATTGGATGTTTCGCAGGGTTGGAATCTGCAACCGTTGATAATATTTTTACGGTTTAGCAGAAGTTTCTTCATCACCAATTACTTAGAACGAGAGACTTGTGCTTAAACATGTGGTATTACAATGAGAATCCAAGTCTAAATGCACCGCTTTGCTTCCTCGTGGAAGCCACCGTAATTCAAATCAATCTAGATGCTCATCGTTCACTGCTCAGCTTCGGTCTTGAAGTGTAGTTGACTTTTACAGTAAGAATTTATGAATAGAACGGTGTACGTTCAAATTGTCGGTAGTTTTGGCGTAATTTGTCTGAGAAGCCCACTTTCCTCCAATTCACCTCTAGAAATGCTGACATGATTTTTATGCGTCTAAGGTAACTAAAGAATTCGAGCGCTTCTTTACGCTCTTTGCTGCGAAAAATTATGCTGCCAGTAGATTCATTTCGAGAAATCTTAATACGGATTAGGGTTAATATCAATTTGATTAAGAAAAATGTTTAAGTGGCCAGAAGAAAACGCAGCCACTCTCCGACTAATTTGGAGTGCGAAGCTTCAAGTGAAATCAAAATTATGATTATTCTTGGCTTTCAAAAGAAATCTGTGGCCACTGTCAAAAACTGCAAGGGAACCGCGATTATTCATGAAGTATAAAAGATATATTTAAAATTTTTTATGCATCATGCATGTACAAAACTACGAGTCGCGTAATTCTTCTCGGAATACTTTGAAGCTTTTCTGCGTAGCTCGTCGACAAAGAGGACCAGTTTTTGCGAACTTGACGCATGAGTTGTGGACTATCGTGGACTATATTTTCGACAAGATGTGTTTTCATAATTCCCGATACATTGACAATGGGCTTCTCGTCTGGGAACTGGGGAGACCAGTCCAATACTGTGACGCCATTTTCTTGTTTTGTTGTTTCTCAATGTGTTTTTCTGAGCGCAGAAATTTTTTCTCTCTGTTAAACGTTTCCACTCGAGGATAGTCAGCCTTTCTGCTCAAATCTATCAAGGATGAACTTCAAGATTTGTAGAAAATTTCTGAGTACCAAAAATCTAAGCTCAACGCAAAATCAGTGCCACTTTGCTTGATCCCAGCTCAGCCTTCTTTCTACATAGAAAAAATCCCATTAGGTCCTGTCATGACTTAAGATATAAAGGAAAATTCTTATTTAATCTTTTCAAATCACAAAGGAATATAAAATTTGCTATAAAATATTTGTTTATGTTTAATACTCAAACGTAAAATATCTCAGCAATGCTTCATTACACAACCAAACGACGAAATACTTACACTGCGACCGCCCATGATGATTTGACACTTCCTGCGACTGAAAGATCAATTTCCTTCGAAAATAAAAATAAAAAAAAGTCTGCAGTAGAACATCAACTGCAACTGCAAAAAACACACATAAAGGAAAAAACACATAATAGAAAAAAGCACAACTTTCAATCCGGCGTACAACTGAACCAGTAGTTAGAGTTGGAAGCAAGAAAGGCGTTGTTCAACGCCTAAGTGTATGCATTTCACCACTTTAAGGCTGAAGTATGGAAATTGAAAAATTGACATAATTTATAACCAGCAGTGCTGCTGCTGCTACTCCGCATTGCTACCAGCAATTGAAGTAAAAGTCGAGTGGCACAGAGAAAGGGCGTTAGAATTGGAACGGCGAAGAGATGAGCCAATTTAGAGCGAGAACGAGAAGTTGGCAGTTGAGAGACCTGGTACTCTGTGCTGAGTATATTTATTTTTCCAGCAGCAAATCCTGTAGCTTATATGTAGGTGTGTAAGTTTGCAAGTTACCATCCCTTTAACTTTATTAAAATATCTCTTCATTCCATTGATTGTTAAGTACTTTGTTGCATGCTACACGATACTCAAGCGCAGAATGGGGTCAACTAGGAAATTGAATATGAAATTAGAAAATTTCATAGCGGCAAAAGTGGTGTAAGACCGCGTGACAGAAAAGAGTGCTTTGCGGGAGGAGTTGCGTACAAAGATGTTGCACATGAACTGGCATTATTTTATTAGTTTATTTGGATGACAACATGTTGCATGTTCACGCTAATATAACTGTTAAATAGTGTACATATGTCAGTAATTTTATACAGAAATTAAAATGTAGTTACGATAACAGGTTTTTATATACAATTTTTATTTACATTTACTTGGTTATCTGCTGTGTGGCACATATGGCACGGCTGTGTGGCATGTGACTGACCAGACGGGACCATTAATTATGTTTTAATAACTGCTAATGACTTAGTTGGAAAATATGCACCTAAAAACAAACGAATTTTGTATACTGCACACACCAGCAACCCTGTAAGAAATTGGACTGATTGGATTACTGAAATAATTTTTTGGTTCAGTTGTGGGGTTATTATGGCTATTGCGGTATGGCTATTAACGCTGTAAACCGATCAATTAAATTCCATGTTTATGTGAGAAAGGCTTCCTTGTGGTTTTGAATTTCAAAGCAGGGAATGAGGAAGCGTAGAAACAGTAGAAGAATAATTGGTTTTTTCAAAACTAAAGGTCGGCACCTTTTTGTGAGCATGTGGCCGAGCTTCTCCTCCTATTTGTATCGTGCGTCTTAATGTTTTCTCACAAACAGAGGGACCTACAGCACACCCGTGCTAACGTGTGGCGCAGAAGATAGAACGATGACAATATCCATGAAGCCTCTCTTGGATTGTTAGACCTTTGCACGTTGGCAACGGCGAATATCGCAGGCGATGGAACGATGAGCTGTATGAGCTTTACGACGACATAGACAAAGCACAGCGAATAAAGATCTAGCGGCTACACTGGCTGGGTCATGTCGTTCAAATGGATAGAAACGCTCCGGCTCTCAAAGTATTCGATGCGGTACCAGCTGGTGGTAGCAGAGGAAGAAGAAAGCCTGAGGTGGAGAAGGACTCGACTTGTCTTGGTGTGTCTAACTGGTGCGGGTTAGTACGAGAAAGAAACAACATTGCTAAACTCGGAGGTTTGCCATTGCCCACCGCGAGGCGACCGCTATTACAAAAATGTGTTCCTATCATGTGATGTTTCATGCGCGTAGATTCGAAGCTATGCACTTCCGAATAGTAGTCACGCACCAACCCATTCGGCTACGGCGGCCACCGACACGAAGAGTTACTGGCGAGAGATACACAAACCTTGCCTCACCACACACCAGAAAATCTGCCATTTTACTACCTAAATTTAAGTACCAAATTTTTAATAAAAATATTTTCTTTTACATGCGAAACTTCCATTGTTTGAAATAAATCGGATAGGTGAAATGATTACCTCCAACGATTAGAGGATTAACTTGGACGTGAATACTAAATTATTGTATTTTGGGAACATTGAAGGAGACTGGAGAAATAGTGAAGAGGGATGGCTAGTAATACCCAATATTGCTATCTCCTCAAGACAAGGTTGGGTTAGATTTAGTTGATCCTGTAGATCACACATAAATCAGAAATAGTGATACCAAGAGCTTGCAGGGAGAGTTGAAGGCTTAACTAGACAATGGGAGCTGAAATGCTTGAATTTTAGCCTCGCAAAAGCAGGGAAGCTGAAGAGTAAGTGCTGAGGTCACTCGCACTCATTCTCCATAGAATTGTCGCAAAGTGTACTTGAAGTAATGTTAAGTCTCACGACATGGCTGACCGGTAGGCAATGCATTATAAGGACATCCACCATAGTCGAGAGTTGGGGCTTTGTTAGCCTTAATCGCTTTTACGGTCGCCTCCTATTCACACGTGCCGTTTATTCCTTCTTAGCTTCCACGGACCCAAATCTATTTTCTTTTAATTCACATTTCACTTTTGGAAACCGATCAACGTCTTAAAGCCGAAGATCCGGCGAATATGAGCGGATGGGATGTTGCATTGTCCTAGAGCCCCTTTGAAAGACAAATTGGAATGATTCAGTGTAATGTTTTGATAAGGAGCTTACAAAAGACAAGTCATTTTCTCGATTTGGGTCGCTTTTAACTTATTTTTATAAGAAACTGAGAACGAACGTAAAATTAGTAATTTTGCCATTCAAACACCTTCACTGTACAGACTGAACCGGATTACCAATTTTTTTTATACTTTCATCAGTCCTCACGTATGGCGTAGAAGTTCTGCAACAATTACCCAAGTTTACAAATTTACAAAACAAATTCCGACCTACAGTATTCGACTGTCGATTTGGTTGTGGTATTGCATAGGAACATTTCCTACATTTTTGGTTTAAAAATAATAAATAATCTAGACAAACAAAAAATCAACTCTAATTTGGAACGGCTTCCTTTGAAGTAAATGGTTAAGTTATGTTAGGTCAGGTTTGGCAGCCGCATCGCACATAGAGACAGCGATGCCACTTATATTGTTGATACTTATAGTGTACAGATTATCTATATTCATTAAGATGTAGGATCTTAAATATCGGTTCCTACTTCTGGCTAGAGCCGGGCATGTGTAAAAAAGGTGTCCTCATTCCTGCAGCTACAACAGAAATCATGCATGTAAACGCCTAATCTCCTTACATGATTTCCGATGAGACAATGTTCCGCGAGGGCCCCTACTAAGGTCCTAATTTGAAATCTCCTCAATTGTATAATATTCTTGGACAGACGTAGATTCAGCCTTGAAAATGCAGCCTTGTAAATGCTTAGCAATTTTACAGGTATTGACACTAATCCATCTTTGATTTACAGAACTGATTAGTGCGTCCTTAATAAGAAGCTTAAAAGTTGTGAGAGGTACCCCTATAAAACTACTTTTGTTTGGCATACAGGTAACTTCTCTTGCAAGTTGGTCAGCCCTTCAGTTCCCTGGTATATCTCTGTGACCTGGAACCCAGCATAAGAGGATACGATATTATTTGTCCATCTCATTAAGAGATTGGCGACAATGTAAGACATTCCTTGATGTTATTTGGAATGCATCCACGGCTTGGCTGTCTGATAAAATGCACATATCTGTTGAATATCAGTTTATCTCTAACCATTTCAAGGCTTCATGAAAAGCGTTTATTTCCGCTTGAAAAACTATACAGTGACTCGGTACTTTAAAGGATTCACTGATAGAAAGCTCTTCGCAATATAACCCTCATCCTACACCAGTGTCCATTTTAGATCCGTCCGTGTTGGCTGATGGATCTTCTTCAAGCCATTCTAGTCTAGAAGGGATTTTCATTAAGGGGGGACCCTCATTTAGACGGTCGAAAAATGCATCATTTTTGGGAATTTTTTTCTCAGGTAAAATAACTTCAAACGTTTTGTAATTCATAAAGTACTTTAAAAAATGTCTTGACTGTCTACAAAAATTTTCGGAGAAGAAAAAAAACATTTTAAGTATGGAAATATACACCTCGTCCATGGCACCTCATTCTATCTGTGTACATTCTAGCGCTCTGAATTTTTTTCTGAAATAAAAAAACCAAATTTTTTTTAAAACTTTAGGATAATACCTTCGATGTGACATTTTGATTTAAAAAAAAATGTCGAAATTGATATTTTTTACCCAGTTTTATGTTAAAAGTGATTTTTCATGCATAAAAATTGACTTTAAAATTACAAAAAAATATGAAAATCTTTTTTTTTAAAAAAACACTTAATGTCACATTGAAAACAATTTAATTATCTTTAAAATGAGCTATTGTAAAGCCTGATTGGTTCAATACAGCGTTCTCAATTGTGTACACAAAATCGAAAAATGATGTTTCGAGAAAAACGCGTTTAAAGTTTTGGATACAGGCGATCAGGCCACCCGTCGCGTCCTGTTAAAAATTTTGTCACTCCTTCAAAAATACAGATATCGACTTGAAATTTTGAAAGTATATTCTTAAATAGTTGTAGAATAGATTAAAATTATTTCCAAAAAATCGATTTTTTTGACCCGATAAATGAGGGTCCCCCCTTAAGAAATTCCTTTCGAAGCAGAGAATGGGAGGGTGATAATCACAATCACTGGGTATATCCGTATAGGAGTCTAAGATGGTTGAATGTCCATGTGTGACAGTCTTCCATTGTGAGCTCGCTCTGAGCCTTAAAGCGGAAAAGGCCGCTGATTACGACGTCTATAGATGGCGTTGTTTTCATGACGCCACATATTGCTAATGCCGCTGATCTCTGCATCTTATTCAATAAATTAGAATAGGCTTTTTTCTACATAGCACACCACCAGACAACATTCCCATATAGAAGAATGGGTCTGATGACAGCAATATAAAGCCAATGAGGTTTGATTCCCCAGGTCTTATCTAAAGCTCTCTTACAGACTTAAAAAGCTAGTGAACCTAGCTAACTCTTTCTAAGTTGTTTGACTTCCAAGGCAATCTCCTATCTATGTTTAGTCCCAATATATACTTGGTTTCTTCCGAAATCAATAGAGCTTCCCCTTGAGCATAATTGGTCTTAGTTGAGGGATTCTGTGTCTCCTAGGGAACAATATGAGGTGTGTTTTGCCATCTCATTAAGAGATTGGGTATCATCGATTGGGTAAATGGTTGATTTGTGCCGGATTTGTGGAATACTCAGCTCTTTCGAATTCAATAGAAATAAGTTGTTGTGCCACCAATAATTTGTTTTATCTTTATGTAGAGTAATTCAAAATAATACTATCTGTTTGTATAAGAACAAAAATTGTATGCATATTGGAGAGATGGACTGAGGGATTAACTAAAGAGATCAATTGGTGAATTTAGTATAATATTCACTACTTTCGAACTGTTGCAGTGTTGAGGTTACTGCTAAAGAAAAGAAGAGCAACGTGAACCAGTTAAGGTCCTAAAACCACTAGTACCTTCCCTGCACTATTCTGTTAGATTTTCCTAAGCGACACATCACACAAATTATCGCTATTAGTATTACTTTGTATAACATTTTATGTTTTTATGTTTTTATGTTAAAGAAGCGAGAAATTCGTTCGCTTTTTTTGGAGTCACGCTCATTAGCATTGCGCCGCACTTCGTGCTCATACAAAAGCGCTTATCGAAAAAAGTATATAATTTTATCAATTGAATGTGAAGTATATGTCCATAAAGTGATCAGCCCGTATATATACACATTTACACATGCACACACACAGCGATGCAAGTAGTTAGATGCTCATTCCTTTCACCAACATACTCGTAACATGCAAAACCATTAGTAGTGGCCGCCGCTCAATTTGTTGCTAACTTTTATTAAGTCATTTGCGATTTGTGCACGCAAGTCATTAAATTTCATATACTACGCCCTCCTGGTTAACACAACCATTTCCGCTAATACACTTAAATATGTATGGGTGCGCAGTTACACCCTTTCAGTTCCTGTGGGTGCATTTTATCACAATGATACAGATAAGCGCTCTTTAATTGCTCACTAAGCTTGCTATTCCTACTGCTTATGCGCGCATGCCGAGTATTGTAGGGCTGCTTCATAAACAAACATAGTTATTGTAATGTGGGTAATTATTGTGGTAATAAACAACTATTTTTTATTTCTATTTCATAAATGTTATGGCAATACACATACCAAGTGCCCACTTTTAGGGTAATGACACCGAGTTGAGAGATAACAAAGTCGTTAGTTAGGCTGAGTGTTGACAATTAGATAATTGGTTGAAATTAAATGAAGCTAATGATTATTATACATATTTGGAAAATATATTAAAAAATGTAGGCAGCTTGTTAAGATATGCAGTAAAATCTGGAAACTCAGAAAAGTGACAAGACTATTTGGGCGAGTGCAATATTGGTCTTTAAGCCAAGTCGGCATAAGTTCATCCTCACCTGCGAGTGTTTCATTTCATTTGCCAGGCAGCTCGCTGCACCGCTCAAAAGGGTTAATAAAATGATAAACTTAAGAGGTAAACTGTGCGCAAAATATCGGGTGTTTTTTAAGAGCTTGAGAACTAAAATTACAATTAAAAGCGGAAATATTATTGGAATTTTTACTTTTTATTATACTTTGGTATACAGTCTGTGGCGGAAAAAAGGAACCGCGATTATTCATGAAGTATAAAAGATATATATTTAAAATTTTGGTTACATACAAGTATGTACAAAATTACTAGTCGCAATTACTCTATTATCAGTGTAGTCCCCATCGTTGTCGAATGTAGCCTGACATCTTTTCGGCATGCTTTGAAGCTTTTCTGCGTAGCTCGTCAACAAAGAGTACCAGTTTTTGCGAACTTGACGCACGAGTTGCTTTAAATTGTGGACTATCTTTTCAACAAGATGCGTTTTCATAGTTCCCCACACATTTTCAATGGGGTTGGCGTCTGGGGACTGGCAAGGCCAGTCCATTACTGTGACGCCATTTTCTTGTTTTGTTGTTTCTCAATGTGTTTTTCTGAGAGCAGTGGTTTAGAAGATGTGGTACAGTAGGATATGTTCGCCTCCCTTTTGAACAAGACGTGATCGGGCTTGGCGTAGTCGCAAAAAAGGGTCTCGCTTAAAAAGTTGGACGAACACTTTATCCTGCTTTTTTGTCGTCACTCGCTTCAAGCCGCGCTCGGAAAAGTCATCAACATTATTTTACACCTTATACCACTGATTCCACATAACAACAAACTTTTTTGATTTTTTAATCACTTTTACAGTAAGATAATTTCGGCCCTTTCGAATGCGTTCTCACTCATTTTTGTTGGGTTGCGTTTACGGGAAAGTTTTGAACGACACTAACCTGCGTTAGCTCTGGCGTCGTACCCCTTGAGTGGGATTATTATGCAGTAAAAACCAGAACGAAATATATCTTGAAGTTAAAAGAAAAAACCCGGTTTTTTTCTTCTGACGCAGACTGTACTTTCTGTCAAAAAATATCAGGAATTGCTCATTTAAAAAGCGCGCGTTACACATTTGTCAAAATTGTTTTTGCTGGAATGTGGGTACAACTGCCCTCTATAGTGTCGCCGAGTCTGCGCGTAATCTGTTAATTAACCTGTTTTTGACATTAAATTATATCAGTCAACCGCAGGTGTGCAGTGTGATTTTCACTATGGATAAAAATATCGAACAAAGAATTTATGTTAAGTTTTGTGTTTTGAAAGGGATTTCGTATGCCGAATCGTTGCAAATGTTGCTGAAAGCCTATGGCGAGGGGGCTTTATCAAAAATATGGGTCTAAGAGTGGTATAAGGCTTTTTGCAGAGGGCCGAGAAGTCGTGGAAGATTTGCCCCGATCTGGTCGCCCTTCAACGTCTTCAACGGATAAAAATGTCGACAAAGCCAAGGAAATGGTGGTGGAAAACCAGCATTTAAGTTTGAGGGAAGTAGCTCGTGACCTTAGCGTGTCTCATGAATCAATTAGCAATATTTTACACCATCAATAGGGCATGAGACGTTTGGCCGCTCGACTCGTTCCAAGAAAGTTGAATTTTTGTGAAAAAAATCATTGGAAGAAGATGGCTGAAGACATGCTTGAGCAAGTCAACTCGGAGCCAACGATTATCCAGCGCATCATAACTGGTGATGAAATGTGGATATATGAGTTTGACATACAAATCAGTCAACAGGTGGCCGAATGGCGCTATCCACTTGAACCGAAACCCAAAAATTCACGTCAAAGTCAGTCCAAAGTGAGAGTCATGCTACTCGTTTTCTTTCGGAACTCATTCCAAATGGTTCCACGGTAAATAATGAATATTTTGTAGAAGCTATGCGAAGTTTGAGAGAGAGTGTGCGTAGGGAACAGCGCAATTTGTGGAAAGAAAACTCATGGATCTTGCACCATGATAACGCGCCGTCTCACAAGGCTCATATTGTGAACACTTTTTTGACCAAAAACTCGACAAATATCATCGAACACACACTCTCTTTACCGGGCTTAGTCCCCTTTTTCTTTTTTCTTTTCGCAAAACTTAAATTGCCACTACGCGGTCGCCGCTTTGAGTCGATAGAAGCGATTAAGGAGAATTCGCTTTCGCTGAAGGAGCTGAAGAAGATCTCTTTAAACGCGTTTGAAAGGTGCTTTGGTGAGTGGACTAATCGTTGAGAAACGACACGTATCGCAACCGTTACAACAACGAAACTGAAAACTTGGTGGTGAAAATTTAAAAAGTTTTACTAAAGCGCAGCGGATTAGATGGATTAGCCGTATCAAAAGAATGCCCAACGAAATAGTTCAAAAAAGGATGTTTACTTTGCGTCCAATTGGAGGAAGAAAGAGAGTCGATCAAAAAAGATATGACTCGATGAACGTTCCTAATTGGAGAAATGAGGCAAGAGAGGCTGAATTGGAGGAGGATTGTTGATGAAACTATGGTCCACCACAGACTGTAAAGCTAAGAGAGAGAGAGAGAGACTACGAATTACATGGCCCATTCTATCAGTCCAATCATATTTGATTTTTGTGGCAGCTGCGGATACAAGAAATGTGGGCTGTAATGGTCAAAATAAAGATTTCCATCACTCAAAATAATTTTTTTTTATTTTCAGTAATGTAGGCGGAACAACGTTTTCTTCATAAATTCGGAAATTTTTTTAAAAGCTTTAGAATATATTTGCGTAATTTTCTACTTCAACAGTTAGATTAGATTCTAATTTATTTAATGTGTTACTATTTATTTAATTTTTACTATTTATTTGATTTTTTGTATTAAAACTATTTTCACTTATCAAATATGACATTTTTTGATCGAGTCTATGTTCAAAAAATAATTGATTAGATTACAAAATAAATAAACACTTTTTATTGCAAATAAATAGACAGATATCTGTAGTATAAATTTAACTTGCAAAAAAAGTTGAAAAAACGCAGTACAAAAAAAGTAAATACAAAAAAAAATTATAAAAAAAAATTGGTAAAATTTTTCATTAGTTGGATTATCTAACGCAGATTTCAGATGTTAACAATTTGTTCGACATTGAAAGCTTTGCTATTTATAAGTACTTTGTAAATGTGTACAGGGTGATCCACGTATAAGAATTTTTTTTAAACTTAAATGAAAGTAACAAACTCAGTTTACCAAGTTGGTTGATGACAGCATTTCCGAACAAAATCTACAAAATAATGATTCTTTGACGGACTGTGAGATATTGTGCGGCAATCTGCCGAAAATAAATACCATCCAAGTTCATATAAAGGGTCCGCCATATAACTTTACGGAATTAAAAATGCTATAAAAAAGAAACTACTCAATATTTTTCCAAACTGTTTTTTTTATTTTGAAGTACAATCCTTCCGGTTAATGATGGAACACAACTTCATTCATATGGCTGCCTCGGCTAGCCATGCACTATCTCATACGATCGGTCAAATTTTTCAGATGGCGGGCCCTTTAGTAGTAATTCGATGGTCTAACTGTTCATAACTCCAGGAATCTAATGATAACATTTAGGTTAGGCAGCTTTAGAGTGGCTATTAAGAGGTCCCGCTGGTCTGGAGCTCGAAAATTGAGGGTATTTTAAGGCATTTTTTTTCAACTATCAAAAAAACTATAAAAATTAAATCAAATAATTTAAAAAAATTAATAAAAAATAAAATAAAAAATATCAACTTTTATTAAAATTTCCTTTTTGTTTGTTTTTTTTCTAAATTATAGATTAAACTATCAGAAAAACTATATAAATGAAATCAAATCATTTTGTAAAATTTTTTAAAAAATTAAAAAAAAAATGAAAAAAAACTTTCATTAAAATTTCTTTTTTGTTTGATTTTCTTCTAAATTATAGATTAAACTAAATAAAACGAAATCATTTTGAAATATTTTTTAAAAGATTAAAAAAAAACTTCATACAAATTTAAAATTAATTGATTTCAACATAGTCGAAAATTGAGGGTATTTTAAGGCATTTTTTTTACAATAAAGAAATCAAAAACGAAATGTAAAATTGTTGGGCCTTTTATTTAACTTCTTTTACATACAAAAATGACTTTTTTTTTTAATTCTAATAGTTTCAAAAATGGCGCTGAAGTTAAAATTTCAGACGATTAGGTTGAATAGTTGTTTTTTTTTTTTGTTTTTTGACAACACCAGGCCGAAAAAAGTAATTTCGAGATAAACAAATTTTAAGTTTGAGGTTCAGGAGCGCGCGCATCTACCTAGTTAATGGGCTGTAGCGGCTATGCTATTGGAAATTTCCGCATGAAAATTTCACAGTATATTCTTAAGATTCTATACTTTCGAAATATCGAAAAAAGAAAGAATGGATTTTTTGAAATTTCTAGACCACCGGGTCCCCTGAAATCAATTAACTGGATACCAGGACACAAAGGAAGGGAAATGTGAGTTTCGATGAGCTCCCTAAGGCAGGAATTCGCTATTCGCAGAGAGCCGATGAGCTCGCTAAGGTACTATTCGTTATGGGAACACTTTACTGCCAGAATTATGCTAAGGATTAGGAATATGAAAAATAAATACTTTATTTTATCACTCTCTAGAAAAGACTGCAAAATATTAGTTGGAGTACTGACGGAACACTGTCTCACTCCACATCATGCAGCCAAAATTAGATTAGTGCAGAACGATGCGTGGAACAAATGCAACAAAGCGAGTGCTAGCGTTGCTTCTGAACACTTTGCCACTATCCTACTCTTTGTAGCACTCAGCAAATCTGCCTACGATCGATATATTTTTCATTCCTGAAGGATATTACTGACAAAAGGCTGAACAGCTTATTCAGACTCAAAAAGACATGCATTAAGAATTACATAAAATAATACCTTCGACTCCAAGTACATAGCACTGGTAACACAATCAACTCTGGAGGCCTAAGTGAGATCTTTTTATAAATCAGCCTACACTACCTAACTTAACCTACGTTAGAGTGGCAATCGCTGAATACAAGGCTATATTGAGATCAGAGGTGGATAAAAGTCCGTCTCTTACTCTCCATCATATTTGCAGCTTCTGGAATCTGCAAGAAACATGCTTAACCCTTCTGTAGGCTAACCCGCGCGGCGAGCTCTCCGATGACAGCAAATATGCACTCTTTTTGTAGAGGTACACAACTCGTGTTTATTTTTTTTAATTCAGTTTCGCCCACGTTTGCCTTGTAGTACAACAAATTGCGTGTTGTTCTAAATTTTCACCAGCTTGCCTACTAGGAGGTTCTCCAAGTAAGATTCTACTGAATTGTATCGTGTCTTCCACGCTGATATGCCATACATTTTATTCTCTGTGACTCTCTAGACTCGAACGTTAATGAGGTGTCGTTTCAACTGTTCCCCTATTTTCTGAAGAAATTGGCGCTGGTCCAACACAAATTTAGAGTAGAAAGTGCCAAGGCAGGGAGCTCAAACTCCTAGATTATCACTAAACAAAATTTTTTTTTTTTTTCAAATTCAGTTTCAACCTGCACCACAGCCTGCTTAATGGCTAATACCTAGAAAATGCTCTAGATTGTGCCACAGAAAATCGTTAGTCATTACTATTCAACTGAAGTTACATTAACGCTAGTATTTTCCAAAAAAAAAATCAAAGAAATTTCAGCATTTCAAAATGCAATTTCAGCGGATTCATTGCCTGCTCCACAACGGCGTTTGGGTATTTCGATCACCCAGTAATCCAAAAAAGGGTGTTTACTTTGCGTCCAATTGGAGGAAGAAAGAGAGGCGGACTAAGAAAGAGATTACTTGATGACGCAGAAGCAGACTTAAAAGCGATGAACACTCGTAATTGGAGATATGAGGCAAGAGAGAGACAGAATTGGAGGAGGATTGTTGATGAAGCTAACGTCTACCACAGGCTATGAAGATAAGAGAGAGAGAGAGAGAGAGAGAGGGTAATTTTGTTAGGTAATAAAGCTCGCATAGCATAAAGCGCACGTCTCATAAAACTTCTTTTCTCACTGTTCGGACAACAAACAATAATTGTGGAAATAGTTTCCAATATTTCTCAAAATTACTCAAGGGCGAAGCTATGATACGATACAGACTGGCAGTCATGATTTTGAGCACAAAAAAGCTGGAGTTGTCGAAATGGCGTGTGCTATGGTTTCTATTGTATTTGGACCACCCTGTATACTTATTTATCAAATATACTGATGCAAATATTATGTTCGGAAATTGACTACTTTGATTGGGTACTGAAATGTTGAAACCAAATTAAAAAATATGATAATTAAATTACAAAAATTAGCACTGCAACAAACAAGCAAATAATAACTCAACCAGAGCGGGCCAATTTTCGTACTATAAATATTGTAGATATGTATTTGTTTATATTTAAACACTGCATTTCATAACTAAAGCAAAGGGGCAAGTTTTGAAAATTTATTGGACTCTTATTTAATTTTAATAATTTTTTAACAAAAATGTTATTCAATCTCTTTCAAAGCCTCAAAAATTTTGTGCAAATAAAAAAAAAATAATAAAAAAATAACAACTTCTATTATAACTTTTTTTTTTTTAATTATGGAATAAACTATCAGAAAAACTTATTAAATGAAATCAAATAATTTAAAAAAAATAAATAAAAAATAAAATAAAAAAATAGCAACTTTTATTAAAATTTCTTTTTTGTTTTTTTTTCTAAATTATAGATTAAACTATCAGAAAAACTATATAAATGAAATCAAATCATTTTGTAAATTTTTTTAAGAAATTAAAAAAAAATGAAAAAAAAACTTTTATTAAAATTTCTTTTTTGTTTACTTTTTTTCTAAATTATAGATTAAACTATCAGAAAAACTATTCAAATAAAACGAAATCATTTTGAAAAGTTTTTTAAAAGATTAAAAAAAAACTTCATAAAAATTTAAAATTAATTGATTTGAACATAGTCCTTAGAAAAAATCTGGCAATGCAATTTTATAAGCCATTTTTAACAAAAAATTAATTATTAAAATTTCTTTTTTGTTTTTGTTTTCTTCTAAATTATAGATTAAACTATCACAAAAACTATATAAAAGAAATCAAATAATTTTGTAAATTTTTTTAAAAAATTCAAAAAAAAAATTTTAATAAAAATTTCCAATTAATTAATTCAAACAGAGTCTTTAGAAAAATTCTGGAAATGCAGTTTTATAGCTCATTTTTAACGAAAATATAATTGATTCTCTTTCAAAAACCATATCAATTAAGTTTAAAATTTTGTGCAAATTAAAAAAAACAAAATAATAACAACATTTATGAACATTTTTTTTTGTTTTTTTTTTGTAAAATTATATACTTACTATAATTTATAATTACTTATATACTTTTTATAGTTTATAATTAAAAAATTCAAAAAGAAATTTCATAAAAATTAAAAATTAATTAATTTAAACGGAGCCGAAAAAATCGAAAAATTCTGGGAGTGCAGTTTTATTTTTATTTTGGCATAATAAAGTGCAAGTTTCAAGTACCTCAAAAAACGCGTTGATTTTTTACAATTTTTTTCGAACGCTGTTGGTTGTTTTCTTCCATACAAAAAAGTGTGAAGCATTCAATATATGGAGCAAATGCGCATAGCCCTCAAGAAAAAAATTATGAAAAATCAGAGAAATTTTTGAGCCACCTCAAGTTTGCACTTTAATCCATTAAAATTAAATGCGCTACAAAACTGCATTCCCACAATTTTGCTAAACGCTGTTTAAATAAATTAAATTGAAGTTGAACTGAATTAAATGGAATTTTGACGAAATTTGTTTGAAGTTCTTTAAAAATTATACAAAGTGCGAAGCGCTGAGTTAAATAGGTTTTCTGATGGTATAATCTAAATTTTTAGAAAAAAAAATACAAGAAAATGTTTCTCATATATGTATGTGAAAATAATCATAAATTTGCAAAACAACGCTGTGTTACTTTTTTGACCCCCTCTGTACAAACGCACATTAGCAATATATCAGACGCCCACGCACGTGGCAAAAAATTAAAATTTAATTAAAAGAATGTTCGTAAATACATTAAAGACAAAAAATCAATAAATAAAAAATGAATAAAAATAAATAAACGCGCAAACACACAATTGAACGCTGAAATGTTTTGGCTCATTTTCTGTGACAAATGAGTTGTGAAATTTATTGATTTTAAATTAAATTTATGTCAAATGCATGCGACAGCAGCAAAAATAAAATTACAGCAATTCCAACAATAATTATAAAATGGAAATAAACAAATGAATGCACAAATAATTTAATGAATGAATTGATTGAACGAATGAAATTATTGAATGATTGGGTTAAATTAACAGTGACGGAGGGGAGTGGAGGACTGCCACTTCAGACAGTAATAAGTGGGCTCACTCACTTGGTTGATGGCGTTAATACGAATCAACGATTTATAATTTGCTTTAAGAATTATTGAATATGAAAAGCAAACATACAAAAAATTGCAAGCACATACACAAGCGTTTGAGCGCACTGAAGTTATATTAAAATATGAAATAGCAAAGTTAAAAAATGTTTCAATAAAGTTCTAAATTTCAGACTCCTTTAACTTCACACACACTGAGATTTGGAGCTTACTGTTATATTTCGCTGCATGTATGTGTGTCTGTAAATATGTATGGGTCTGTACACGACTGGCATTCGGTGGTGCCCGACCTCGAAACCCACTGCGGGAAAGGGTTTTCTCTAATAGCGATCACCCTTCGTCAGGCAAAGACAAACCTCCGAGTTTATTTCTGCCATGGAAAAGCTTGTCCTAAGAACTATCTGCCGTTCGGATGCGTTATAAAAACAATCAAGAAAGGATGGACGCACTAGTTACATATATGTATAAAGGGTCTTAAAAAAGAGGCGCTCCGATTTTGTTTAAAAATAAAAAAATTGAGATTCTTTCAGGTTTCACTATTTTTATTCAAAATAAGGCTCTTAACAATTATATGCGAAAAATTTCTTCTTTTTCTCAATTGGCGCGATAACCGCTTAACCGAGCTTAACAAAGCACGCCAGTCGTTTCTTTCTCGTGCTAACTGGCACCAGTTGAAGCCAAGCCCTTCTTCGAACGCAGAGAAAACGCCCACCATGAGTACATCTACAGTCTCTCAAACGACATTTAAAATTTTCAAGGACTCCTTTACACATTATCACATTGAGTCCAACTCAGTCCGAATATTGTGCTTTAGCTCTGGAATCGTTGTTGGCTTATTCACATAGACTTTACTTTTGAAAAAACCATACAAGAAGTAGTGTAGTGGAGTTAAGTCGCAAGGTCTAGGTGACCTATTTAGGTCACCATTAGGCGGAATTAATCGGGCGCAATAAATGCAAATAATGTTGTGTGACTTGTGGCTCAATCTTGTTGCGAAAAAAGTGCTTCTGTGTCTATTCCATCAAGCTCAGGCTACAAAAAATCTTCAACCAGTTGTCCAGTGCGGTGTGCATTGACAATAAAAGCTCTTTCATCACACCAACACTTTGCTCTACAGCAGCAATGTTCTCAAAAGAGCAACCAGGTTTTGATCTGTCAATCCTTTTTCTGTCTTGAAATAACATGAGTTATTTAATTTTTTATTACCTTTGAGGCTTAGAAATGAAATACCCAGGAGGCAACTGCTCTTCTTCGCTTTTCGTCGAGGCCAAAAAGCTGCTGAAACAGCCCGGGACATTTGCGTATGAAGAAGGTTTCATAGGCGAGTTTACAGCAGAAATGGTTTGCAAAGTTCAAAAATGGCGACTTTGTCGTCGATGACACGTCGCGCAGCGGAGGGCCTTCTGAATGTGATGAAGAACGTCTCAAATCACTTTTGAAAGAGAATGGCCGCCAAACCAGTCATGAATTAAATTAAAAAAAGGAAAAAATGAGCTGCTATCATAAAACGATTCTCAATAACCTACATTCAAAGGAATTTACCGAAAAATCGGGAGCCTGGGTGCCTCACGAGCTCAGCGGTAGACTCAAAGAACTTCGTCTTCAGTTGCGCTTTTTGTACCGAATCGTCACGGGAGATAATAAGTGGTGCTAATACATCAGTGTGAAGCAAAGAAAGGAATGGGTGGCTCCAGAAGATACGCCAAAGCCGAGAGTCAAATCGGATCTTCATCCAAAGAAAATCATGACATGTGTTTGGTGAGACTGGGAGGGAGGGCATGGTGTACTGGGAAATGCTCGAAAAGAATGCCACGGTCAACAAGAAGCTCTACATTGCTCGGTTACACCGTGTGAATGAGATTATTCGACTGAAAACACCTGATCGACATGGTCTGGATCTGGAGTATGGCTCCTTCATGACAACGCCAGGTCCCATGTTTCACAAGTCGTTAAAGCCTCACTCCACGACCTCGAATGGGTCCTTCAGCATCCGTCGTATTCTCCGGACCTTGCACCGACCGATTATCATCTTTTCCATTCCCTGTCAAACCATATGAAAGGCGTTACCTTCGATAACAAAGAGCTTCTTAAAAACGCGATCAACAATTTGGTCGAGAGTTGGGAAGAGAGTTCGGTAAAAACGCTACGAACTTATTCCCCAACTGAATACATATCTACATAATGCGCTTAGTTTGTCAGCGTTAGTGGACACGGGACACATAATTCGGGAGATATGCACATAACTACTGACCCCATCCCATAGTTCATTTTTGGCAAGTCAGCGCAGAAGGAGTTTGTTTTCTTACTGATCTTACTTATCTTATTAATCTTTCCTTCCTACTTCTCTGACTGAAAAATTTAACTGAAAATCTTCGCCCGGATTTAGGCTGGCTACCATGTAGATTAAGGCCTCTCTACCTGCTGTACTTGAACACTAATAGTGACTGAGGCATGTAAAAGCTCTCTCAGTGCTTCAAATTTTCTGATGTTCAGAGTTTATACGACCACGTTGCTGCTTCTGTCAGGTATAGGTCATTGGAAATCGGATTCAAGCACACTTAGTGCATCAGGCTGACATTGAAGTTGTGCACTTTTTATCCTGGAAATGAACTGTATAGAAAGTAAATATCGAATTAATTTGAGTGAAATGGAGCATGTAGCACGCAAGGACAAGCAAGACATACCACAAAAGCATTTTGATTTTCAAACAGAGTGAAAAATCTAATACTTTGCATATTAATTAAATCAGTAAAAGCTCCAAAGAATTCAATGCAATCTTAATGCTTTTTTAATAGCAAATCTTCTCAAAGCCATAGGCACATAAGTATACATAACACAAAAACAAAAAATTACAAAAGAAAAACTACGTTCGTTGCCGATAAAGTAGGAATTTGCATACATTTAATTTATTGAAAATTTCGAATTCATTACTGATTATATAAGTAGATCTTATTATTGATATGCGAGTGTAAATAAAAATTTTCATTTCCGCCGTAAATTCATAAGCCTTTCCCTCTTTAAGGCCACAAGTAAAATATCATTTTCCCCTCCTGCCTGAGTGTTCAACATCAAAGTTGCTTTGCGTATCTCTGCCGCATCAACAACGCTGGTGGTTAAGGGCAAGTTTTCAACTTCACGCGTAGCTCATTAAATACAAAAATTTTATTTAATTAACGCCAATACCGGTAAGTGAATATTGTGTCATGTAAATAACTACATATAAAGAGGTGTGTGTGTGTGTGTACTTACATATGCTCCCAGTAGTAGTTGTAATCATCGTTTGAGTGTACGCAGAGTATTCAGTTGAGAGTGAGAACTTGTGTACGATTTCTCTCCTTTGATCGTTATGCTTCTGTGTGCATGCAAGCGGGGGAGGCTATATATGAGGCTCGCTTAAGCAAGCAATGAGGAATCGCTCTCAGAAGAAAATGTCTAATAAAAAAGTAAGCAGAGGGTGGAAATTTTTTTTTTGCATATACATATGTTACATACAATCAAGTCATTGGATGCCCTAAGAGAGCGGCCCTAATGAAAACCATCTATTTTACTGCTTAAGCGAGCAATTAGGGACCACTCCTAAATGAATCATTCCACGAAGCTACTAAAAAAGTAAAAGATATTTGTTTTTTCAAACCATCTCGGCGGGTTATGTATAACAAACTGCGAATTAAGAAACTATTATTTTAAATTCATTTAGGCAATAAATGAAGTGAATGAGTCGAGTGTGAGTGAGTGATTTTTTTGCTTTACAATACATCCTTAAAGGATTCAGGTAGGCGAAATTCAAAATTGAAGTTTGGCGCAGCTCTTTTCATCCATATGGGCACAGTAGCGAAAGCTTTAAATGTGATTTTCTCAAAACTAACAAATTTTAAGTCGGCCAGACTCATACCTCAAAGAAGTTTTGAGCCATTGACTTCAAATATTAAAGCTAAAAAAAGCTTTTTCGTTTCAAAAATTTATGTTTTCAAATTTGGATTTTTTTAATACTTAAAACAAAATTTTTTCTTTAATTTTGAACTTTAAAATACATTTTTTTGAACTTTTTTTATTTTGAAAATTTAAACAAAAAAAAGGTTATTTTTTTTAATTTTGAAATTTAAAAAAGGTTTTTTTTTGGATTCGAAAAATTTACTTTTTTTTTCTAGAAAAAAAAATTTTACTCTAATTTTGAACTTAAAAAAACAACTTTTGTTTTTAATTTTGAAAATTTAAATAAAAAACAGATTATTATTTTTATTAATATTAATATTAATACTTAATTTTGAAGTTTTCTTTTTGAATTCGAAAAATTTTTTGTTTATTTTGAACTTTAAAAAAAAATTTTAGTTTGTTTTTAATTTTGAACTTTAAACAAAATTTTAGTTTTTTTTAATTTGGAACTTTAAAAAAATTTTTACTTTAATTTTGACCTTAAAAAACAATTGTTTTTTACCATTTTTTCTTAATTTTGCAAATTTAAATAAAACAAAGGTTATTTTTAGTCCTTTTAAAATTAAAAAAAAAAGTTTAGTTGAATTCGAAAAATTAACTTTTTCTCAATTTTGAACTTTAAAAAATATTTTACTTTTTTTTTATTTTGAACTTTTAAAAAAAATTTTGCTTTAATTTTGACCTTAAACAAATTGTTTTTTTTTTTTAATTTTGAGAATTTAAATAAAAAAAAAGGTTATTGTTTTTTAATTTTCAACCTTTAAAGAAAACATTTTTTTTTTTATTTCATCATTTCACTTTCTTGTTAAATTAAAAAAAAATAATTTTGAGTGATGGAAATCTTTATTTTTAATTTTCGCGCTCCATTGAATGTCTGTTTGCTGTCTAGTTCACAAGTGTCAAATATGCTTGACGTACGACGCTATTTGCAAAAATTATAAATCTCCAAATCGGGTGATTAATTTTGCGCCACCTTGCGGGAGGCTTGATATATGGTTTCATGCCTTAAAACAAAAAACAAACACAAACAAGCGAAAAGCTTTGCAGCCACCATTTTATTTTACATAGGTTAAACTGGTTGACCTTTACTCACGCATAGAACAGTTCAGTCCATTATTTAATTTACATAACTTTGCCAAAAAAACAATAATAATAAGAAGAACTTGCACATTTTATGACGTACTCTGACTCTGAGACTCTTTTCATAATTTTGATTTATTTATTAAAAAAAAATTTTTTTTTAATTTAATTTAAATCCAAAAAAAAATTGTGAAAAAGTTAAATTCAAATAGTCCGTACATTGTCCCGCTGAAAAACAATTCCCAAAAGCTGTTTATTTTTGTGACTTTTCTCTTTTCAATTCTTCAAACCGCTCGGAAGTCTTAACAAAAGGAGTCTTCTTTTATTTCTCGCTCATTTCCAGTTCTACTGGGCAAATATGTAATCACTCACGTAATTATCTTACATATAGTACATCCTACATATTACCAAGTATTTAAATACCTACATATACATACATATATACACACATACATGCACAGCCATTTTCGTACGTTTTTCATAGCAACGGAATCTTTTTGATTTAAATTACCATTTTTATTTGGCTATCACTGCACTTTGGTGGCAATGCGTTAATGTGGTTGTAATCAATTCCCTTCGGCGTGTCATTTGCTCATTGCTCTGCTACTCATGCACATACATGCAAAAATTCCCTTATATTCGAGTATGTAGCATGCAATAATATAAGTAGCATGGCATAAATGCATACAAATATTTAATCATTTTAATGAAGCCTTTGTAAAAAGAAACGTAATTGATGATTAAAAATGTAATGTAAATGAATAATTTGGCGAACACATTCATACTCACATGCGAGTACATAAGGGTATAAATAAGTAGGTATGCATGTATTTAAGTAGTATTGCACTTTGGCTAATTGAGTAAATACGAATGACCTGTAATGTTGACTGATAGATGCATTATGGCATGTAATTATATAAAGTGAAGGGAAGTCAAGCAGATTTGTATGTATGTACATATGTGTATAACTATATAGATATGCTTTTTTTGTAAAGAACAAGTATTTATATGTAGTTGAAGTTGTTCACACCTTTCAAAAGCTCTTCAGCGAATAAAATGTCAAGCGCTTCGGTTTACTTTATTTTCTGCGCGTGATTCATCAAACATTTTTTGTATTGCTAAAAAGCAGCGACTATGACGATTTAATTTTTTTTATTTATTTTATTTTATTTTATTTATTATTTAAGTACCTTTTGTTTTTTATTTAATTACCTTTTGTTAATTTTTAATTTTACTTTTGCTTCGAAAATAAAAGTTAATTTCAGTTTTTTTGCTTTTAAACAATTTTTTTTCCATATTTTTAATTTTATTTATTTTTTGTTTAGACAATAACAGTTACTTTTGCAGTTTTATTTTTAGCTTAGAAATAAAATTTATTATTTGAGTTACATTTCATGCTTAGAAAATACTTAGACTTGCCAAATTTTACAGCGCACACGGCGAGCACAAATTCGCGGAAAGAAGTTCCGTTATTTTTGCTTTGGTTCTTATGTCTAATCATAAGTACTCGAAGCGTAACCAATTTAAAAGGCCATAAATTTAGTTTGGAAAATTACTTTTGCTCGATATGACCACCTTTTGCCTTGACTATGGCCTTGAGAAGGTCCAGAAATGAATCGTAAGCTGTGACTTGCAGGTATTCTGGGCCACTGCCGGAATGTGACTTGCAGGTATGTTGGCCCACTCGCGGACAATGGATTTCTTCAGCGCCTAAAGACTGGTGAATATTTTATTTCGGACTTTGCTCTCCAAAATGGCCGAAAGGTAATAAATAATCCATCGGATTCGGATTTTTGAAAATTATTGAGTTTAGTTTTTTGCTTTTTTTAATGTTTTGAAAAATATTGAGTTTAATTTTTTGCTTTGATTTATCTTTCTAAGCTTTTTATTGAGTTTTTCTTGTAGGCGCAAATATTACAACTCTTCCGATAGGGTGGCTAATTTTGTGCCACCTTGTGTTATACACAAATGTCTCTATTAAGAGAACTTCACCACCAATTTTTCTAATTTCTATTACTGCCAATGCGCGCCACACTGTAAATTAAATGCTAATGAACTCCATAAATTTATGGCAAATAAATCAAAAATTTAATGCAATGGTAAATAGTATCAAATTACAAATAAAATGGAGCGATAACTCTTCATAAAATAAAAAATAAATAAATCAAATATCTAAAGCGAACAACTCCGAACAAATTACAAATTCACTCCTACTAAAAAGTTTATTGTTATTGGTGTTAACTATCCGCACATACATACAAACACTTATGCGCATATGCTAACCAGAAGCATACACACACACATACATACGCATCCCAGCTAATAACAAATGGACTGCCAAATGCCATTTACATTTTTTATTTTTATTGATTTATTGCACCGCCTGGGCAGCCTCAGCGCCCAGATGACGAGATGCCGAGATGAGGAACTCGCTGCACTATATTTGTGTGAAGCTTATAGATTTTAGCATCTACTAATGTTTGTAGTACATATATTTTTTTATGTATTCTGGTTGTAAGTATGTACACATGTAAGTGCATTACTTTGTTGTCAGCTCGAATTTCAGGCTCGCGTGTTTTTCATTCGATTTTCGAGTGCTTATTTTGTCAGATTTGTTGCATGTTGTTAGTTTTTGTATTTTCGCTTTTTGGTGTGTTGGTGTATGTCTGCCGTGTAATTATGTGTGTAAGCGTTTGTTATTTTGTTATTGTTATTGCTGTCAGTTGTCATTTGTTTACGTTTTGATTAGTTGCAGTTGTGCCGCCGTGCAGACAGCATCAATTTCCAATCCCCCCACGCACATGGAGTGGAACGGGCGCTTTGCCGCGCTTGTATCCCGCTATGCTACTATACACGTATGTATGCGCGTGTGTGTGTGTGTGGTATGCATTCAACATGCAGCATGCAACATGCGTCTGCAATTTGTTAAATAATTTCTCAAAACAAAATAGTGGGCACACTTAACAAAACAGAAAAAAAAGTAGTGAACAAAAGATGAAATTCGAACAGGCATTGAGAAGAGTGTCAATGAATTTATGTACGCTCCCTACACCGAAATATTGGACTTAAGAAAAAAACGTGTCAACGGCATTTTTGTTGCATTGTTCTTTCATTCCCGTTTGCTTGCATTTATTGCATGCTGATCCGCGTCGCCGCACAGATTAATGAGCTCTAATTTCATTACCCACAAACATCCGGCGAGAATTTCAATGAAAATTTGTATACCCCTCAGCGAAAGTGAAATGCAAAAGTAATGTGCTATAAATACTATATTATATTAATTTTGTCATATTATTTATATATTTATTATAAGCACCTAGAAGAATTTTTAAACATATAAAATGAAATTCAGTGCGCGTTCCTAGCCATAGGGACGTAGAAGATACTGGGCGCCGAGAATATTAGTCAGGGTAAAGCCGTGAAAATAAGTTTTGGTTACAAGGCAAATATCGCTTTTACCAGCATTAGTTGCTACTTAAGGTACTTGCTGTGGAATGAAGAGAGATAAGAAATAATTTTTTGTAACGCAAAAAATTGAATTTGGACAGGAGTCATAGAATTCGGCAACCACAAAAGATGCGATACTTTAGAAGCTATCAAGAAGGCTGCTTGATCGTATGGCCGGCATTTGAGTACGACTGGGACGACTTGCTGCATAGGTCATAACATGAATTTACGGTAAATTACTCTCCAATAATTGTATCGATTTTTTAGAGAGCTTTTATAGTGAGAATTCAGTTTACCAGTCAGATAAATGTACAATACTCAACTCAACTGTAGAAAAACAGTTTTTTGTTGAAAAATATGTAACAGTAATGGGTTGCCCGGCACTCAACTCAGATTTCAATCGCTTAGAAAGTATTTGTGGATGCTTTCTCAGTGAGTTTAATCCACTGGCAGGTAATTTTACACTCCAAGCTTATCGAGAAAGCATATGTAACACGGGCAAGAAAATGATTTTTATTCACTCCTCCGCTTCCTAATCGAGTCAATGCCGAGGAGCTGAAAAACAGTTTTTATTGATGTTAAGAAAAAAATTGCGTGTAGCGTAGTACACATAACAGAAGTGAAACTTTCAAGGCAGACAAAGAAAGAGGGAGAGACCCGGGAGAGAAAGAGAGAGAGAGAGAGAGAGAAAGAATATATATCTAAAAAATTCACAACGCTTGCAGAGAATACAAATAGACAAAATTTACAAAAAACGGAGAAGGGTCGTCCGGTGTAGGTAAATGCCGGACACAAGCCGTGGCAACAACGCGCACTACTCCGAGCGTTTATCACCCGCACAAACGCAGCGATTCCAGGACCGCAGCCAGGCAATACCAATAAATCCGACGCCGGAATGAATAGCACTTGATAGTACGCGCAAGCACTAGCCAGGAGAGGGAAATACGGCAAAAAGTGAGTACCACAAAAAAAGCGCCAACAAAAAAAAAATGTGACCAAAACACGCCCCAAACAGTAGGCATCAAGTAAATATAACACCAAAAAGTAGGCACCACAAGTTTTCACCAACAAACAAGCGCCAAAAAGTCGGTAGTTTTTTTTCTTATTATTGCCCAAAACGTTGCATGGCCTTGAAATTTTACTCTTCATTCTCGCTCGTCCATCGACGCCTAAGAAGTTTCACTTAAAAAAATTATGGGTTGTTAGTTGTTTGGCCGAGCTTCTCCTCCTATTCGTGGTGTGCATCCTAATGTTGTTCCACAAATGGGCGGACCTACTGTTTTAAGTCGACTCCGAACGGCAAGTGGTTTTTTATGAGAAGCCTTTCCATGGCAGCAATACACTCGAAAGTTAGCCATTGCCTGCCCAGGGGCGACCGCTAATAGAAACAACTTTTTCTATTATTTTGCTATTTCATGCCCGAACCCAAGCAAACCTGTGATATTGCTTTACCCTTTTGTTGTTCTCTTGATTTCTCAACCCTCTTAGAAAAAACTCGTTTTCAATGTCTCATTTCGTCTTCAATTGTTTTACATGCGGGTCGCCAAGTTTAGTTACGCTAAAAATTTGCTAATATGTGAAGAGCCCTCGTAGAGCTAAATAATATTTCTAATCCATTTGTGGAACAGCATTGAGACGCACTCCACGAATTTGAGGGGGAGCTTGGTTTGGCCAATAAAAGCTGGAAGTGCCAATTAGATATGTATACTTGCCCTAACCACTATTAATTCGTACCCCTATGATTTCTTCTCATATAAACCCTTTTGCAAAATTACAAACACATCACCATTTTTTATAAAAATGTAGTTCATACTACAACAATAACTATGTAACGCAAAGTTAAAAGCCTGGTACAAAACGTATCAAAATCCCATCAAAACGTTCAACTTTTAAATTTTTTTTTCAATTTTTTTGGGTATGCAGCCTTAAACTTTATTGAATTTTAGTCTAACAAAGTGCAAATTACGAGCGAGTAAAAAATAACACTGATTTTTGACAATATTTTTTATTTAATTACTTAAACTTAGAGCCTTACGTCCTTGTTCAGTAGTCAGTAAGAATCCATTGTTCATTTGACTGAATAAATAAATGAATAAATAAATATAAACTATCAGAACCGGGCAACGCTCACGAAAAACGTTATTGAATACTTATGCTAAGGATAGTAATATTTCTTTAATTAAAGATTGAAATTAAGTCAAGTAAATTCCTTCTTCCACATACAAAAAATTGCGAGCACTAGACCGCCAGCAAAAAAAATTGTCAAAAATCAACGAGATTTTTGTGGTACTTTAAACTAGCACTTTATTATAACAAAATTCATTGCGCTATAAAATTGCATATTCGAAATTAAAAAAAACAAAATTTAAAAAAATTTGTTTAAATAAAAAAAAAAATGAAAAAACGAATTTACAAAAATTAAAAAAAAAATTTATAAATAAAATTTTTTAAAATTTTTTTTTTAAATTTAAAAATAAGTTTTTTTTTTAATTTAAAAATATTTATTTTTATTTTTTAATTTTAAAATTAAAAAAAAAATTGCAATATGCATAAAAAAAAATTTTAAAACAATTTCGAGTATGCAGTTTCAATACCCCAATGATTTTTTTTTTCAATAAAATGCATATTGCATTTTTTTAATAAAAATTTTAAAATAAAAAAAAAACTTATATTTTTAATTTTTAAAAAATTAAATAAAAGTGTTTTTAATAAAAACTGTAAAACAATTTCGAGGATGCAGTTTTATAGCCCAATGCATTTTTTTACAATAAAATGCATACTGGAAGTGGCTAAAAAACACATTTACTTTTGACAATTTTTTTTTAATTTCCTTAATTTTCTTAATTTCTTTAAATTTTTTTTTAAATTTTTTTAAATTTTTTTTAATATCTTCTTTAATTTCGATTTAATTTTTTACGGGTTTTTTTTAATTAAAATTTTTTAAATTTTTTTTTAAATTTGTTTTTAATTTTTAATTACAATTTTTTTTTCTAATTTATTGTAAAACTGTAAAACCATTTCGAGGATGCGGTTTTATAGCCCAATGCATTTTTTTACAATAAAATGAATATTGGAAGTGGCTCAAAAACACATTTACTTTTGACAATTTTTTTTTTAATTTTCTTAATTTCTTTAAATTTTTTTTTACATTTTTTTCAATTTTTTTTATTATCTTCTTTAATTTCGATTTAATTTTTTTACGGTTTTTTTAATTATTTTTTAAGTTTTTTTATAATTTGTTTTTAATTTTTAACTAATATAAAAATATTTTTTTTACTTAAAATTTTTAATTACAAATCTTTTTTTTAATTTATTTTGAATTCCAATTTTGTTTTTTAAATTGTATAAAGCTTGAAACTACAATTTTAATGATTTTTGTAGCAGAACGCACTATATTTTCATAAAAAAAGTTATTAAAATTAAGTAAGCTTTAAATAAATTGTGAAAACTTGTCAAAAAGTTACAGTGGCTCAAATTTTTAACGCACTAAATAAATCTTATTTTGAGTTTCTTCAACATTTATTATTTCATGAAAGGTATACATATGTATATAACCCTCAGCGCTGTCTTAGCCAGTGACATCCTTTCGGTTTGCCTTTTCGGCTACGCGTTCGCAATGTCACGCTGCAGCGTGGTACAGCAGCAAAGGCAACAACAAATATGCAGTGTGTGTACGAAATGAGAAATGTAATCTGAATTAAAAAATATAAAAAAGTAAAAGAAAAAAATTAATTTATGAAATCGAGTAAAACAAACAACGTTGCAGTTTCAATAAAAATCGCATCATGCCGGCTGTTGCTTGTTGCACGGCTGCTACTGCCCGCGTGTTGCATTCATCAAAGCGTTGACAAAGTGTTTGCTTTAATGTCAACTGACAACGAATGATGTTCCTTCATTCGTTACGCGCCTCCCTTTCCGAGTGATGCCCCTCTTTTATTACAGCTTCTTCTACTTTTTTAACTTACGCCTGCCTGGTTGCCTGTCCGCTTGTCTGTCTGTCTGACTGTCTGTTTGTTTGTTTGTTTGATTATTTATTTGTTTGTGCCGCTGTCTTTCACGCTTGTTGGCTTTTTACGCAACGCTTTATTTGCCTCATCATTTCTTCATTTGTGCTGACGCCGTCATGTTGCAAGTATGAGTGGAGTGCTCAGTGCTAGACACGAATATCACCCAACACACACATGTGCCACAACTCCTTTCTTTGCTGCATAAAAAGTGCTCGAGGAAAAAAGAAGCGAAAAGTAAGAAAGAAAAAACGAATTGCGTGAAAAAAATGGAAAATGGATAGCAAACATTAACCTTCAGCTTTAGTGGTATGTATGGGTATTTCCTAAGTCAATGTCAATGATGTGTTGGTTGGTTCATGAAATCCGCCACATTCGTTACAGCGCCTTGCACAACCGGCCACACACTAGCATGCTTAGGCGTTGCATGCAGCAGCCGCTCTGGTGTGGTAGTTGTGGCAGCGACAATTGTCAATGAAATTTTCGTCATAAATTTTCCGCCTTTCAAATGTCGTGCGAGACGCTTTGATTCGTCTTGTTATTCCTCGGATATTCCTTGTTGTTGTTGCTACACTGGCTGCTGAGCTCGTATTTTATGCCTTGTTGTTGTTGTTGCTGTTATTGCTGTTGCTTGTTGAAATTGGTTTGGTTATAAATCGGCGCACTTTTCACGCTTCCTTCGCTTCGTTTCCACACCGCACAGCCCACAGCCCGCACATTCCCGCACTCTCCGCTCCAAGTTATGGTTGCTCTATCCTTTTATTGTTGTTTATTTTTTTCCGGTTGCCATTTGTTGCAGTAAGCAAAGAACGTATTGCAAGTGCAAGGGATTGTGCTGATGCTATAGGAAAAGCAGCGACATAAATGTCGCATTTTTTGGCTTATTAATTTCATCCATAAATGAGTGGCAGTGTAAATTTTTGGTATCATTTTAAATGATGCGGTTCCTCAACGAACGAAAAAAGGCGATTGAAAGATGTTTTGATAGGAGGAAACTTGAGGAGATGCAGTGGGCTGTCAGTGAATAAAAACCATTTGAGAAAGCATTTTCTCCTTATAAAAATCTTTTTCTCCTTCTCAATTACTTTCCCATTTTCTTTCGCTTTGGAACTAATGCCATTTAAGATGGTTTTTGTTGTAGTAGCACAAACATTCCTTAAACATATACGGGGAATGCTGCTGGAGTTGCAGTCATTTGCCGGATTTAAATCTGGGTCGTTTTGGTAACGTAGAATCGACTGTTGTGGGAAATTAAGGTCACCATCTGCAATTGAGGCGCACTCAATTTTCCACAGCAGTAGAGGCTTCTTTCTTTTCAATACTTTCAGAGCAGGTTTACGTGCATTCATTAGTATGACTCACAGCCCTCGAAAAAACTATACTACCTCAACATTTCAACCAATTTTGACTATTTTCTCCACCTAAAAAAGCAAAAAAAATGTGGAAAATCAAAATACTGCACTACTGAGCCACCTCGATAGGTTTAAGTGTGTCATATTGGCAGCCACCAGACCTATCTTCCTACCTACCTACGGTGATGATCAGGGTAACGAAATGCCGGACTCTGCTGCTCATCGGAAAGGTATCAGAGATAATAGTAAGAATAAAAGATGCCTTTTATATATTCTTATCTTGGTCTTTCCATTCTCGAGACTGTTGAGCACTTTTTCTGTAAATTCCGGATTTGGCAGCTAGATGTCTAAGGTCACTGGGTGCTCCTTTCTTCGACAGCTTGGGGCAGTGCACCAACCTATATTCCATCAATCTTCTCCATTGTACACAGCTCTGACTGGCTGTAGATACCTGCCTGTTGGAGGTCTCATAATGGTATCAAAACGGCGCTTTAGTGCTACTTGAGGATTGTCAGATTGGCACTTCAATCATTTCACCTACCTACCTACCTACCTTTAGACTCTATTTTCCTCTACAATGATTTGACAAAGGATGAGTGTTCCTCTCTTTCACCTAACCTAACCTGATTGTTAAATGCATCAAGGTCCTTGTAAAATAAAGGAAAATCACGAAGATTACTGATCCGGAACAAATATCTCTGATACATTGAGATACTTTCGAAATCGACCGTAAATATCTTTCCAGGAGCAGCAATGATACAAAGAGCGGAAGGAATGGCAGTCACCGCAGACGAATGAGTTTGTGCGTGACTACTAGTCGGAAGTGCATAGCTTCGAATTTCCGGGTATGCAACATCAAATGATAGAACATTTTTTTTTCTAAAAGGCGTCGCCCCTCGGCAGGCAATTGCAAACCTCCGAGTGTAGTTCTGCCACGAAAAAGCTTCTCATAAAAAACCCATCTGCCGTTCGGAGTCGATGGAAAAAACATCAAAACGTACACCACAAGTAGAAGGAGGAGTTCCGCCAAACACTTAGTAAAAGGTGGAAGCTCGTCTAACTCCCGTGATTTGAGAGAAGTTTTGATTTTCCACACCCATTGAAATACCTACAGTGAAGCTGTAATTAGTGAAAGCAAACCTCGTGCATGGTACGCACGCTTCAAAAGCGGGATTTTGGTGTCGAAAATTTTCAAAAATTCCAAAATGCAGACACCACCTGATAAGGGTTCGTCCCAGGAAGCCGTTGGCAAACGCATTTAATGCAATTGAAGTGGGCACCGAGTAGGTTATCTGTCCGCAAGAATTATGATGTGCGGGCTCATATCGAAGAAGGTTTGAAAACATGCTTAGAAACATTGAAATAGGAGGTCTTACCTCAAGCGCCGGGCTCTCCAGACTAGCATTTTCAATCATATCCTTCAGACTAGCATTTTTTCGGTCGATGGCACATCATCTGACAGGCCAACATTTTCGCTCTTATGAAGTCAAAAAAAATAAATCGATTCGGAATTCGCTTCAAAAGAGGGAGATTTTTTTCAATGCGGAGTTCGTGCGCTACCCGAAAGGTGGAAAAACGACGGGAAAAATAAATTTTTAATCAAATACTTTAAATTTTTAGGAGGCATGCCTTTTTTATTAATATGCAATTCTAGCCTTGATTCGCCCCACCGTTTGCGACGGAACATATCTCACACAACCCGACAGACATCTGTGGTAGTCTTGCCATTCGTCTGTGCAAATCAAAGTGAAATTATGTAAATTTTCTTGTAGGAATATATGAGGGAAAGTACGAGTGCGGTTGTGGTTGCGGCATAGCGGCAGAAGTGTAGTGCAGGGGCGAAGGCGGCAAGTGTGCTCGCATGTCGCCGCTTAATGAGATGTTTTGCGTTGGTATTTATTATGTATATCTTTTTACTCTTATTTGTCCCATAGATTTTGATGTCATTTCATTTTTCTCCAATTACGAGTTCAAGTGCACTTGCCGGTAAATGATGTGCAGTGAAGTGGAGCGCTGAAAAGGCGCAAGGGAAGAGGCAAGAAGGTAAGGAAGGAAGGAAGGAAGGAAGAAAGCGGGAGTGCAAGCATATGTATGTGAGCAAAGCGACGAGTAGCAAGTACAGTCATACACACATACATAAGAGCATATACACGCCACGTATCGGCTGGAGTCTGGTAAACCAGCAATTGCATATAAATTATTTGCGGCAGCGCAGTTGTAAGTGAGGGGGAGTACATACATACGTATGATTTTTGGAGGCAGATGAGAGCGCTGAAGCGAAAAAGTACAAAACATATGGAAACGAGTGAAATAAGAAAATTCAAAAAAAAAAAAAAAAAATAGACAGAAAAAATTTAAATAAAACAGCATAAAAAATGAAAGGGAAGTGGCGCAGAAAACATCAACACTTCGAAGCAATTGCTCGGAGAGACGCTGGATCGATGTGAACGCAGAATGTGTCTATTTTGGACGCAATTGTCTACAGCAGCAAAGCATTGAGCATGCAAAACAAGAACAACAACTACAATAGCTAGCGTGACGCTGCAACACCCAACAGCCCAACACTCATTTCATGCTTGACAAATTCGACAAGAAATCCTTTGAATTTATCACAGCCACAACCCAGGCGCATTCGGAGCAAAAGCCAATTGTGGTGGGACGATGAGATGTATGTATCCAGCAGCGCAGCAAAGCAGTAACGCAGCATCGACATATCCCTTGTGGCTTTGTTGCTTTTTAGCAGCCAACGAGCCAGTCAGTTAGACAATCAACCTTTCAACTGTTTTCGGAAAATGCCAGCAGTGCATATGGTAATCATTTGAAGTTCACAAAACGAGCTGACACATCCACCAAGTGTTGGATTTTCGGGGGAAGTAACAGGGGGCTGAGGAGAGGAGGGAACGGAATCGAAATACATCAAGCAATGTAATGGCAGCAACAGCCGCCCGCATCTACGCTTCATGGACCATAGAAATATCAACGATTCCCCAACAAGCGTGGAAGCGCGTAGAGGAAGGAGCCATTGCGTTGACAATGATAACTTTGTATAATTGTATGTGTGTGCGTGTGAGTGTGTGTGAATGAGTGTCTACATTTGCGTTTTAGTGTGGCGCGACGTGCACATTTGGTAGCTAATTTAGGGTCGCGCTGCGTAATTATAATTGGAGTTGATTCATTGGGCCGCCATACTATCTGGTGTATATGTATATGTAAGTACATACTACTACTGCATGTATGCACACCACTAAAGGCATGTAAATATACCCTGTACGGAATATTTGGACTAGTGCAATAAGTTTCTGCTGGAGATGTTATGCGTTTGCGCCAATTTCGGAAAAGTTCACTACTAAAGTCACGAGAAGTAGCAGCTGTCTTCAGAATGTGTTGATGTCAAGGCTGAAAGGTCTATACAAGGTGACACATCTGGAATTTAATAATTAATAAAATGAATAAAAAAATATTTTATCGATTTCCTTTTGTTCGGAGAGAGTGAAATTTTCCATTAAACTTGTAGCCCATTATTTTAACCTCATTCTTCAGCTAATTTTTCAGTACTTATTTCAAGGTGCATTCGTTAAAGGTGGTGAAACTAGACCAACAACAAAGTTCTGTACGTTTGATTGACAAGCAAAGTATTGAAAAACTAGAAAACAAATAATGAATTCGCCTTGTTTCATTCTGAGCTGACAGCCACATAGACACGGCGAAAGAAAAAAATAACTAAGCTGATTTACCAACACCACCTTTAATAATCTCTTCCTGACTTATCACACTAAACCCAACTTCGGTTTTTATTTCGAATTTTTCAATACTTAAATTTTTTTTAATTTTTATTTTTCAATATTTCATTCGAATATTGCAACCCTTGAATCGTCCTTCGATAGTGGGCGTAACATTGATCCAAAACGGTGAGAGATAAAATTTAGTCTAATGGAGTCTAGTCTCAGGTTCTAAGAACTAAATTGATGCTCTTTATTTGGCTTTTTATCGGACTTTTGACAGCAGGTTGCGATTGGCATTTACGAGTTCGTCGTAGTCAAGAACTTTGTGGATAGGATAGGATATGATCTATAGACAATGATATAGGTATACCCTTGCAAGCATCTAAACCACTTATGTTTCAAGAAAATGTAAGAGTAGCGAATGAAAGATGGCGTAATGATACCACTTGCAAAATCGCCTGACAGCTGCGGCCGACTCTCAATACTAAACGCACGGAACTTCTACTAAGAAGAGAAAGGACAGTCTTAACACACTGATTTCAGTTATAACGGGGCATTGCCTAATCGGTAGGTACGCCCAGAGAATGGGTGTGCAAACACATGACTGGTGCAGAAGTTGTCTAGACGAGGAAGAGGAAGAGATGATCCCGAACTGTCCTGCTCTATCCAGACGAAGACTCGCCATTTTGGGTAGACAATCCTTTAATGAATTCGAAGATCTCGGCTCTATCGGAATTAAGGATCTTACAAAATTGTTGAAAAGTAAACACTGGTTTTAGGAGGAATAAGGGCAAGTTCCCCACGCGGTATCACCATGGGTCATGAGTCTGAGTGTGTCCCACAATGGACAACCGCTTCAACCAACAAAAACGTCAGCCAAGAAATCCAGCGAAGTATAACTCTTGCCAACAGGAGCTTCTTTGGTCTGGGTAGGCAATTGAATGGCAGAGTCCTCTCGCGAATTACGGAAAAAACGCTCAATCACTCACTCCTCCTCCCGTTTTTATTGTATGGCGCTTAGTGATGAACATTGACGAACATCGATGGGTGGTTATTAGGGGTTTTCGAGAGAAATTTTTTTCGCAAGATCTATAGTCCAAGTTGCGTGAATAATGCATACTGAGTAAGATTGAACATGAGCTGTACAGACTAAAATTCAGCAGCTGCGCTGTTTCGGTCACGTTGAGCGAATGGATGGTAACGCTCCAGCACAGAAATTTCTGTTTTCGAAATGTACTGGTAGAACTGGCAAAAAAAAGATGTTGGAAAGACCAAGTCGATGACGTCCTGACCGCCCTTGGTGTTTACAACTAGCGGCAGCGCGCGCAATACAAAGGCGGATGGCGCAACATTTTTGTAGCCGCCAATACCGACCATCGGTTTTAGTTTCCAGCTAAGTAAGTAATTCGACTTTTGATTTTTGCTATTCAATTTTAATATTTTCGTACTTTGGTTCAAGCGTAAGCGACAAATTTTGTGGTTATCCAGCCATCAACAAAATTGTTGACACATCACGGATGTCTATATGACCATGTATACAGAAGATGGCGCCTTAAGTGCTATGTTTGCCAAGAGTAAGACTTACTAATTTTTCCCAGAGGGTAGGTTTGCATATGTGTGTGCATATTTCAATTAAATTTTGTATATGGGTTTTCTTATGCCTCTGTTAACTGCCTCAATAAATCCTTCTCTACTATATTTGGTGTTTTTTTGGGGAATCATCCTGAACCGCTTGTCTAGAGAAATTCTCCTGCTACCACTCTTAAATTTCAAATTTTTATTGTAAAATTAATTGTAAACGATTTACATGTGCTAGGGATTTGTATTAGTGGTAATTGTAGGGCTCAAAAGGCTTTGGCTAAGACTTGGTTTGTTTATGGTTGGCGGGTTAAAAGAAGGTATAATTGGATTGGTTATTAGTGCGCACATTAACAGTTCTATTTCGATACTATGAGTTACTAAAAAATTTATAAAAAGAAGATTATTTAGTGTTCCCGCGAGAGTTCATCAATTTTACTGCCGACTATTGAAAATTACACACCAGAAACCAAATGCTCGACATTTTTTTGTATGGAAGACAACACCCAAAGCTATCAAAAAATAAATTTTAAAAACTCAGCGCGATTTTTGAGCCACATTAAACTCACACTTTTATCGAAATATAATGAGCCATAAAATTGCGTACTCACAATTGCTCTACAACTTCTAATTAAAAAGTGTGAGACTTAGATGAACATTTTTTGAACTTTCTTTTTAATTTGCACAAAGTTTGAAACTCGGATTTATATGGTTTTTGTATGAAAGTGATCAATATTTTCTTTAAAAAAATTAGCCAGTATGCTACATTCAAGATAGCATAGACTTCCGTTAAGAATACCATTAGTCATGTGTTCTGTAGCGTAGGAGTAATTAGTGTCTTCGTCTGAAAACCATCCAGATCCGCTACTATCACTGGTTTTGGATCCGTCGGTGTAGAAAGTGTGCTGACATCCCATAAATATTTTCTCTGGACTTCTCCATTGATCTCTATCTGCGATCAAAACAGCATTCTTCCCACCGAAGCTGACGTAAGACACGCGATCGAGAACAGTGTGCACCGCTCCGACAACTGGTGGTATATCTGACAGTGGCCAGTGTTTCTTCGATTGCCCAGACTCCGTTTAACTTAAGCCTGTACGTCTCCTTCATCGCTTTCTATCGAATTTAAAGAACTAGAGGTTGTTAGTTCGGGATGTCAATAAGGGCAGCGCCAGATGCCGTACTCATAGCACCTGTGGTCTTATTGGAGTCGAAACTTGACTAAATAGAACCCCGAGAGAAAATCGCATGCCTTCTTATAGATTGGTGCGATAATCGCTTAAGTAATTTTGACCGAGTTTGACAAGGCACGCCAGTGTAACACATCAAGTAAGGCTACATTAAATACTTTAAGAGCTAAAGCATTTATGTCCAGCGGAGTCCTAAGATCTCTATTCGCTGCGGAATTTTTTTTTTTTCAAAAGATTTAAATCGAAAATGTCAGAAGCATCATCAGAGGTGCCGTCGCACCAGAAGTATTTGGGGCATACTTCCACTAACATTATAACATTCCTCCCTCTCGGCTGATTCCTGATTCCCCCCGGGACTGCTAAAAGCTTTTCATCAAGGTGGAGTCGCGTTTGTGCTTTTTTGACCCACCAGGTACCTGCGTTCAGGTTCCGCTTCTAAAGGATTCACCAATAACTGGCGTTATTAGTAAATAGATTGCGCTATCGAGAGATGATTAACGATTTTTTAATGGCCATAATTGGATGGTATTGATGTGGACAACGTTTATTTTCAATAAGAGGGCGCTACATGCCACAAAAGCAACAAAACCATTGATCTTTTACGAGAAAAGTTTCCGGACCGTGTTATCTCTCGAAGAGGTGATCACAATTGGCCACCGAGATCTTGTGATTTACCACCTTGTGAGTTTTTTCTTTGGAGCCACGTGAAAGAGAAGGACTACTAATGAAATAAACATCCGATCATTTATATTAAGAAATAGCATTTTTCTTTGAATATCAAAATAACACCCCCTATAGTTGCATATGAAAGTTACACGCTATCAATAGCCCCCATTATTACGTTGAAATCAATGGATTATCAGAAAGTTGCAATATCATTGCTTGATATCGACTTCTCGCCTGTTTCAAGCTTGCGTCTTGAAGCTTGCCTCAGGCGTTCGAGCTTGTTTTCTATTCGTAAATACAGTCACCCCCACAGGAGATCTGCTTCAACATGGTTTCTTTGGATGGCGCATCTGTTGGATGTTATAGCTCGGTCGCATCTGCTTTGCTTCCACTTTGCGCTCCCATTCTATGTTTCAGGGTTTTAGAGTACTACATTCCTTGCTGAGCTATGCCAATGCAATCGTTAAGCTGATACAGTTATTTGTTCCCTTCTCTGCGATAGTCGCTGTCTCCGGCGCGCGAAGTTCCGAAAATTTTCTGAAGAATCGCCTCATCGGATGCTTTCTTGTCCAAGCTTCAGCGTCACGCCAAAGCATGCGTATGCTGAGAGACTTATAAAGTGCCATTTTTCTTCGTCGAGCGAGGACTTTACTATTCAATTGCCTACCTAGTCCAAATTAGCACTTGTTAGCAGGAAACATTTTTCGTTGTATTTCGTGGCTGCGCTTATTATCGCTGTTAGTTAGTGCTGGTTACCAACTAAACGAAGTCTCTTACAACCTCGAAATCATAACTGTCAACTGTGACGTGAACGCCGATACGCGAGTGAACCAATTGCCTGTTTGATGACAGGATTATATTAATTTTTAATTTGCAGTTCAAATTTCTCAATTTCTTCTTTGTCTCCACAACACTCTGCTGAAGTCATTGTGAGGTACTCCCATTCTACTGGCTAGGGTGCCAATAGTGCAGTGACCCAGGCACTCAAAGTTGATTTGTTGAATCCAATCAGAAATGTTTTCCTTTTAAGATTCAGTTTTGGCCAGAGCGCTTTGGAGAGCCTACAATTAGTAGTCAGAGACCACCTTCTATTTGTTTCCGCGATTATGCTCAAGTTAATCGCAGCTTATAGTTCGTTTAGAGGAATGCTTATGTGCTCAACCACACACTGAAGGTCAAACTCAGAGCCTCTCCTTGTACACTCATCCGCTCTTTCAAACAGAACAAAAAATGTAGATTTTTCAATTGGAATGGGAAAGCGACCATCTAATCGAAGAGTAGACGAGTATTTTTATCAATTACAAGTAAACGTCTTTTGTGCCTTCGGTAATCCCCACTGAAATTTTCTCAGATATATTTTTATAGAGAATTTTATTCCTTGAATGTCCTTTTACAAGCTTTTTTAAGAAAAAGTGTCAGTTTGACACGCAACTAGAGCAGTTAGAGGGTTAAAATGTTCCACAAAAAAAATTCCTGCAAAATTCTGAAATAGAATATTTACAGTAGCGGTTTCAAACACTTCTTTCATGTGATATATTTTTTATCAAAATTTCTATGCGCCAAATTTGAAAATTTTGGCAAGCTGTAAAAAAGAACTGAAACGGTTTGGGCTGCAACTTTGTTCTGCAAAAGTGTTCTACTCGCGATGTACTTTCAGAATTATAAGACTACTTTTCTATGCCAAAAGTTCTGTGGGACAGTGTTTTTTTTTATTTTAAACTCATTTGTATTGTAAAAAATGAAAATCAAATGAGCCTCAACACAAGTGACATTCTTTATCAACCTGCTAATTGTATAACTGTCAAGAATAACTGATTAACTGCAACAACAACAAAGTATTACCTATGCAACTTATCTTTAGAAACGATTCACTTCAGGTATTCAGGATGATTTTCGTCGTCCACGCTCAACAAACGTCCACAACAGCAAATGAACGATAATTTCCATAAGTTAAACATTTGGCATGCAAGCTCATTAAGTTAAGATGAACGCTGCATGCCTCCACATACATGCATAAATATATTACTTGCAACATCCGCTTGCCGTTGACAAAAGCTAGCGAAACGCCGAAGTGGCAAAGCCAAGCTGGTGCTGGTTGTGGTGAAAAAGAAGTCAAGGTCCCAAAACGTTTAGCACATAAATTTCATTCAAGTGACAACAATTGAAGACAGCAACAAGCAACAGCACTCAAGCGGCAAAAAATGTAGCTCCAACAGCAGCAGCATCAGCAGCAGCAATTCATTGTTGTTACTGACCGCAACGTAAACGATTCGCCACAGGTGTGGCTGCTGCAACAAAGAGGTGCGACGTCACCGCCAACGCCGCCAACGCCACCAACACCGACTAACCAACCGTGACCACAACTGAATGAATTTGGAATTGCAGCAGTGCGGTTGCAACAATGCGCGACATTGCAGTCCATCAGCCGTGGTCGAGTCGTTGAATGAACCAGCGTCAAAAATCCGCCTCATTTGCCTACAAACGGCAATGAGAGCTGATGGTCGCCGTACGCTGGTCGCTCTCGGCGGCTGGTTGAACTCCACCCGCTGACGCCCGTTGAGCGGCGTGACAAATTTTCGAACTGCGCTGGCTAGTAACTGGTAGCAGTGGGTGTTCTCGCGGTCACTTAATTCCCCGCTTAGTTGGTTTATCGGCTCACTGGTGTTACCGTTCTTGCTGCGGACGCTTGACAGTTGTGGACAAACGATCTAGTTGCGCGTGCGGCGGCGGCAGCCGCAGATACTCATTGTCAAGAAAAATTATTCATAAGCACATAAATTTTGCGCAATGCATCGACAATCTCAAAGAAGCGTGAAAGGTCTGCAAGGCACTGCACCCAAGAAACCCAGTAGGAGTTGGTTGTAGTCAAAAGGAAAAGGGTTACACAATTTGCCTGGCAGTTGTTGCTAGTTTTTGTCTGGAATTCAAGCAACTGTAGTCCACAATAGTAAAAGCAACCACAACGAATGTGGCAAAGCACGACTTCATCCAGTGTGGCAAGTGTGTTTGTGTCGCACAACTTGCAACAATTTATATGGTAAAATTCTCATTAAACGGGAAAGGAAGAGTGAAGAATGCGCGCTAAGGACGCTGGTAAATAGTGCGTGAAATGTCACAAACAGCAAAATATATGGATGAAGGCACAAAATGAGGGCAGGGCTGAGGACTAAATGTATACACTGTAAAAAGTGTGAAGGAAATGTGTGAGGTCAAAGAACTTTTAGTTCGTATCTTTAGTATATTTTTTATTGCTTAAGAGAAGGTTAGAGCGAGAAAGAGAGAGAGAGGGAGAGGGAGGAAGAGAGAGCGAGAAACTAAAAGAAAGGGACAGTGGTCTAAATAATAATTTGCATACAATTAGAAGAATTTGGGGAGTATTTAGGGAAGAAAATATACTGATATTCGTCACCATAGCCTAATGTGCTTGTGAAGGCTGATCAATTTTAAATTGAAATTAAAAAAAAAATTCAAATTGATTGGGCAATCTTCATTATTTTTATGTAGAACCATTCATGACTAGCCATTGAAAAAGTACCTCCAATCTGATCACCCTTTATTATATTTGAGACACTGGAACAGAAACCCTAACACAGAAATTATGTTAGTCGCTTCGTAGTTGATATGTTTGAGGGAACAAAAAAGAATATGTCAAAATAGTCAGCCTTTGTAAACAAATGGTTAATGGTTGTAAAGGGTTAAGGAGTAGTAAGCAAATAGGTTAAATTTAAATAGACCTTGGACATTTTTACGAGACTGTTGGAAATGCAAAGTCACTCTGCCTAGGATTATGAATTTCGAACAAGTATTAAATTTGGGCAAGATGCTGTTGTTGTTGCTTTTAATATAATGTCATATATATAATATCATATAATGTCATGTAATATAATATCATAAAATTATAAATTTCTTTTGTCTAGAATGCGTGAGGCTATCGAGGACATAGAGCAGCCACTTTGCAATTCGGTTATGGAAAATTTCATGAAAAGGATAGTGTCCTGTAATCGTTGTCGTGGTGGTCGTTTGCCTGATATTATTTTCTACAATTAACGGCACCCCTTTCTCTTTATAGTGAAATAAACATCCGATCATTTGTATTAAAAAATAGTATTTTTCTTTGAATATCAAAATAACACCTCTTATTGGAAAACGCTTTATTAGATAGATTTAAGTTTGCACTTCGAACCTCATAACCTTTTGTGCCTTTTACTCATCACAGTACCTCATCCAAACCCAGTTACCTTATTAATTTTAAGATAGAGCTGGGTTGGATTAAGCGTGTATGCCTTTCTTCTGGCTGCAATTGACCGTGATTTCTGCACCTGCTCCCCATTGTAGCGCCACATTCAAAAAAAATGTATCATGGAGATTTAGAGAAGTCTTCGGGGATTGGTTACAGAAACGACGAAAGTCAGTGGATCGTATACCAATTATGTGCAGATGACTCCGAGCGCTATAGTGGATGTTATGAGTTTCCTAAACCAATTTTGATTGTACCTCCTGTAAGGACTTCGCCTTGCGTAGCCCCATATTTTGGCTCCCTTAGTCTTAGCTATTCGCTCCTAAGCTTTTCCTTGATGCTTTTCCCCTTAGCAATAAAAACCTCGGGTCCTATTGGCAACGAAGCCGCAGAAGAGGGGCTGCATTGTAACAAGCATTTTGGGTGAAAGCATTTGGGCCATATAAAAATTAATACGCTTAACATTTTTTTGCGTTTTGAGGTAAACTTTTTGACGGCCTAATTAAATTTTAAATTACATACTTGAGCGCTTATTGAAAAAACTGGTGAAATATTTTAACCCATTAGCTCTCATCATTGAATCTTTTTCAAGATTTTTTGATCCTTCTTCTTATTATACTCAAGCCCATGATTTAATTATTAAAGTTTTGCTCAATTCTGATATTTGAATTTGGATACTCCCTTACGAAAGTTATCATTTAAGAAGGGTGAGGAATGTAGAAAAATTAAATCCCGTTTGGTAAAAATGGTAGCAAAAAGTGGGGTTTTTCTTGAATGCAAATAAACTGCACACGGTTAAAAAAAAAATAAATTATATTACGTGCCCAACTAAGTTCTCGCTGTTTTTTTTATGAAAATTCAACTTTACTCTGAAAACATGGTTACAAGTGAATCATTGAAAGTATTGCCCATCGCTGGCTACTACCTTCTCCCATCTTTCTGGTCGATCTCGTATACCGTCGCGGTAAAACTGTTCATCTTCCGAGGCTATCCACGGACCAAGCCATTTTTTTGATGTGATCATATGAATGGAACTGCTGGTCAGCTAGACCTTGTGCCATCGATCGGAAGAAGTGATAATAGGACGGCACAATATCTGGAGAATATGGCACGTGGAGTAGGATTTCCCATTTCAGTGTTTGCAGGTAGGTTTTAACGGCTTTGGCAACGTGAGGCCGAGCGTTGTCATGCTGTAGAATCACTTTTTTATGTCTCTACGCGTATTGCGGTCGCTTCTCGTGCAGTGCTCGGTTCAATCGCATCAATTAAAGTCGATACCGATCCCCAGTGATGGTATTGCTTGGTTGTAATAGTTCATAATAAATAACACCAATTTGGTCCCATCAAATATATAGCATAGCCTTCGCAGCGTGAATATTTGGCCGAGGCGACGACGTAGAAGCATAACTGCGCAGTCCCCATGACTTTCTTTTCTTTGGATTGCTATAATGAATTCATTTTTTTATTACCCGTCACGATGCGATGAAGAAAACCCTTCCTTTTTTGCCGCTGGAACAGTTGTTCACAGGCGAAAAAACGACGTTCAACATCTCTTGGTTTTAGCTCATGAGGAATCCAAGTCCCCTGTTTCTGAATCATTCCCAAAGCATGCAATCGCTTGGAAACGGATTGGCGGGTAACTCCTAATATTGAAACAAGCTCTTTGACATGGATCCTCATTGAGCAATGCCTCCAATTCAGCGTCTTCGAAGGTTTCTGGCCTTCCTTCACGCGGACGGTTGTCAACATTAAAATCACCGTCTTTGAAGCGACGGAACCATCTCGGCACGTTGTTTCACTTAAAGCAGCATCTCCATAAACTTTTTGTAGCTCTCGATGCGCTTCAGCCGCCGTTTTTTCGTATAAAAGAGGAAAATCAACACTTTCCGCAAGTGACGATTATTCGGCACAAAATCAACCAAAAGTGTATTCAAGTGTTTATTTTTAAGGCAACCTATAAAGTACCACTTTTCGCGCACATTATTCCAGAAAAATCCTCAGTAGTATGCTGATTTAAGAGGCATGCCAGGATATACCTATCTGCCACTTTTACCCAAAGTTTCTAGACTTAGCAACCCAGTGTCAAGCTGAGGGAGCTGATTTGTCAAGAGGGAACGTGGAATTTGCTTACGGACCGAACATTTAATTATTGAATCAGAACTGCATCTGCAAATTTATCAATTTTGAGAAAAATTTACGACAATATCCAAAATATATACTGGGACCACATGACATGGAATCGCTTAATTGCCTTAAAATTTTTGGAGAAAATTCTACAAATCTTGCATTATTTAATAAGATATTAAAAAAAAGCGAAAATTGTTAGCCCATATAATCTCCAAAGCCACATTATTGAAGATCTCAACTCGACTTAGTCGAGAAGTGACCTCAGTGGCTAAATTTTAGTGGGGGTTATTGATTTTCCAAGTTGACTCTACTCCTGCCATTCAACAGCGTTGGCTATCTCCAAGTTTATCTTAGAATTCTGTTACGAGAAGCGAAAAAGAGTTCAAAGAAGCTTTCGAACTCTGTCAACTTGAAAATTTGGCTCAGTGCTTGCCTGTTGTATCACTAAAAATTTGTATCACTGTCCGCCTGTTCGCATGCAGCAAAAATACGCGTTCGAAGCGCTGCCGCGTCACAGCGACATTTGTGTAAATTTTATTAATCACAATTTATGTGCGTATAAATTATAAATGAAATCGTTTTCATGCAAAGACAACAACAACGACAACAGCAAGCTGGATCCAACAGTAGGAGAAAAATAACAAGACGAAATACAACAACAACAATAACAACAGCAGCTGCAAAAGCAAAAATACAAGGCAATGAGACAGCGGCAAGTGTGCGATGACTGCGCGCAGCAGTGGCCAACAATATTTTTGACGCTACCGAAGTGTGTTGATGTTGCCGCACGGCAAAGGATAGCGGCTTGTGTTAATGTGACTTTGAGGTGAATTTTGTTGCTGGCCGTTTTTTATTATTATTATTTGCTTGTTACCCCCCATCGCCTTAAATTAACACAAATGGATTGGCGGCGGTTACGGTGTAAGTGGCTATAGGCTGCTGGGTGCTGACTGTTGCTTGCTGGTCGCTGGCTGCTTGACTGACTGGCTGCTTCGCAACTCGCCCCCATTGCTAATTTGCGCAGGCGCAGCATCTTTTTTGCTTTGCCACTGCTCACTGCGGCAAATTATTTCGCTCATTTATAAATACGAGGTAGGTATGTATGTGTTAGTGTGTGTGTGTCGCGTAGGCTAATGCGTGGTAACTCATTAGTGCGTCCGACTAATTGTACGTTGATATGCGATACTAAGCTTGCTGCCGCGTGTGAGCAGTTTTATTTTAGGTGCAATTTTTAAACGTAATTCTTTTTTAGTTGTTTTTTTTTTTTTGTAAATGCAGTTTGCCGCAATTTATTATTTGTAAATTTTTTTTTCATGAAATGGACTTAAGCATAGATTTAGCGCAAAGCAGCTTTCAACTGCTTCCCTTTTCTATTTCGCTACTGTGCACCTATTGGTGCATGCCACACGTGCAACGTGTTCCATGTTTCATGCAATTACTGCGCAAGTTATGTGCCGCACTAACAATTTTTAGTTTTTTTTTTTCAATACATTTTTCTTTTTCTTCTTGATTTTGTCTATTAACGCGACTTGCGTGGCTTACTCATCGCCAACAAAGAAGAAAAAAAATCGCTGATGTGATATTTAGCTCGCGGTTATTGTTACTGGCTTAGTTGCAACATCAGCTTTAGAATGTGTTGCGCGTGGCACACAAATAAAATATTTGTGCGCCATTCAGCTAACTTTCTAGAACCGCAATATGTATGTATGTATGTGCCGATGGTACTGCCGCGCCTCCGCAATGCTCGATTTGGTTTTCGTATTTTTTGGCCTCTTTTGCCATTGGCTTATTTGATGCTAAAGTTAACGAGAAAAAATTTCCAAGTTATGCGCGTTGCATGTAACCCATAAATTGAGTCATAGTTGTGGATGGCTTGGATTGAGCGCTGAATCTTAAGGTGTAGGCATAGAAAATTTCGTAAAAAATGTTAATAGGAACTTTTAGCTAAGCTTCCTGTTTAGTGGGAGGTGATGAAAAGGAGAAGAGAGAGACAAAGAAGAGGGAGAAGAAGAAGAAGAGTAAGAAGAAAAAACAATTAACATAAAAAGACAGACGAAATGGTGTATATCCCTATCCCAATAAGGCGGAGTTTGTTGCACAACCACCTGAAAGTTAATTCTCAGAAAACTCAGGCGAGACGCTTCTTTTCTGTGACTAGAGAACACAAACTCATCTGGTGGATAAACGCAAGACAGCAGTAGCGATATCACCAATTTTCTCTCATAAAATATAGAAAACTTCATTTCATTTAGTTTCATCCCCACTGCGGCTAGGAATCTGATGGGTCACAGCTATGCGCTTTTCCACCCATAATCCTATAGAGATCGAACTGTCTTACTTTTGCGCTTTTATCTGATGACGCAAGAAAGCCTACAGCGGAAGACAGCTTGCTGTCGATGAAGTAGAGAAGATTCTTGCTCAAATGCCCGTCTGGCTGTTCGGGAAACTTTGATAACTAGTAACCATTCTCTTAGTTCTACCGGCCTCGGTAGTCTAGCGTAAGAGCACTAGCCTGCCATCCCAGAGGTTGTTGGTTCGAATCCCACGTAAAGCACGGTCCTCGCACTTTTCCAAACTTACCTACTTTCCTTGTCTAAAAAAAAAAATTCATTCCTCATCCCCAAAAACCTTATTGTTCCAATCCTTACTCCCGCACAAAAAGTCAGCGCATTACTTGCTCTCTGTCGGCTAAAACAAGCGAAAAACAAAGAAAAAGACACAGTTACATATTGCATCAGTGGCGCCAGCAAGAGGAACACACCAAAATTTAACGAAGTCCTCAACCATCTGTTTGATCCTTCTGACAGAAAAATGTGAAACACAGATAGCGCTCCAAGCAGTTAAGAAGGCTTCGGTCCTAAGCAACGACAGGTGGGCATTCCCACTACTTAGGACTGGTAGCGGCAGGCTAATCAGCGACCCTGCCAAAAAGCAAAATAGATTAACGAAACCAAAGCAAGACTGAGTCTTGTCGAGACCCTATGCTCCCGAGTGGAGTGAACAAGAAAAAAAAAACAATAACAAAACATTCTCTTGCCCAATCGCGACACAAATCTAAATCTAAAAACCATTATCTTTGGCAGCTGTCACCACTCTTGCCTTCAAAGTATTTACAAAAGTCGTTGTTACCCGCGCAACTTTTACGAAGATCGGTAGCTATCTGATGAAAGCGGTGGCAGCCAAATGGTCTAGTAAAGAACATGAACAGAAAAAAGTAGCGGAGTCACCAACTGTTTCCTACTAGGTACCTTCTTCATACCAAGGATTATAGATTACAAGGTTTGGCTATTCATAACCAAAGCACGGAAAAGGACGTGGGAGATCCGCGAGCCGAATTCTGCATAATCAGTTCACATGTATCCACAAACTTGTCTAATCAGTCTTTGTTCAGATGGCAACGAAGTGTAATTGACTAATTTTTTTCATATATCACCAACAGGATCTCAGTTTTTTTGTAAAGACATCCCAAGTGACGTCAGCCCATCAGCTGATTCCGTCAAATTTGTTCAGCACCGAATAACGGTATGTTTAAGAGCAAACCGATAAAAATCTTTCCACCGTGGAGTTTTGTCCGCTCATTTCACACGTATTACCACATTCGTCCAATCAGTCGTTGTTCAGACAGCAACGGGGACTGTGTTGACTTTTTCCTATATCACCAACACAATATCAATTTTTTCGTAAACAAACTGCTGGCACGATCCATGTATCGTCAGCCAATCATCTGATTCTTTCAAATGCCCTGAGAGCCGTTTAATGATCTCATCTTTGCTACACCCTTATAAATCTTTTCACCAATCTTCCTACAACATACAACACACATTAACAAGTTGCAAAGCAAACGTCTACTCGACTTATTTAATGACTATCGTCCATGTCAAGGGCGTGGATTTGCGGAGCTGGCTACATACACTTCCTTCTCATACTTAGTAAAACCCGTCTCCCGAGGAGCTAATGTCCCTAAGTTCATTACTCTCTCCCTCTGCAAAGGAAAGCTCTGCGGCTTCAAACACCGATTCTGATATGATTCGTAGATTTGCGACTGCTGGCAAACTGCTAAAATGCAATCTGTGCTAGCGTACGACTACCATTTTATGCCACTGAATATTATAAAGCTCGCTCCATCACTTTTAGGCAAGATGATTAAAAGTGCTGCTTTGCTTGTTATTCAAATATGTTGCGTTCTCTTGGCAAAAGGCCTTTTTTGCGCCAACCCAGGAAGAAAGATCTCTAGCAGTTATGATTATTATTGTTGGCGGAACTTAAGATCCATTGCACGCTCCTAAAGGTTTTTGGAAGACGTTTATTTTAATCCTGCTACCGAAAGGAAACTTACCTATGGGCAGTAAGCTCCTGAAGCTCAATGGGATGTCCTTTAATTGATGTTCACTCAGTATTCTTTTACGTTTATGCCTCAATGCAGGGCATTTCCCAACTATAAACCCTGGAGTTTCATTCTCTAATCTGGGGATTCTGCAAGTTCCACACGAATAAATTCCCAATAAAGTCAGATGATAGTTAAACCTGCTATTTACTGCTAGAATTTCCGTGAAATTTCTTAAGCTGTTCTTAGAAGCTTTTGCAATCCTTGAGGAGTTTTCCATTCTATAATCCCAAAAGTACTACGGAGTACTTCAAACCTGCTTAGGTCGTTTGAGTATAGTTCGTTATGGGCTTCTCTCTCTTCTTTTGTTAGGGTAGGCAGTGCATATTGCAAATGGGTTCTGTCTCTATAAAGAAGTTGATGCTGTCTTCTTTGTGAGTTTGTCATCAATCTTATTTTCTTCAATGCATCCGGTATCGGGGAGCAGAAACTTGATTGAATTGGATTGGATTGGCATGACCAAGTTTGCTTAGCTAACTAAGGTACTGCATCACCAGATTTATAGAGTTCATATGATGGGATTTGAGTGCCTTATAGCGCGATAAGCGCTGCTCGGAACACTCCGCTTAACCTTAAAAACGTTTGCCGGTTATTTTTCGAAAGTTTATCTTGGCTAGTGTTTTATGCCAGAACATAACGCCATGACCAGTGTAAATTTCCGTAGCCGGAAGCGGTCAAGCGATTTACTGGGACTAACAAAGCCACATCACTCGTTAATGGTGAAAATCTTAACCAGACATTGTCCGGTGGGAGCATTCTTAAAATACATAGAGATATTAAATTATGTTGGCTTTCACTCCTACGATATCCTGCTTTTACAAGTCTTAGATTTTGCCATTTTGGCTACTTCTTTTACATTAAACCTGAGAAATCGTCTGCGACGGTCGCCACATCCGAATGGATTGGTGCGTGACTACCCCCGGGAGTGCATAGGTTCGAATCTCCACGCATGAAACAGCAAAATGATAGAAAAAGTTTTTTCTAATGCCACTCACTTCTGCATCAATCAAAGCCACGGTTAGCAAACGGCTTACTCTAACCCACAAGCGAGCTTGGCAGGCTGAGAGAGGCTGCAGATGGACAAAACTGATGTTACCTGTCAAGTCCGACTGACTGTCGCAAATCCTCCTGTCACTAAGCAGAGGAGACTGTAGGAGGCTGGTTGGACTGATGACGGGCCACTTTCTATGGACAAAGTACATGGAAAAGGTGGGCATCTCAGACAGTGCCCTTTGCCCAGCATGTAGAGAGGAGGATGAGACGGCGGGCCACTTTCTGTGCGGCTGCCCCACCTTCGCTGGAATCAGGCTTGAGGTCTTTGACACTGATGTGTTAAGAAGCGACCACCTTGGCTCCTTGGCACCACAAGATCTACTCAGATCAGATTTCTTCGAAGGTCGAGTAGATTTAAAGAAAATTAAAAAGGGAACCCGAGTGCAGTACAATGGATTTAATTGTGTCTGAGTGCTGCACTTGCTAGTCTGTCCCACAAAAAAATAGCGGTCGGCAATAACAAACCTGCGGAAAAGCTTCTGGCATGAAAAAGATTCTCTAAAAAACCATTTGCCGTTCGGAGTTGGCATAAACGATCCATTTTGTGGAACTATATCGCGATGCACACCACAAATAGGAGGACGGGCTCGGCTAAACACCTAAGAGAAGTGTATGTCCCTTTAATTTCATTTTTTTTTTTGGAAAGAAACCTCAATGAAATTTCACTTATTTTAATCAGGAAATTTGGGAAAATTTTGGTTGTTGGTTGTTTTCTTCCATATAAAAAATGTCGAGCATTCCTTTTATGGAGCAAATGCGCAAGATTGTCAGCAAAAAAAATTGTCAAAAATCAATGCAATTTTTGAAGTACTTGAAACCTGGACTTTTTACACCAAAATACAAAGAGCTTTAAAACTCGAAATTTTTACAAAAAATTTTGATTAAAAAGTGTGAAATTTTTATAAAATTTTTAAAAATTTTTCCAAATTTGCCCAAAATTTGAAACACCGATTTATATGATTTTTACAGGAGAATGAACTAGATTTTCTTAAAAAAAATATTTAGATTAAAAAGGAAACGAAAAAATTGTTAAAATTTATCAAAAAATCCTAGTGCTCCAGTTATTTATGCGTAGACTCTACCGCACTTTCTTGTTGTTTTCCACAAAATGAACTGCAGATAAGTTTTATGGGCAAAAAAAATTTTTTAGAAAAAATGTCCATGTCACTCCACACATTCACCTGCACAAGGCCATGGCCAACCCCAAACCTTGAAAAAATCTCTAACTAGCACCTTACCCTCTTCAGATGGACTTCACAGCATAGTAAATAACCTGTCAATGACCACCACTTATTTACCAAATTTATTTGCTAAATTTCATCGCCAACTCGTTACAACAGTACATATGTATGTATGTATGATACAACTGTACAATTCTAACACAAATCGCTTACATAAGTCGGAGTTAGTGTCTAAGCAAGTAAGCGAAACGAAATGAAAATAATTTTCCAGAGTTAAGAATTCATTTCGTTTGCAATCAAAAACTTAAGTGTGGACGCTTGTAACGCCTTTGGGTGCACACAAACAAATAACTGCGGGGGCGTCATCCGCATGCATTCATAGAACGAATCAGAGGACTCGCTTGTCTGCTGTGCTGATAGTCAAATCGGCAACTGGCCTAAGCAAGGAGGTGACCAGTGTCAGCATAGGAAATGTAGGTAGGTACGAGTGTGGTAAGGCAAGTGAGCTAAGCAATTGGTTTTGGGCGCCTACAAGTGTTGTTATGTTGCAAGCCTAACGAATTGCAAGTGAATCCCACCGGTAGAGTTATAAAAAGGAAATGCAATTATGTAACTTTATGAGTGTTTTTGAGTGTGTGTGTGTGTAGGAGCTGGAATGCATTTTTAGTTAGAAATGGGGAGGTATAAGCATACAAATGAAATATGTCATTGACAATTAATTGGCAAATCGAAAATGGGCATTGAACTTGGCGGCGAAAACTAAAATTTATAAACACAAACATACTTACTTATATATATGTATATACATGTGTATATGCATGTGAAAACTAAATTTCCACTTAAGGAAATGACAATGTAAGCTTTTCTAAGTGTGACCCTTTCTGCTAAGAAGTCGCCATCTGGGCTGCTTAGAAAAAAGTAATCAACACTTTGAGGGACTAGTCGTTGGTGCTGCATACTGCGGCTTAAGTTTTGTGGTAGACAAGTAAAAATATAGTAAATATTTACAATCGAAAAAGGTTTTATATCAGGTCAGTTCATAAGTTCGTGCGTATTTTACCCATAATTTCACTTTTGTACGATTTTTGCCTACAAAAAATGATTCGCGGAATATAACGGAACTATTTATATTTTCTTTGATATATTGTGCATTCAACAAGTGATTTTAATCGCGGATAGAAGCCCGTGTTGTTAAAAAATAAAATGGAATCTTCAAACGCGTACTAGAGGCATATTTTGTATTTTTTTATAAAAGTGGTAAAAAAGCAACAACTGCTGCTGCAGAAATAAACACTGTTTACGGAGAGAATACCGTGAGTGTGAGGACTGCGCAAAAGTGGTTTTCAAAATTCCGAAGTGGTAACTGCGACGTGGAGGATGCCCGCGCGCTGGTCGTCCTGAAGTCTTTAACTCCGACGCCTTGCTCGAACTCGTGGAAGCTGAGCCAAATTTGACAGTCGATATGATAGCTCAGTGGTTAAATTCATCGTATGGAACAGTTCACAGGCACCTGGTTCAGTTGGGAAAGGTTTCGAAGCTGGGAAAATGGGTTCCGCATAGACTTTCCGTAGCCAACCTTCAGCAGAGAGTGAATGTGTGTTCTCAGCTGATGCAGCGGCTTGAAAATTAAAGTTTTTTGAACCTTATCATTACTGGTGATGAAAAGTGGGTCCTTTACAATAATCCTGTTCGCAAACGCCAATCGTTGGATAAAGATGAAACACCAGAATCGACCCCTAGAGATGGCCTTCACCCCAAGAAGATTCTCCTATCTATTTGGTGGGACATGGCCGGTATTGTTTATTATGAACTTCTGGAACCAAACCAGACGTTAACTGCTGACTATTATTCCCATCAGCTATCAAATCTGAATGAGGCACTTAACAAAAATCGACCGCCTTTAGTGAACTTTGCGTCTAGTTTTGTTTCACCACGACAACGCAAGACCTCATACCGCAAGGCAAACATTAGGCAAGCTAAACGAGCTCGGATGAGAGTTAATGCCGCATCCACCATACTCTCCGGATATTGCACCTTGTGATTATCACCCTTTCCGTGAACTTCAATCCTATATGAGTCACAAGAACTACTCTTTAAAAGAAGCTATAAAAAGGGATATCGAAGCGTATTTTGGTTCCAAGGACAATACAAATTTTTAAGCAGGCAATTAAAAATTTGCCTAAACGTTGAGAAGACATTGTAAATAATGAAAAAAAATATATTATTGATTAATAAATACTTTAAACATCTTTTTTATTCATTTTAAAACCTCCTTTAAAAAACGAACGAACTTGTGGACTGACCTGATATTTTATAAAATATTACACTGCAGACACAACAAAAAATGTAACTAGCGTCAGTATCTCATGAATAACTTTAGTAATATTGGCTTTCAATATTTCAATCGAAGCTGGTTTATCCACAAAGCATTTAGACTTTAGATATCTCCCGAAATAAAAGTAAAGAGGTGTGATATCACACGATCTTGGTGGCCAATTCACTGATCCGAGGCGAGAGATAAATCTATCACCGAAACGATAACGCAGTAAAGCCATTGATTCACGGGCTGTATGGCAAGTACCGCGTCCTTGTTGGAACTAAATGTTGTGAAGACCATGGGCTTCAATTTCCAGTATCAAAAAGTCATTCATCATGGTGTAATAGCGTTCGCCATATACTGTAACATTGGCGCCAGCATCGTCTTTGATTCCTCCGATGATTCCTCCAGCCCATAAATTGCTTAAAGGGGATATGAAATATTTTCACAACGCTTCTATGGAAATATCATTCGAAGTAGTTGCTCCCTGTGCTTCCAGTGGGTTAAGTAAATTTTTTAGTAGTACGTCCGATTTCTCTGCCAAGGATGTTACTTGAATCGCCTTTATCTATTTTTCGTCCACGATGTTGTTTCCAATGAAAAATTGCTGCAATTGCATACGAAAAACGTTCCAACCATTTCCGGCATAATGAAACTGCGGCACGCTGCCTATAACCCCAGCCATTTTCTCCTCATATTTTTTAAATGATCGTCGCCACTGTAAAAAACTGGAAGAAAGTTCTCAATATTATATAGATAGACTTTACTGGGCAAACTTTTCCGACTTTGACGTATTTTTTATATAGCTAAGGAGTTAAGTTTACAGGTAGCTTCCTAAAATTTAATTTTCGATTTGTGGATATAACCATTTAAAAATAATCCTCGAACAGGACGAAAAAGGTCAGTCCCGGAACCGATGGTTTTAAAAAAGCTGTTCTACGGAGGGTTAATTCAATAGCTGAGCGATTAAAGGCGGAATGGAAAGAAGTAGACGAGTGCAATGAGAGAAAAGTTAACGCTACAGCGAAAGCTCAAGTCTCTAAAAAGAGCTTAGCTTACCATGATTCACTATACTACATTTAAAAAAAATAATAATTCATTTTAAAATTTTTTAAAAATTATTTAAATTGAAAAATAAATTTATAAATAGTCAAAAAATTTTGTCGAAATATTTCTTCGAAGGCTGTATGTATTTGCAATTGTCAAAGTTAGTTGAAGAAAACTTTTACAATCTGTACAAATCTTTGATATTATTTGCTTTACTTTGTTTAGGCCATAAAAGACCTTAAAACCTAAAAAACATGAAATATATCAAAACTTTGATGCAGTAGGGCAGATTTGTAGCTACAGTATGTTCCCCATAATGACTCCGTACATCGAATAATGAATGATCCGCTCATTTTTTATGAGTAAATATAAAACTCCGGCCTCGAAAGTGCTCGATTCGGTGACTGCTGATGGTGTCAATGGAAGAGAAACGAATTTTTTGCATTCGAAGAACCTTCACTTGGTAATTTTTGTTGAAAGGTCTGGTGTGATTTATTCAATTGGAGGGCAATAATTAGATTAAATGGCGATAATCAAAAGGCGATGAATTATATGTAAGTGGAACATATTTGTTTTCCCCCGAAAAATACTAATTTCTGTTATAGGTCAGACCACTGCCTTTGGTAAACCACGCAAGCCAAGCATGACTTTCAATTGCAAAAACTTATGATTATTACGTACGATTATTTAAATGAATCAAAATGCAAAATGGAGAATATGGTTTCTTTTTGTGATACAAAAATTTCATCAAATATATAAATAATAATATAATAGTCCTTATGCTATCAAACTAGCAGTGCATTCGATAATCTTCACATTGGCACGCAAAGTTATAATGAAATTTATAAGACTTTTACACACGAAACCGTTACTTATCTAGTGTAACATCAGCACACTGCGCTACGCAGCACTGCCAAATTTCTAACAAATCAACTAATGAAAAATTTTCGCTAACGACCACTACTCGTAAAATCATCTGCACGTAAACGCCTGCGAGGCATGCCACACGCTTACCAAAAACAAATAAATAAAGCAACAATAGAAATATTGCTTTCTCAGATCTCTAATTACCCGCGTACGACGAGCAATTTTCAAATCAGCTCTTTAATAGCTGGTGGTGGTGAATAGTCGCTGGCGCTTGTGTGACACGTTTCTTCCAAAATGTAGATGTTTTCTTTTTCTGTAAAATAGACAATACTAAAATTTTCCCAGTAATAGTGTTGGCGAAATAATATAATGCATGCATACCCGGTAGGAAAATCGAGCGTGGCATTCTGCTGCTCGCAAGTCGTGAGGCAGTCAGTGAGATTTTCCACGAAGAATCATTCGCCTTCTTCCTTCTCTGTATGGAAAACCTTAACTAGTGAAATGCATTACCGGTGCAGAATTAGTCAGTTTGTGCCAAGTGAGGACAACGGCTACTAATAGCCAACATTTTAGGGTAAATGCCCTACTCATCATGGTGCTGTATGGCGACTAGGGCTTCTGATGCAGTGAGCTGCGCGTTCGGGTTGAGCTGGATTTTTATCTCATTTTTGAGAGTTTTAAGCCCAAAGTTATTGCATCACATTTGAATTATAATAAAATGCAAATTGTTAAGTTCAAAAATTGTATTTGCCTTTTTGCTGTCTCTAAGGACTTGTGAATTACCCACAAATGTTGCTCCATGCCTTCTAGTGCAAGAGTGACAGCAGCGTGGGTAAGGTTGTAGTTTGGCTTATTTAGGATATAATTTGCTAAGCTTAAAACTGATTCGGAATGCATGTGCGATAATAATACGATTTGCAATTGCATAACATGCATAAGAGGCCAGATAGTGTTAGGCCAAAATTTGTTAGAAAATCCTAAAATTAATTTTCAAACTCCAACAAATTTGATACAGTCAATTTTAGTACTCGGCCATAATTGAATTTGATAATTATTTCCGTTTACAATTAAAATTTTTAAAACAAATTTAACATTATTTAGAAAAATTGCTAATTATATGCTCGCTAGGTTCCAATTCCACTAGGCAGGAATAAGCAGGCAAAGTAGAGATAAAGAATGGTTTCGTATATATAGGGTGGGCCATGTAAAATTTGATTTTTGAATCGGCTATAAAAAAAACTAATCAATATTTTTTCAAACTTCTTTTTTTATTTTGAAGATTGAACATTGTCATTTATGAATGAAAAATAATATCGTTCAAATTACTGCCACGACTGGCTTTACAGTAGGCCATTCGATCAACCCAATTTTTAAGCACATTTTCGATTGGTTGGGCTCCAATTTCATGAATGGCAACTTCGACGGTTCGCATAGCATTTGTCTTTAACGGCTCCCCACAAAAAATAGTTCAACGGGCTTAAATCACAGTTCCGAGGCGGCCAATTGATATCGGAATTTCGGCTGATTATTCGGTTTTCAAAAACGGTAGCCAAAAGTTCGAGTATAACTTTGGCAGTGTGACAAGTTGCACCGTCCTGTGGAAACCAAATGTCGTCCATGCCATCCTCTTGAAATTTTGGAAACAAAACTCGTTGAACATGTCACGGTAACGCTCGTCATTTAGTGTAACCGCGGCTCCTCGCTCATTTTCGAAAAAAAATGGCCCGATGATGCCGCCAGACCAAAAACCGCACCAAACAGTGACTCGTTGTGGATGCATTTGCTTCTCTACAGTAACGTGTGGATTTTCTGAGCCCCAAATCCGACAATTTTGCTTATTGACGTAGCCACCGATATGAAAATCAGAAAAGAAGAAGAGGACTCACCACTTTGTGAATTGTCATCTTAATTGTAACAGCTGTGTCACAATCCATCACTGTTCCATAAAAATGATTTATATTATTTTTTATTACATTCAAATAAATATATAACAATCTTATTGAGTTGTGATTTAATGATGAGAGTGAAGATGAAAGTGGTAATTTGACGGAATTGGAAAGAGTTTAGAACAGATGTATCTAATGCTCTGAAACTGGATGAGCAAATGTATGTATTTTTAAAGTGTTGCTTAAGAAATTTAGTTATTATATGTATCTGTACAGGTTTTGAAAAATTTTGTTTCCCGAAAGCTGCGTTCACGCATTTGCTTACAATTTTGGAAAACAAATTGCCAGCAGCCGTACAAAATACAATAATTCCCACAGTTCTTAAGTTATCAGCGGCTCTAAAGTTATGTATGTGCTCTAGGAAAAGAGATCAATATCGCACTTGGTCAATCCACCATTTTCTTGATATTAACTGAGATGTTTAAAGGTTTAAACGAACACGTTGGTAAGACTGGATAATCTTTAAGTACGCTGAAGAAGAGAAGCGAAATTTACTTTTTTGAGAAAAGCGGCATGCCAGGTCCCGCATTGGAGTAACACATATCAATATCATTGCCCCAAAAGTAGAACTTATCGGTTTTGAGACAATTTCTTCTTGGTTTTGCTTGTGAAATCTGTCCAAAATGCCAAACTATTCCATTTATTAAATCTCACCAATGCACATTTTACGTTTAACCACTTTTTCCATTATTTCAGTGGTGCTTCCAAAGTGGTTAGTGCTGTTGCTATGGATTTCCACCTTGCTCTTGCTAATGTATTTGTCCCTGCCCCTAAATTTTGATGAACTTGCATCAGCTGTTGTGCAAGTTGTTTTTTATTGCTTAGTTTCAATTTGCTTTGTTAATTTTAGTTTAGCAATACACAAATTCATTTAATTTAATTTCATCAATTTTTTACAATTTTAAATACAAATAGCTTACTTTTCCCATTATTTTACTACTTTGCGCATTTACTTTCAACGACTAAGAAATTGTTGTAAATAGAGCATTAAGCGATAGAAAACTGTTTGCAGTCGCTGATTTAGCAAGCAATCGACATCCACAATAGCATCGACAGTCGATATCCGCTCAATAGGCGTTCATCTACTGCCAGCCGATAAGAATAGTAAGAATGTATGAGTTTCACTTTTCACCGTAAGCTATTTTTCCCTACAGGGAACAGTCGCATGAAATTTACTAGTTATGCTCGTGGCGTTGGTTTCAAATAGCGACTGGCTCTCTCGCATTCATTTCATTTAGCCGAACGTTGGTTGGCGCGTAATTTGAGTGCACGGAAATGCCGCGTAATTAACTGTTATAGCCTGAAGCATCGGATGCGCTCCCTCCCTCATTCATTTCTTAAAATTGTTACAATTACATGCATACATATATACTTATTTTAGTATATACATATGTAATGCATTGGTATATATGGGTTTATGGAAGTACGCTTTGTTTGTTTCAATGTCCGCTGTTTGAAAATGTCCGCTGACCATTGGTTGTTTGTGTATTTTTAGTATTAGTTTATCCGTTTGTCACGTGCACTTCCCAATTATACCGGAATGCCGGAGCGACATTTGACAAGTTGCGTTTTGGTACAGGCACACACGAATGCTCGAAAGAGACTCTAAGGCAAACTGAGGTATTGCGAAATGTTTCGAAATTCAAGTGTTGTGAGAAGCTAATAGTAAGTTTTGGTATTTTAGTTTTTTTTATATACATACATATATGTATATGTATATATATTTTTATACCTACATTAACCCATTAAATCCCAACCTTATATAAAACAATTTTTTTTTAAATGCGTTTATAAAACGTTTATTGAAATAGTGTAATTAAGCTCCTTAAAAAAGAAAAACACGAAAAAAAATCAGAGAAATGCATTTTTTGGGCTGTACCCAATCGAGTACAATGGGATAATATGTATATACATTGCCTGTATATGAAAATATGGAGTATTAAATAAAAAGACACTTTCAAAGACTTCCTTGGTTATTAGTTCGGTTAACAGTATGGAAGTTTTTGAAACATTCTCTCTCTACGCAAAGGGCTACATTGCATAACTCGCAAATCCATCGAATTCTTTGGTGACACTCCCTGCACCTCAGCTGATTCGACATCCTTTTGGGAAAATGGTTATATGAGGAACCAGCTATTGATGCCGTTGTCGATTGTTTTGAAGATATGTCCCGGATATTATAATTGCGTAAATAAAATCGCACAATTTCACGTTGGTATTGCAACAAGTCGCATTGACTCTTACTTGCCATTTTATAAAGCTTCCATGCGTTTACTACGCACGAGCTTATCATTGTGGTGAAAAGAGGCCACCACCATTTCTTTCCTCTAAACTTTATATTGTAAGTATTCAAAGCTTGATCGTGGAGGTCAACTCCTCCCATTCCTGAGTTGTATTCCGCTATCAACTTCGGCTGATGGGCATTCACCTTGGGCCTCTCTTGTCTTGACCATCGTTTGACGGTATGTAAAGGTGCAATTCTATCAAAGTTTGTTCCCACTGTCACAACGCTATTGTCATTCCACGTCACAAAAAGTATTCCTGAGTCAGAAAACCTACAAAATTTGTTACAAAACAACTATTCAAATAAATCATTATGATAAACTTACATAAAATCAAACGGGGAGACCGTTGCTTTTTTTGTAGTTCTTTGTTCGTTTTCAGAGGACATTTTTTGGTCCGCCGTTCACGAACAGTCCCAGTAGCCTTAAATTCTTGTTCTTTCAAAATTCTAAGAAGGTCATATGACGTAAAGAAGAATCGAAAAATACGATTCCAAGGTTGGAATATCATCACGCAATATATTATCCTCTTCAATGTCCTCCTCATCTGTGTCACAGTGGGTATTTGACGGTATAATAGTGAAGTCGAAGTGACTACGGTCGCTTGATTCAATATAGTCGGTGGCCGCAGAAAGGTTATGAAACCTCTTTCCGTAAAATTTGCTTACATCCATTACCAAATCTACATGAAATATGCACACAAAATATATATGAATGTTCCCACTGTACCCATGCGAGTACACTAGAATTTAAACCTACCGAAATGCACTTTCCCACAACTTTTTTCGTTTTTTTGGTATAAAGTATACAAATTATATGTATTATGAATATTACAACACTGAACTTTTTCCGTGATAACTTAGATTTTGTCAAACAGAGAGCTTATTGCAAACTAAACCATGAAAAGAAGAAAAATAGCAAAGGTGCACGCAAAGACAAGTGAATAACGGATAACGGGACTCAAAAAAAAGAAGGAGAAACATGTGTATTCCTTTTCGACATTGCTCTGTATTATAAAGTGGCGAGTACTTTTAAAAATTTGAAAGCGTTGGCTTTTGACGTCGTTTCGAAAAAGATGCTTTTTCTGTACTCAAGCGAGTACAATGGGATCGAATGGGTTAAGCTGAAACATTTGCCAGAAAATACTATCCTTCTTTGTCACTATTATTTTTACTTGCAGCCTCCAAATTCGTCACAAAACTACAGTAAATAAGCAGGCTATGCTCTAACTGAAATATACATAATTCGCGGATTTTTCGTGCCACAGTCAACCAGGCATCGACATCCACTAAAGCAAGCTGTCTAGTTCAGAATCAGAGTATCATAAATATTACTTCCTTGAATATGTGGCTGGAGGAATTCCTAACGAATTGCCCTATAGATCCTCACAAAAATTAAATTCTTACGTTTTCCTCTCCTTCTGCCCCCTAGCCATCACTTTCACATAACTTTTTAATTTTTATTCCATTTTTCGCAGCTTACTCTTTGCCCTACAAACTGCCACTACTCACTTATTCACTTACCCACCAATACAATTACACATACACGCGCTCGCTACGGTGTACCTCAGCATTCAGAGGCATTAAATTTATGAACTTTTGCATAAAATTCACATTTCTCATTGGCGAAAATGGTTTTATGTTGTAATTCACATTTAACACCTGAACATAATTCACTTGATTCCAATATGAGAATTATGAGCTTTAGCGGATAAGAGGAGCCAATTGTGAATTCCTTTTCACGATTGCCACAAAAAGAAAATTTACATACTCGTTTATTTAAAATCAGCAGGTGAAAGGGCAAACAAATAATTTGGGTTAACTTTTATTGCCGACAGTGGCGCGTGGAGGCACAGCAAGAAATGATATTTTAAAGAAGGAATAAATAGTGTAAAGGACCGCAATAAATGAAAGTAAGATTTTGTGCAACTGAAAATTTTATTAACTGTTCGCTATGCCTATAAACTTAATTTGATAAAACTTAACTTGAGTTATAAAAAAAATTGCTAGAGAAGAAGTAATAATTACCACCAACTGAGTTATCCACTGAGCTCTACTATGGTTAATAAAGTTTAGCCAAGTAAAATATGGGCTCAAGAAATTTCGGAATCTCTGTTTAGAATTCACTGAATTTCACACATTACAGAACATAATTTCTTACATGGATTCCGAAAAAACGGGGAAAAAGGTTGTTGTGTATCAAAGCGAGTTGGAAAGTATACGTTTTGGGCCAAAAATGATTGCAACTAGCAAAAAATTTTCTCTCCCGAAACAGATCGCCAAGTCGAAAACAATGTAGAGCCCAAAACAAAACAAAAAAAAAAAAAAAAAAATTTGGACGAATTTTTACAATTTTTGTTTTTTGAAAAGTAGTTAAAATTTACTAAAAAAAAACATATAAAATAAAGGTTAAACTTTGTGCAAAATAAAAAAACAAAAATCAAAAAAAGTTAGAAAAATGTATTAAAATTTCACAATTTTTAATCAGAAGCTTTAGACAAATTTCGAGTATACAGTTTCATAGCCTATTTAATTTAATATAAAAAAGTGCAAGTTTGAAGTGGCTCAAAAATCATTTTGATTTAAAATTTTTTTTGTACATTTTTGCCATATTCACCATTTTTTTAAATACTATAGAAAACCTCCAGCAAAAAAAACAAAACTTATCAAAAATTTAACGCAATCAGACGCTCAAACTGTAAACTTAAACTTTATTATATCAAAATTCAATAGACTCAGGGCAGGGAGCTGCCCTGCTTTGAGCCACCGTCCTTCTCCGCTTACCTCCAGAGCGAGACAGTTTGTTAACGCCTGTGCCCAGACTGAGATTATGATAGAAACCCCCGTATCCTGCAACATGCGCTCTCGCTCATACAGCTGAAAGACTTGAGTAATGGTTGAGCCTCCAGAATCCATGCCCCTGCCGCCGAAGCGGATGGATTGCCACTTGTGTGGGTTCCACCTAGAGTATTATCCTTTCTATTATCCATTAACGAGAATTGTTTTTATTCGGGACTCCTTCTTAGCTAGTTTGGTTCACGAATGGCACCCTCATTCTATGCCAACTTTGAGTCATCACACGAGTGTCGAACCTACCCCATCAGGGAAGGCCATCACTCTTGTAATGCCAGGGCTTCCCTATCCACCACCTGGGACGCACCCGATGGGAGATCAGGCAACTCCTCACGGGATAAAAATGCCTTATCGAAATTGTTCTAAATGTCTGATTAAAAAGTGTGAGATTTTTTTTTGAACTATTTTTATAAATCATATTTTTCATCTTTCATTTGCTGCTTTTACAATTTAAGTATTTTTTTTAAATGCGTCTAAGCTTACGGCTATTTTCATAAATTCTCAAATTTGTAAATGCCATATTTTCAACTCCATCTGAAACATGAAGGGAATGTAATGGCATCCAATGCTTCCATTTTTAGTTCATGCGTTAAGTTGCAATTAGTGGTGCCGTAGCTGTAACGTTATGGCCGTTACCATAACCATAGCCGCCACAATACAGCATTTGTCTATTAGTCAAGCCGTAACCATAAACAGCAGATATTGAAGTAGAACTCACGGCAACATTTGCATTTTGTCATAAAAATACGGATAATTTTCCACTAAGTCAATTAATTTTTCATCATTCATTCCTAATATAAAAATTTTTTTATCGGAAATATCAAAAAAAATGTAAAGTACTTCACAGCTGCGGAAGGTTACGGGGAAAAACCAAAACTCATTAGATACATAAGACTACGGTTATGGTTACGGCGTTATGGTGCGGCGTCATTTACATTACATAATCTTAAGCGTCGATGGACGAGCGAGAATGGAGAGTAAAATTTCAAGGTCATGCAACGTTTTGGGCATTTTCGTTCCGCGAGAGAGAAAAAAGATGTAACGTAGAGGAAAAGGAGAGAGAGAGCTATACTTTATATATACATATCTTAGATACACTTTAGGCTATTTTCCTGAGTTTTTCCTTATGTTTGCTAATTTATAGTGAGAAATAACACTGCCTTCTTTTGGCGTTATATTTTCTTGGTGCGCACTGTTTGGGGTGTTTTTGGCCCCAATTTTTTTGGGGTGTTTTAGTACCTACTTTTTGACGCTTACTTCCGTTTCCTGGCTAGTGCTTGTGCGTACTATAAAGTGCTATCCATTCCGGCGTCGGGTTTCTTGGTATTGTGCCGTTGCTGCGGAATCGCTGCGTTTGTGCGAATGTTAAATGCTCGGAGTAGTGCGAGTTGGTGCCACGGTTTGGGTCCGGCGTTTACCCACACTGGTCGACCCTTCTCCGTTTTTTGTAAGTTTTGTATATTTGTATTCTCTGCAAATGTTGTGAATTTATTTAGATATATATTCTTTCTTTCTCTCTATCTCTCTCATTCTCTCTCGGGTCTCTCCCTCTTTCTTTGCCTGCCTTGAAAGTTTCACGTTGTTATGTGTACTACGCTACACGCATTTTTTTATTTTGACTTTATATTTATTATTACTGAGTTTTTTTAATTTAATTTTTTTATTGGTTTTTTTTTTTGTTTTTACTTTTCAAATTGTATTTTTCTTCCTTTTTTATCGCTCACAAACATTTTTTTTTATAATTTTCATGCTGTTCTTGGCAACTTCTGCCCACTGTTCTGTGCGCATATCAGCGTAGATTCAAAAAGTCTCCAACATCATTCGTCGCTGTCGGCATTAAAGGATTAACCTCGAAATTTATTAACCTCTATTCGCGTTAAGGTAAAACAAAGAATGCAAAATAGTTGAACCAAAAGAATGGCATACATATTTTTGGATTATTGAATGGAGAAACCATTTGCGTGTTTGTGCGAATGTACGCATATGGATTTAATACACGTATAAATTTATGATTTTACAATGTATGGTATGTTACATATGCATACACGTGATATGTATTTTTTAGCGCTTGTAAAGATATGCAGTTGAATGATAACCAAGCGGGCGAACAGTTAGTGATGGCCGAACATAATTTTCTTAATCGCTTTTCTTGACAAAGCACCCCCACTTGACCTTAAAAGCAAACTCCCTGCTCGCGCTATACCTCTGCCAAAGTGTGAGCTCCTCGAGTTCGGCAATTATGTACTCAAGCTATTGCAAGGAATTTATTATAAAATATGCTTTCCATAAACGAAGGATACGGTTGAAGCGCGTGTAATACCTCTGAAAGGTTTGCTTGCGAAACAAAAAAGGGACACCATCGAAAATTTAGTATGAAGCTATGCCAATATCTTCAAGGATGTGAGTACTCGTATTGAAATCATACTCAGCGCGTTCAATTTGCCCAGAGGGCCGCATTTGATTGCCTGCTGGCGAGACTATAGTTTCTGGTTGTCTTCTTCTTGCTCGTATTGCACACCGGGAATACTAAAAGTCAAATAAAATTTCCAATTATTCAGCGCGCATAAATTCCAAAGTGAGAGCACACATACACACACACACACAGAGACACAAATAGCGCCTGAGACTTCATCGTTGGCAATGCGAAGCAAAGCAGTGGCACTGAAGTAGAAGCTAAAGAAGCTGCGGCGGAGCAAAAGCAAAAGGGCAAACGGAAATGTCAAATTGGCTAAATGATTTAGTGGCACTGGAGTGGTACCACACAGCCAATATGAAGATACAAACAAATATTTGAAGGTGTACGTGAAGTTAGGGAAATTGAGAAAATGTCCCTTACATTTGTTTAAGCACACACACACACGCACACACGCATGCTTTTAGCATTACTTGTCTACATTAATATTTTATTTGAATTTAAGGTCTTAGCATTTGTAATCCTCTATTTAAAATGCTTACTGCCAAGCGTTGACAAAGTGCGAGTGCTTGCCACACTGCGTGGCAGGCTCAATGTGATAGCAGCAAATGCAAATGCAAATACAAATACGAGTACAGCTACAGTGAAATGTGAATGTGTGGAGTACACGAGAAGAAAATTTCATTAACCCGTGAACTTTTCAACATTTTTCTTGCCAGCTCGCTCGGACTGCCATCTTTGGCGCTGGGGCTCTGGCTCTGGCTCTGGCTGTGGCTGTGGATATGGCTGTTGTGGCTATGATGGTTTTCGCGGCCTTGGCTGCCACATTCCGCCGACATTCAATTTTAATGCGGCACGTTTGCATTTGCACGCGTTACTATCGCATATTTTGTGATTTTACACTAGTTGTTGTTTTTGTTGTTATTGTCATTAAATTGTAGTGTGTTTTGTTAGTTTCGTGCGTGTTTTGCGTTTTTGTTTTTTTTTTGTAAGCTTTTTCCATCTTTTTCACTTTTTTGTACTGTAATTTCGATTTCAAGTTTTTCGGTCCTTGTTGCATGCCTCCTGTGCGGAAACGGAAATAATGACAACACGTTGCAACATTATGCTTGAAATTACATTTTAATTATTTTTCGTTCGTACGTTCTACGTTACTGTCAATGGCAATAGCAACTATAGAAACAAAACAAATGCAATAACAATAAATACAAATGCGCTTGGGGCAAGAAGGCGTTACAAGCTCACATGCATACTTATAGTTGTGTGCAAAATATTACGGACGGTTATAGGGAAACGAATTGAGACGGTGTGCTAAATAACAGACTGATATCTGGCACTCAGCGAATTTGAAGGAATCAGCTGATTGGCGAACGTCCGGGGACTATTTACGAAAAAACTGAAATTGTGTTGGTGATAAACGAAAAAATACACACAATGTCACTTCATTACCTACTGGTGAACGACTGATTGGACGAGTGTTTGAATACATATGAAATGATCATGCGGAATTCGACTGACGCATCTCCCAACTGACGTGGCAGACGAAGTTCACCTCACAGCTTTCCTTTTCACCATAGTTAAAGATCAAACTTTGTAAATCATCATCCTTGTGCTGATATGCAGTTTTAATTAAATTAAAAATTAGCAGAATTTAAGAACTTTTCATAAAGGGTTGACTCACTGCATAGATTGTGGATAAATCGATTTGGTTTGACTTAAAAGTTGCTCTAATTAATTTTTCCAAAATTACATAATTAATCGATTAGGGTGGGAAAATTGTTAATATAATATTTCTAATTTTTATGCAATATTAGCGCAGCTCCTACACCGAAGCTCGAACAGCTTGATATTTTTTCTATGTGGACGAAAACACCCAACATGGTCAGCAAAAAAAATTTTCAAAAAGCAACGCGATTTTTGAGCCAAATGAACTTTACACTTTCTAAATCTCAAAATTCAATGAGCCATGAAACTGTATACCAGAAAATTTTCTTAAAATCCTGATTAAAAAGCAATACAGAGTGCATTCAAAGAGGTTTGCCGGATATTTTCTTTACCGTTGGGTCCAAGAATGAAATATGATCTGGAGCCGGATGGTACTTAAACGATAATAATAAGTATCACTATGCTATGGGGGAAATGTCAACTGTTTTCCAAACGAAAATTTTTGCCATGCTGAAAGTAGTCGAATGGATAATCGAGAGGAGATGGAGCAAGAACAGATTGGAGTTTTCAATGACATTCAGGTACTAAAGGCCATGGAGAACGCGAAGCAAACCTCAAAGATTGTTCAAGAATGTAAGAAGAAGCTTAATTCTATCGTAAGACAGAACAGGATAGTGCTTATATGGATTCCAGGACACCAAGGTGTTCAAGGAAACGAAATTGCCAATGAATTGGCCAACCGTGGATCAGCGGTTCCCCCACAGAGACCAGAATCAGTAATCGGAATCAGTTCCGCGGGAATCATGAATTGAATCAGCGATTATGTGTGCAATTTATATAAAGAGCGATGGTCCAGTCTAGAACGCTGCAGAACTGCAAAGTGTTTTGTGACAAGTCCGAACAGAAAACTGTCAAACTTTTACTAAAACTTGGAAGGAAAGACATTCGGTTGATCGTCGGTATTATTACAGAACACAACTCATGGGATCAGTATATGATCACTATTGGCATCATTGAGGACCCGATATGCCTACCTTGCTTGGAGGAGGCGGATAACATTTAGCACTTTTTCTGTGAGTCTCCTGCCTTTGCTAGAGCAAGGCTACGAATTTTCGGTTCCGATGACGTGATAATGAGTAATATTCGTTCTCTAAAACTGGAGGATATTTACAGATTTGCCAAAGAATATTAAACATTCTCACAGGACCAGCTATCTCAGTCTCTGTCTCTGTCTCTATTATTTCCTATCTCTTTCTCTAATACTTTTCTCGTTTCCTCCTTGACTATCTACCTTCTTTTCAGAGCTCTAAATACAATGGGCTTTTTAGTTTGAATGTTTTAGGAGCCACCAAATTCCTTGGTGCTCCTTGGCTTGACTTATAAAAATTTCATTTTCAATTCAATGGATTAAAAAGTGTGAAATTTTGATCGAAATATTTCGATTTTAAGTAGCGCTAAGTTTGAAACTTGGATTTATGTGGTATTTCGCTTAAAGGCACTGATCTTCTTGATCGAGTCGTAACGCCTTGTGAAATGTCTGCAATTATTTTTTTCAATAATCAGGCGAAAAAATGGTACCCTCAATCTGTGACATTTTCTTTCATTTGAGCTGAATTCCACTGTGCATATTATTTTCCACATAACTGTATGTATACGCAGGAAATTGAAAGAATTCGCTCTGAAGTGGAGATTACAGTTTGTTTTTGTATGACCGGATTTTCATAAGTAGCTGTGTTATTGCTGTAGTTGCTTTTTACCTTATTTTGTTTTATAAACATTTTTGCTTTTTGTTTTCTCCCAGTTTACATATCAGCAGCGCACGTATTCCCGTAATAAAAATTTCACTTTTATTGTTTAATTTTTTGCTAGAATAGAATTTTGTAGAGGACGCTTTAAAGGACGTTCTGATAAGGGCGAATGCGTAATAACGCTGTAGTTGTAAGACATTAAGAAAAATGTTAATAGATTAAGATTAAAATTCGTTCGTGTTGGGAATACATAGCGTGATCAGTGGACCATATTTCGTAGTGCTCAACAAGATTTCAGCTTCATGACTGATCTAAAAATGGAGTTTAGTATAACAATTTTTGTACTCACTTCTCTTAAAAATGTGTGATATTATAAAATAAAGTGGGCCAATATAGGTAGCCTGCTTCGACTTATCGCAATTTTTAATGTAAGAATTCATTGATTACTTCTTCAGAACTTAACATATGCTAAACCCTTAGTTTGGCTGCCCTTGAAATCGGGTGAGTTAAGGAAAGTTGTACGAATAAACATAAATTTTTTACGGTAATATTTATTTAAAAAGTGAAGGGATGATATTTGACACACAACGTCTTTCCCATTGCATGAAAAGCCCTGTTATAAAGAACCATCTGCCATTCGGAGCGGCATAAAATGGGTGGTACCCCCATTTGTAGATCAAGATCGATGCGCGCACTACACAATTGGATTTTTTAGGAATTATGCTAAAAACATTTTAAGCTGGCAGATCTTATGAAGTGATTATGTGATGATATCATAAGATAGGGTCACTTGATGGGAACATATGAAGAGATCATATGCTATATATTTGATGGTTTGGTATTAACTTAAAACTTTCGGTCGATTTACTTGAAAAAAATATCACTACAAAGAAAATATTTTAACAAGAGTATATGTTGGAATGATGGGCCCATATCACTTGATACAAATTGATCGAAAATTTATTAATTTACCAGAATTACATCTAAGAGCAAATATTTTAACAAAAATCGCCCTTGATGGTATCATATGAAGAGATCACATGATGGAATCACATGATGAAATCACTGGATCAGATCATATGCTATATATTTGATAATTTATAATTAACTTAAGTCTTTCGATCGATTTACTTTAAACAAATATCACTGCAAAGGAAATATTTTAATATGAGAGATCACATGATGTGATCATGTGTTGAGAGTATGAGATGAAATGATATGGTATTATCACTTGATATGAATATAAATTTATCGGAAATATATAATTTTGCGAGAAATACATTTAAGAGCAAATATATTAACAAAAATCGCCCTTGATGGTATCATATGAAGAGATCACATGATGGCATCACATGATGAAATCACTGGATGACATCAAATGATGAATTCTTACAAAAAAATTGAAGGCAAAAATATTACTTTTCGAGCCAATCAATTAATGGGCGTTCTGAGTATATATATATGACCTTTGGTAAGTGTATGTTCAGAATACCTCAAAAATTGTCTGGATATAATCTTCCCAAATAATAATACAAGACCAGAACAGCGAAAGCGATGCAGGTATTCGTTAATTTACGAATAATGCGAATAATAAATGGAATCAAATTAGTGGATATTTTTAAATGTTACAATTTCAGTCCATCACATGATTAGTGCATATCATCACACGATATCATTATATGATCTGATAACATTTTTGATAGTTGTTGACTTTACTATTTCCCTGTAAATTGATCGAAGGTTTATTATTTTGCAAGAATTATGCTTAAGAGAAAACATTTTATAAAGAGAGATCAAATGATGTGATCATCTGATGAAAGTATATAATGGCATCGCATGATTGGAACATATCATGATATTTTATGCTCCAAATTTGTTCATCTGGTATCAATATAAATCGATCGAAAACCTTTTATTTAAAAAAAAATGTATTCACTGACAAGAAAATTTTTTAACAAGAGAGATCATATGATGTGATCATGTGATGAGAGTATACGATGCAATGATGGGACCGTATGACTAGATTTTAATATAAATTGATTGAAAATCTATTATTTTTTAATTAATTTATTATATATTTTTTTTTATATATTATTTATTATACATTTAAGAGGAAATGTTTAAAAAAATCGCACTTGTTGAGATTATATGATGAAATTATATGATGGGTTCACATGATGCGATCATGTTAAAAATTTTACGTTTATTTTCAAAAAAAAAACTAGAAAGGCGAGAATATTACTTATTTGAGCAAATTTTGGCAAATGAATATCATAGTATTTTTCAACATCCTTTTGGCAAGCGTAAGTCCAAAATGCCTCAAAAATAGTCTGAAGCAAATATACATATATTTTTAGCACTTTGTTATCGTAAAAGGTAATTGCTACTTTTGTGCCAAAATCTACAATATTAAAATGAATTTTCTGCAACTTCAGTGAATTGTTATTTACAAAGTGAGTAGTAGAATATACGAATTTTTTTTAAAATATCGAATAAATAGGTACTTCATTCTAAATTGCACCTGAAAACCTGCTTCGGCACATTTTTGAAAAATCATATTTTTCTTTTGACAATCCCTTTGGTTACATGAAATCTTCATTTAACTGGTTATTAATCGTGCAGTTTACCACTTTTAGTGTCATCGCAGGTCCATTTTGATTATGAGACTTGCACAGCCGACAAAACGAACCAGCGAACGTCGCCATATATGCAGGCATACAAATTAGCGCTGCATGTTGCACTCCCAAACAATTAATTACGATATATTTCTTTAACTCTGGTAGACCAACTACACTTGGAAGGAAGTTTTGAACTCTATAGCTGAGGGGCAACGCTGCGTACCTTACCTGGGCACCAAAACAATTTCAGCGAAGTTTTCGATGCAGTACAAAAGAAAAGGGTCGCCTGCACCGGAGAAACAGATTTAAAAGCAAAATTCAATAGAGCTGACAAACATTGACACTGGCATGTTTTTTATTTGATTGCTTGCCATAAATTATGTTCATGTTAATGACATGGCGTAGTGTCGCGTCCGACAAAGTAGAGCCTAGCAAAACTCAAGCGAGGAGGTCGAACTAATGAAGGTGTCTTATACCTATATGCACGCAGAGAAGTAAGGAAGAAACGAAAGGCATGGGGCGGGGCTGTTGCACCTTTCGGTCACTATCACACACGACCGACTGTGTATGTGCGTAGATGCGTTGAATCCTACGTAGCATTGAGGCAAAGCGGCAGTGACGGCGACGTCGAGGCTTTGTTATGGTGGTCAGAATGTTCCCATTACTGCTGATGTTGTTAATGCCATTGCAAGCGATGCATGCACTACTACATACATATCTACATGCTATATAAATGCATGTATGTATGTATGCGTTTGTCCAGGCAATATATTTACATGCCTTTAGTAATGAAACGCGCCAGAGAAACAACACGAATTTCACATTCGCCCAAATGTCAGTTGACATTTACTTGAATTCGCTTCAGTTGTTGCTTTCGCAAATGTGTTATTGTTGTTGCTGTTGTTTGTTTCCTACATTGCTGCTGCTGCTGCTTTTGGACAATTTATCAACTCCTTTGGCGATTGTTTGCATATCACATTGTTGTTGTCCTGTTGCCTTTATGCCGCGTCGTACCTCTGTTATGAGACTGAGTTGTTAGTTATGTTGTTGTTGTATTTATGTATTTTGTTGCTAACCCTCAATCTTTTCCTGCCAGCCTCTCAGCCTTTTGGTATTTTCTGGCTAAATTCATTTTCGGTCTGTTGCGCGAATTTATCGCTGCGATTAAATTGAGTCGCGCGCATGCGCAAATGTTCAATACACCAAAAATGCACACATACACGCACATACATGCACATATAGATATACAGATGCACAAACAAGCATGCGCTTGGTGCCGCGGGTGCCAAATGAAATGAAGTGAAGTGAAATGAGTTTGAAGGTGTCGTGCCCGAATCCTTGCTTGCTCATAAATATCTGACCATTTTTGCGAGTTCTCTGCGCCCTCCACACTCGTCGCTACCGCCACAGCTGCCACAGCTTCCACACCAACGCGCAACTCATTGCAATGGCTGCGACGGCTACAAAAGTCATCCCAATAACTGGCATGTGGAGACACTCAATGCGACAGACACTCGGCCGAACATACCGGCACATGCCCCGTACATACATAGACAGACACATTTCAAACAAATAAGCAAACGAAATGAAACAAGTCAATAGCCTACGGCTGTACATCTTCAACTCAACAATATTGCCAGTCAAGCAATTGCCAGTTATATATGTTGCACATATATTTGCTGCATGCAACACAAGTCCGCTATACGTTTGCTTACAAACATTTGTACGTACGTTGGCATGTCGGTATGTGCAGGCTAACAACTAACAGATTGTGTGTCATGTGTGTGGGAGGTTAACAAGCTTTGGCGCATGTGCACTGCCACTCAGGCGCACTGTACTCTGGGAAACAGACGTATGTACCTACACACGGTTAGAGAGATAAATGTGGCAACAACACTTCCAGTCACCATTACAGTGCGACATTGAAGTGATGGTAGCCATGAAGGCGATGGACTAGTTAGATAAATTTCCTTGAATATTTGAGATATTCAGGCTTGTAAATGGAAATTTATTTGCCTTTGAATTAAATTTAAGTGGACCCTCTCAGGATATAGAAATTTTTTCACTATTTTCAATGATTAAAGTTTAGTCGCAAAAGTGTTGGGAATATGGAACGAAATTTCGAAAATTATAAATGAGGGCCTTTTAAAAAATTTTTAAGAAAATCAATTTGAAATGCTCTCAAATACATCACCTTTCAAATTCTTCAGTTAAATATGCAAATCCAAGGCGCATTTATTAGAGGTGGCGGCACTAGACCAACAACAATGTTTTTTACGTTTGATTGTCACGGCAAAGTAATGGGAAAGTAGAAAACAAAAAATTAATTCGCCTTGTTTTATTCTGTGCTGACAGCTAAATGGACCAACACCATATTTAATAGATTCGCCTTGTGCAAATCCGATCAGAAAATATTGACTTATCTATACTTTTGGTATTTCTAGTTAAGGATTTTTTGATGTTCGCCATCTCCACAATTTCTAGGAAAAAATATGCAAACATTTGTCAGATTAATTTCGGTCAGTTTCATGATAAAGTTAGCCAATGTGTAAAATTTGAGTGAAATCAAAGACCATTGCTGCAAGAAGTCTCTACTTTTTGCTACAATTAATAGGTAACGGCTGCATAGAGGCAGATCCCTTGCAGACAATGGCAAATTTATGAGCCTCCTGTAAGAAAAAATATTCTTAAAACACCCATTTCTTTAAGAAAGCTCTACTACATTATTACTGTCTTCAGTTAAAGAAATAAGTAAGTTACACAACTCTAAGGACGCCGAAAGCTGTGTACGTGGAAGGCTCAAAGGTTGACAGCAAAATAACAGGCAAGTCCCAAGACTTTTGGCTTGCCGATTCCTGCAGTGTCTTCTAGCGACTCAGCGATCACGAGCGCTGTAAAGCAGGGAGCAACTGAGCTTCAAAAAAGTGACGACTTCATCTTCGAACATTTTCCAAGCCGCAGTTAAAGCGCTTGGTTCATCCATGCACTAAACGGCCACAAATTTCAAACTGATTGATAGCTTAGTTTGGATTCGGCAGTTATTCGAGTGAGACGCGTTTTGTGATTTTCGCTAAGATGAATAAAAGATGGAGGAGTATCGTTCGGTAATTCGCGTTTTGTTTTTGGTGGGATAAAATGTGACCAGATAAAAGCAAAGTTGGATACTGCCTACGGGGAGGCTTCGCCATCTATGACCACAGTTAGATATTGGTTCAACGAATTTAAACGTAAGCGAACGTCCGTTTTTGATGAGGAGCGACCAGAACGCTCGGCAGACTTGGTTACCGAGGAAATCATACAAAAAGTCCACGACATGATTCTCGCTTATCGACGAACGAAAATGTGCGAAGTAACAGAGGCCAAAGGTGTGTCGACCGGAACGGCAATTAATATTTTACATGATAAGTTGGCGATGAAAAAATTGTCGGCCCTATGGGTGCCGCGATTGCTCACAAGCAACAACAAGCGGATGCGGCTGTTAACTTCGAAGCAGTGTTTGGAGCAATTTGAGCGAGATCCGAAGGAGCTTTTGCGTCGAGTTGTCGCCGTTGATGAAACCTGGATTCATCATTAAACACTAAAAACTAAACAACAATCAAAACAATGGGTTTCTCCGGGTGTATCTGCTCCAAAGAAGGCGAAGACAGTAGCATCGGCCGAAAAGGTCATGGTGACGATTTTTTGGGATGTGAACGGCGTCATCCGCATTGAGTTTTTAGCAAAAAGAAAAGCGATCACTGGACAATACTACAGTGAGTTATTGGACCATTTTCAAAAAAAAGAAGGAGACACGATCGCATTTGGCGAAAAAGAAGGTGCTGTTTAACCACGATAACGCACACCAGCACATTCATCCGGAGATTAACTATACTTTCATAAAAAAGTGATGGAAATTCTTCTTAGCGTCTTATTCTTTGCCGAACCATTGCTTCCTTCACAGCTTCTTGCCATCGTTCACAATTTACAGCCACTTCCCTTTAATATTGCACGCGCATGTTCCTAAGATCAGCTTCCACATCTTTTAGCCACCTTTCCCTCGGGCGTCCCCTTTTTTTCTCCATTTGGGCAAATCTAGTGCCTTCCTCGTTGATCGCTCCCTTGGCATTCTAGCCACATGTCTCAGCCATATAAGTCGTTGAGACTTAATAAATCTTATTATACTATAGCTTCTTTCTTAACTATGTCTTCCAGATCGGCATTGTGCATAACGCCTTAAGTGCCATCTGCCAGTCTAAGGTTAGGTTAGGTTGGCATGGTTGCCTAAGGAATGAGCACACTTGGACGAAGAAAAACGGTTTCGTCCTTTGTGGTACCATTATGAAAGAGGTGAAGTGAAAGAGGAAGACCGATGGAATGCAGGGAGAGGGCGGGGAGAGGTGATGCTGGGATGGTTAGGAGGGTGGGTTTAGAGTGTGTGAATTACGATCGATGACTGCTGATGAAATTCATTAGATTTTTAATGTCGAGGCCCACCATATCAGCAGGCGTAGCAAAGAAGTAAGAGCCAAGATGTCTGGATCTTAGCCCCGCCAGAGCAAGGCAGCTAAGGAGAAGGTGCTGAGATGATTCCACCTCATCCTCCATACATCCCACTCAAAAAGGACTTGAGGTAATTCCAAGTCTCACAGGATGCATTCCACGCGCATAGTGACCTGTGAGAAAACCCACGAGACTCGAGAGCTGACATCTTGTCAACCTCAGAAACTCGCTCGGGCTAAGTGGATCATAGATCTTTCGGAGCACTCTTCTTTCAAAGTACATTAGCTGTTTTGTATCGTTAGCTTTCAGCGTCCATAGTTCACAGCCATATGTAAGCACAGGTCGTATCAGTACATTCTTAATTTCTGCTCACGTGATAATATTTTAGGTCTGAGCAATTTTAGATTAGCATTATATGTTTTGTTGGGTGCTGGTATTCTGTTATTGATTGCTACCGACATGCCTTGGTTGGCTGATAATGTAATGCCCAATGGTGACCTCATTTACACATTGGAATGTGTGTCCTCCACACTCCAGATCTCTCTCTCTCTCTCTCTCTTAGCTTCACAGTCTGTGGTGGACCATAGCTTCATCAACAATCCTCCTCAAATTCAGTCTCTCTCTTGCCTTATTTCTCCAATTACAAACGTTCATCGCTTTTAAGTATGCTTCTACGTCGTCAAGCCATCTCTTTCTAGGTCTTTTCTTCCTCCAATTGGAAGCAAACACCCTTTCTTGGATTCTTTCTTTGGGCATTCTTATGATATGGCCAATCCATCTAATACGCTGCGCACACTCCAGATCTTTGGATACAATGTGTGGTCTTGATCGGGCTATATATTTAGTTTTTTCTGCATTGCTTACTAGTCCAGCTTTTTGAACGCAGCCTGCAGTTTATTTCTAGTTTTTGCCATTATTAGTATATCATCTGCAAAGGCACACATTTGGAATGGCTTCTTCCATTCGGGTTTATTTCGTTTAGTATTGCATGTAGAACCAGGTTAAATATCAACGTTGAGAGGACATCTTTTTGTTTAACTCCTGAGGCAATAGAGAACGGTTCCGTACATTATCCTTGCACTATAATTTTAGCTGTCGTATTTGTAAGGGTCATAAGAACAAGTTCAATAAGCTTTGTTGGTATGCCTATAGACTGCAACAAGCATTTTATTTTACTTAAGTCTATGCTTCCAAATGCCTTCTGAAAATCGATAGATAGGCAGTGAATATCAATGTCGTATTCATATAGTTTTTCAAAGGTTTGCATGACTATGAAGCTATGGGCGATCGTTCACTTTCATAAAAAAGTGATGGAAATTATCATTAATTACATAATTTAATTGCCTTTTTTAACAGAATTAGCATATTTATTATTTATATTAGGCATGATAATTTTTCAGGCAGATATCTGAGCTCTTCAATACTTACCTATTTTATTGACAAGGAATAAAATTCAGAATACTTTCCTTGAAAAATCGAAAGCTCAATCAAACATGACCCCAGCCTCTACGTTTGCTGATTATTTTACTTATAAATGACAGCGCCGAACTGCGCCTCCCTTCAGATTAAGTACACAACAAATATATGGGCCATAAATCTCGGCCATCAAATTAAAGTACTTAATTTCCTATCAGTGTCATTTGATCTACACAGCAACAAAGTTGAGAGTTTATGGACAACAATTTGACAACCAAAGGCGAATGATTACAATTCTCTATAGACAGGCGACAAGTGCGCAAGGAGCCTACCTAGAGGAGGACTGCATTAAATTGACAGCACGCACACATGCAATTCATTTGGTGTCCTTCAACGAAATACGTTTTAACGAATTTCATTTTGAGGCCCTACTTCCAAGTCAAATATATGTATGTATGTATTTAGACCACTGTAAGTGTGCTTGTGTTTAGGTAATTTTGTAGGCAGCAATGCCACAATAAAATTGAATGAAATTGAGGCAGACTATCCGATTGAGAAATCTAAAAAAAAAAATGAGATCTGAAAAATAAAAAAAAGTAATAGGACTTATAAAATAGATAGGCAAGCAGAAGCAATCAGGGAAGCAACAACAGTAAAAGTAGATACAACATCAGCGATTTTGATGTCTGTCTGTCAGGCGCTGAGCCATTCAGTCACTTGGCGCTGGCAGCCAGCCAGTGAGCCAATCAGCCAGCAAGTCAAGCTGCTAACACCCAAGGCTAAAACGTTAAAATGTCGTTGTTAACTGTTTTTCTATAAAATCAAAGCAGAAAACAGAGTCGAAATGAAATAAAACACAACAACAAAGTGTGTGCGTGTATTTGTTACCAGTACGCAGGTATCACAGAGTGCAATTTAACTGTCACCACAGTCGCTCATAGCCGTAAGCGTTGAACTGCGTACTGCCAAATGCCAAGTGCCAAGTGGCAAAACCTTAGCGCGCAGAGTGTTTGTGTGTGCGTGCGTGTGCGCATGTATGTGTATTTTTGTGAGGTGTTGCTGAAGCTCATACTCGCATTGGTGGTATGCGCACCTCAGCCGTGCTGTAAAGGCGCTTTATCTCAATTGTCGTGGTCGTTTTCGCTTTCGTCGTCGGCACTGTCAACGCATCATGTTGGCAGGTTATAAATTCATTTTAGTGCTCACACGAACACGCAAGCACACAAATACAGAAACAGTTACATCCGTTTATGTAGAGGCACACAAACATACGCGCATAGGCCTTAGTGCGCTCGAGCAACGGTGCGTCATCCCTGCCTCAGCCCATTCAAGTTACTTACCTATGAAGTTGATGACTTGGTTGCCTTGTCAGCGTTTTACCAGCATATTTTTCCTTTTCCTTTTTAATGTATTTTGTAGGCTTCGTAAGCTTACCAAAAATACTGGAGTCCCTTCGGCGTCTGTTGCTTACAGTTACCAAAATTGTCCTTTTCCGTTCGAATTGTTGGTGATTTTTTTTGTTGACTGTTTTTCTTGGTGTTATTGTGTCATTTGTAGCACAATAAATCTTTAAGGAAATTAAACTTGAGTGACATTCGATTCACTTGTGAAACGAATCGATTTGTAATCAGCGATACTCAAGAATGCAACACTGGAAGGTAGGTAAATGAAGAGTGAGTGCATGCATATGTATGTGTGGCATATTTATGCTCGTATGACTGTAAAACAGGAGTGTTGCGTATAAATAGAAAATAAATTCTGAACTGTATATATACAGAGCTTTTCATAAAAAGTACAGGGTGCGCCATTCTTTATGACGATATGTAAACGCTGAATAACTTTGTCATTTACCAACCGAGAGACTTCAACATACATGTTTTCGATTTCGTCAATTCCGTACAATTTCAACCATGGATCGCTTTACACCGAAAGAACGCGCTGAAATAGTGTCGCTATAGGTATAGGGTGTTTTTAGAGGTTAGGTTTTCAAGTTGGCACTACTTGTAGATGGTCTTTTTGACAGCTGTTACTTGATTTATGCTCAGTTTGGTTTGCCATTTCATAATGAATAGACTTACACCTGAACAACGTTTGCAAATCGTGCAAATTTATCACGAAAATAATGGTTCGGTTCGCGCGACGCATCGAAGAAAATTTTGTTCAGCGATGAAGCTCACTTTTGGTTGAATGGGTATCATTTTTAAAACATAATGACAAACCCTTATCTTTATAATAAAGCTAAATTCTTGGCCATAACATTAAATTATATACGTTTTATTTCATCTTGAAAACCTAACCTCTAAAAAAAACACCTATATCGAAAATAGTTGTTGTATTATTCTAACTCAACGCGGATATCGCAAAAAGTATCGCGGCATACAGGCACCGTCTGACAATGGTATTCGTCGTTTGGTGTCGAATT
>JAYXIM010045535.1:0-26789 GCA_037575425.1 Anastrepha fraterculus
CGATGATACTGTCGGGCTAAAGTCTGCATCAAACAGTGACTTCTTTGGAATAAAGCGGTACTTAGTGAATACCTCATGGATTATCGTTGCTACTACGTTGCTATCCTATTTACGAAACAAAAATGAGCCTAATGACTGAAGATGATTTTGATCTTGCAGCCAAGCACAAGTCGTTTAACGAGCAGAACACAGGTTTTGGTAATAAACTTTTACAAATTCAATGCATTATCGATTCATGAAATGTTCCATGGTTAAATGTGAAGTATGTATTTCCAATAAATTTGAAAGCTGTTACTTAACAAAGATAGCGCGCGTGCACCTAATGAAAACCCTTTTACAATCACGCACGTTGCTTGATAGCCATTTACGGTTATTTTGTTAGATTTAATTTCATCAATTTCCACGCTTCCATTAATTTTATACCTCTTACAAATGTATCCCTTCAAGCTTCACAAATGGATCATGAATTGCAAAACGGAAATATGGTAATCAGTTTTTTATGGAGCAATGATCAGTTTAATTGAAATTATTAAAAAAAATTGCAATGCCTCAAAGAAAAAATTCTGTGAATATATTTACCCGTTTCAGCTGATGACGAGTAACTTTTAATCGTAATAAAAATAAATAAAGAAACTCGAATTAGTTCATCGAAAATAGGAAATCTTGATAAAAATAGAAAACCAACTCAATTTGTTACCTTTGGCAATAAATCATATTTTCTGCTAGGAAATTTAGAAATAGTAAATCGATGTGTCTGTCTTTTGTTGCAATTCAGACATGTGGTCCAACATTCACAAAACCAGGGACAAAGGGGAAAGTGTTCTAGCAATGTGACGGTTTTCAGCTGATTTCGAGGCTTTACTTCACTACTTACAAGCTTCACTATGTTTCGAGTTGATATACATACATGATACACATACATACATAAGGTAAAATTATTTGCTATATTAGTGACAAGCTTTCGCCATATAAATCACGTTCTCCAGCCAATGTTCTATCTGTATTTGAGCGATTCCATGCCAAGTGATCCAAGTATTTTGAAGATGGTCTTAAATTTGTCAGATAATTTGTTTCTTGGTAGGCTTGAGGATAATAAGAAGTAAATTGAAACAATTTAGAAAACAAAAATAATAATTTTGATATGTATTCAATGTTGTGTTGAAAAATGTTCGGTTCTATAATTTTTAGAATAAAATACACTTCCAAAAATTCCTGGGAAAACATATTTTATATACTTAAGGGTTATATACCTTGTGGTCCGGTGAAATTAGCGAAAGTTGGGTTTTTTAATAGAGGGAAAACATATTTTATATACTTAGGGTTATATACCTTGTGTCGGTGAAATTAGCGAAAGTTTTTTTTAAAGATATGTAGCAATAATTTTATTGTATAAAAGTTTTTATTATTGGATATTACAATGTTTAAAGAAAAAAAAAGGCTTTGTTTGTGTAAAAATATTTAAAAATGGCGGAGTTATGGCGTTTTCCCCCAAGACCCTTTTTTTGGAAGAGGCTTGCGGTGGACGCGATTCAAGTCCACCAAGTCAACTGAAATCAAAAAATCGAAAAGATTTCATTAGTATAGGGTTATATCTTCTTAGTGAACGATCAATATATTAAATATTTTGATTTTTGTGAAAATAAGAACATGTTTTTAAAAAACTCCACTTCTACAGTCCTAAAATTGGCATTAAAAAATTCATATCTGCAAAATAAAAATTTATACATAAAAAGTTGATCGTTCACTAAGAGGCGACATCAATTACGAACAATTTAAAAAAAAAATTATAAAAAATCGGTTGAATACTTTTTTTGCAATCGCGTCCACCGCAAAAGCATTTTTGGAAAAACACGTTTTTGAGATAATCGCGTTTAAAGTTTCAAGCGCCGCATGAGGCCGTACGCTCATGACGTGACGACGCACAATTTAAAACGCTGTAACTTTCGATCTATTGCTCAGATCTCTATGAAATTTTTGGAAAATGTTCTCAAGGGATTGTACTTTACGATAAAGAAATAAAATTTATTTTGATTTTTTTGAAAAACACTAAAAATTCGGAAAACATATATATACCCCTTAATATACTATACTATAATAATATACTAAAAAAACTTTTTGGTGAGAATTTATTTTTTTGTTAAAAAGTTTTGGCAATTTATTTCTTTTTTCATTTTTGAAAAACTCTTCCTCAGATTTTATTTTTCTCTATTAATGGCTGAGACTGTGCTTGAAAAATTGATATTTAAAAAAAAGGCGAGCCAAAACGCACCGAGCCAAAGGCAACTCCTAAAACACTCAAGCTAAAAAGCCCATTATATTCGAAACTCTAGAAAGTAAAAGGGTTGATAGTCAAGGAGGAAAGAAGAGAAGTGGCAGAGAGAAAGATATAGGATAGTATGGAGACAGATACAGAGATGTCTAGTCCTGTGAGAATCTTCCAGTTTTATGGCAAATCTTAAAATATTATGCAAATTTTACTCTTTCTCATGTCAACGGAACCCAAAATTTATAGCCCTGCTCTAGCAAACACAGGGCCCTCACAGAGAAAATGCTTGGTTACCTTGGCGAATCAGCATTGACCTCACATGGGTCAGATTTGGGAAGTAGTGTTGTCAAAACGGAGCTTATAGAATCGTAGGCTGCAGATTGCACTTCGTATGTATTGTTTCTCGCGTTTTAGTAAATTGCTGACCCTCTGTCCGTCATATCAATCCATGAGGGGAGGAACATGGAACAAACACTTGCTTGGGAGTGTTAAGAGGTAGTTGGACACTGTGTGAGCTTAGCAAGATTTTGGTAGTATTGTGAGACAATTAAGGCAAGCCACAAGGTATTTTTGTCTTGATAGAGTTCAACTACTCTATGAAAATGTTTGAAACAATTTGTGTAAATATTTTTAACGCACTTCAAGATCATCTGTAAGTTAACGAGTCGGCGCAAAATAACTAAATAATCGCAATTAACTATTCTTTAGGCGTATATTCCAAGCATCATCAGTATAGTTATATAATATTTATGAGAAAAGATCGCCGCCACCGCCGCCAACCAATTCAACCAATTAAATCCGACACATTCTTAGCGACCGAAATTTCCCACACCCATTCACTTATGCTCAGCATACCACCAACCATATCCTTAACAAAAATTCAACGCTTCAAGCGCGCTTACCACAAACGCCGACACGTTCTTAGGACAAGCGCGCCCGCAGAGTAGACAAGTGCTTACGTGCCACAATGTATGCGGCAGGAATAATTATGGATTATTAATAAAGCTATGCGGAGGTAATGAGCACTACTTGCTGCGGTCAGAAGAGCGGCGGTTGTGAATAACGCCTGATTACATACGCCAGCCTTTCGGTGGTCAAAAAGCAACCAAAAAAAAGAAAGAGTAAGAAAAAAATGTTAAGACTGCTCGTACAACATGCTCCACAACGGCATCTGTGATGATGTCCCTCGCCATATCGCTGGACATGCATCTAGTACGCAACTACTACTAGCAGCCACTTGGCAAGTGGCAAGTGGCACGTTCAGTAGTGTGCGCTGCGTGCGACAAGTGCTGGCGCATGTTTTGATGGTGGCTAAAAGAGAAGCCGCCATTGTCGGGGAGCGAAATTTTCATACGACTATCATCTGCTGGATTAGACCGGCCAACTGCACAGCGTTAACGCGTTTGCTTAGCCAGTTAGCAAATGAAGGCCTAAACACACTTAGTCTGTTACGACAAGCCTCCGGTTGTTCGTGCGTTCATCTGAGGCACAATTTACACGTCTGCAACTAGCGGCAGTCGCACAACTGCACGGACATTTTAGATTTACTTTATATAAATATTATACTCATATATATAATGTGTCTGTGTGTGCGTGAGTGTATGCACGTATCCTGTCTTGCCTCAACACATTGCTTGTCGTCGCGTCGCATGTTGCACGTTTCTTGTTTGCTGCCACTGTTCATACACTCTTTGCTGTGGGACTCGTTTGTGTTTGTTCATAGCAGCTCCACCGCTGGTTAGTTAGTCATACGAGTGCTGTTATGCCACTGCAGCTCCTACTTTGCTTTCTTTGTTTTTGTGCTGGCCACAGAAATTAACACAAGTTTTGAGTTTTCCAAATGAGCAATGAGGCAACAAGCGGCGGCTAGTGAGTGACCGGTCCTCTGCATTTGCATGGAATAATCATTTATCAGGTGTGTGTGTACATATGTATGCATATGTTTACTCGCATGGGGAGCATATTTCTATTTAGTATGCTGTGGCATCACTGTCGTTCTGCTATCTAAAAGCACTGATGCTCCTATTGCTGTCATTAAGCTTGTTGCAAGTCGACTTTAGCCAGTAGCATACATTTTTTTTTGTTTTTTTTTTTATGTAGCGGGTGTTTGCGGTCTTTGTGGTCGTAAAATGATTCCACTCTTTTCATTATTTTAATTAATTGCGTGATAATTATGTATGTGCATGCGTATGTGTGATTGAGAAGCTCGTTGAGTGTGGCATACATGCAGGGTTACTCGGAAAGTCGTGCTAGATATTTAAAGACAATAATATTTTTATATTTTTTTTAATAATTTGATTGCATGATATGATGCAAAAAATTATCGTTTTTGAGATAATCGGTCTAAAAAATGATTTAAAAAATGTGTTTCTTTATTATTATATTATATGTCGCTTAAACTCCGATTATGTGGCGCATAGTGCCTCAATGATTTTCACTTATTTCTATAGTTTGCGTTTTGCCTAACTATTTTGTCAGGCAGGCTGCGTCGTCAGGATCCTCTTGGTTTAGCTCTGCGTCAATATCCTTATGGGTTCCACTTCAGAGCCATCGTTGGTATTTCTTGGGCTGGTCTCCTTAGGGTGTGTCCAATCCATGCCCACTTCCTCTTACGCATTTCGACGTCAATTGCAACCCTCTGTGTAATTCCGCAGTCCCCATCTAGTTTTTGGCCACCAAGCGGGTATTATTGTGTAGAGGCGTCGCTTTACAAATGTTTGCAATTTAAAAACATTCTTCACTGATGTGGGCCAGGATCCACAACTATACAAAAGGAACGATTTGATATTATAATTAAATCCGTAAGCTTTCTGTTTTGAGCATTAGACGAGATTTCGTGTTCTTAATATTTATTTGGAGACCGCAAATCATTGAGTTTGAATTGCAGATGAGACTGATTACTTGCGAAAAGAACGACGCCGTTTAAAGGTTCAACGATTAGGGGATTCCATACAATACCTCTCCGGTGATTTTTGTGGGAATTTTTGTAAATAAATAAAAAAATCATAAATAAAATTTACGCATTTTGAGAATTAAAAATGGCTGCTTGATAAACTTTTGAAGGTACGATTTTTCAATGAGTGCTTCTTACTTCAAATTTATAAAAAAAATGTAGATGGAAATTATTCCCCAAATCATTTTAAAGCCTAGTATATCATTTTAGCTATACAAAATTGTAAAAAAGTAATATATACGTTTTTACTAAAAAAAATATTTGGAATCATTTTAGCTATACAAAATGGTAGTAATATACAGGGTGGCGCCATCATTTATTCATCTAATTTTGTTTTTGAACAACTTTTTTACTAAAGAAAAAAAAATTTCTAAATTATTATATTTATACAAAATGATTTTGGTTTTGAACAACTTTCTTATTACAGAAACAAAAAAATATGTTGAATCATTTTAGCTATACAAAATGGTATAATATACAAGGTGGCACCATCATTCATTCATCTAATTTTGTTTTTGAACAACTTTTTTACTAAAAAACAATTTTAAATCGTTTTAAAGAAAGAAAAAAAAATACTTGTTACCATTTTAGCTATACAAAATGATATAATACTGGTATACAAGGTGGCGCCACCATTCATTCTTCGCATTGTGTTTTTGAATAACTTTTTTACTTAAGAAAAAAAGATGTTTGGAATCATTTTAGCTACACAAAATGTTATAATATACAAGGTGGCGCCATAAAATTTATCTAAAATTGTTTTTGAATAACTTTTTTATTAAATAAAAAAAAATATTTGAAATCATTTAGCTATACAAAATTGTATAATATTCAAGGTGGCGCCATTCATATAATTTTGTTTTTGAGCAACTTATTTACTAAAGAAACAAAAATTATTTAAATTGTTTTATTTACACAAGGTGGCGCCCCCAAGGATTCATCTAATTTTAATTTTGAACAACTTTCTTATTACAGAAACAAAACAATATTTTGAATCGTTTCAGCTATACAAAATAATATAATATGCAAGGTAGCGCCTCCATGCATACATCTAATTTCGTTTTTGAACAACTTTTTTACTAAATAAAAATTTTTTTGAATTATTTTAGCTATACAAAATGTATAATGTACAAGGTGGCGCAATCACAATTCTAATTCTTGTTTCTGTTAATAAAAAAACCCAATATCTAATTCGTTGTTTTTTTGTTAAGTAAAAAAAATATTTTGAATTATGAACATACACATACACACGTACTCTAGACAAAGTTTTGCCTATTTATTTATTTTGTTTCATTTAATATTGAATTATTCTATTATAAAAATATAACGAAAAACTTATAAAACTTTGCACAAAGTTATACAAAATTTAAAAATTATCATTAAAACTTCAAACTCTTTAATCAGAATTTCTGGAAAATTTTTTTAATATGCAACTTTACAGCCCATTAAATTTTTTTAGTGCGAGTTTTACGTGGTTAAAAAAAATCGCGTTGATTTTTGACAAAGTTTTTTTTTTGTTTCTTCATATCAGAAAGTTTTCAAGCATTCGCTGTATGGAACAAATAGGCATAGCACCAACAAAAAGCAAACGCGCGGCTCGATTTGATTTTAACTGGAATTTTATTAGATCAAAATTCAATGTAATACCTAACTTTTTTTTTTAAATGCTGACCCAAAAATTTAAAAGTTTTATGAGAATTTGTAGTTTTAATTAGTTTTAATTAATTAATTTTAGCGAACTATCATGGAAGCACAATATTTTGGAAAGGAAGAAAAAGGCCAGTAACAGAATGCTGGGAGCTACATGGGCTCTATCTCCTTCAATAATGTATTGGTGCTACTCAGCTGTCGTAAAGCCAATATTACTCATGGTGCTCTAGTGTGGTGGACTGCATTGAGAAAAACGACACACAAAACACCTATGGAAAGTATTCAACATCTTGGTGCACTTTGCATGACAGGAGCAATTAAAACCACTACTACAACATTGCGGCAGAAGGTCTAGCAGCTAGATATGTCACAAGACTTAATGCAACGGGTGAATTTACCTGTGAAATTTTCGGACATAGCTCAATAGGTATAAGTTATCGGACCAATACGGACTATATGATTCCAAAATGCAATTGGGTGAGGAGATTCCAAACAACAATAGAAGAAGAGGGGTGGAAAAGAGGTATGAAGCCTAGCTTAATATATTTACTGAAGGCTCGAAAATGGTGGACGGAGTAGGTGTAGGAATTTATTGAGCATTGCTGAACATCAGGCGGCCAATTAAGCTCCCTGACCATTTTAGTATTTTTCAAGCAGATGTCTTTGCGGTAGGAAAGGCTGCAGAAATGGCACTAGCAAGGACATCGAGCAACTCAAATATAAATATATACGTTGACAGCCAAGCGGCAATAAAGGCAATAAACTCATATGAAATTTAAGGACCAGGAAAGCCATAAAGAGACTAGCCGCAGACAGACGGTTACACATCTATTGGGTACCGGGACATGAGAGCATTGCAGGAAACGAAATTGTAGATGAGATTGGCAAAAGCGCTGTCTACATACAATTCGAACAAGAAACGACATACTGAAACCTTTAAATACGGTACACAATGACATCGGACATAAAAACACAGACAGGAGGTGGAATAATCTAGCCGCGAGAATCATGTGTACACAGAATGCAGACAAATACACCAGATTCGTACTAGCCCTGTCTAGAAAGGAAAGCAGAACTATCGCAGTGACGGACCACAATTTGCTAGCGGCACACAACGCATACAAAATGGGAATTGCAAACAATGATAGCTGCAGATTTTGCCATGAACTAGAAGGGAGGGAAACTCTTGAACACCTTCTACGTTCTTGCCCTGCATTAGCTAGAACCCGAATGAAATGTTTAGGAGCTCTACAATATGAGAGGTTAGAATGTCTCTCGGGGTTAGAGCTTCAAATCTTACTTAGATTCACAAAATACGCAGGCTTATTACAAGAAGCCTACTACAAGGAAACGTAAGGGTCAAGCTCCATCTGGTTCTGCTAAGGACCAAAAGGTCTATGTGATGGCTTTCAGCCAGCCAGGTCAACCTAACCTAACCTTATATTTAAAGTTATTTATTATTGCTTACTAAGTTATTTTTATATTTATTGTTTTTATTTTATTTTTATGTTAAGTTATATGTTTTTATTGCCGTAGGCACTATGGTTAAAAAAAGTAGTTTTCAATACTTTATTTATAATATTATTTTGAACACAGGCGTACATTCAAGCTTAAATACATTGCTCTTAGTGATCCGATTGCTGTAATTTCTTTTCACTCACACACAGGCTCTCTACCAATTTGGCTTTTTAATTGACACTTTGCAGCCATTCAGGCGACAATGTCTTACAGTAGTCAGTTGTTTTTTGTCAATTACCAACGATTTATAGCCATAAAAAAGCTAATTAGAAAAAAGTTGCTGCTTGTAAACTTATTTATTTACATATTTTTTAAAATGTGGTGGGTACGTGTGCGAGCATAAAGCCGTGCATGTTGGGTTGCAGCAAAAGTCGCGCTGTTGGAAAGTTGAAAGCAAGCCGCGCAGGCGCTCCATTAAACAGCCAATTGCACATACCTACACACATACAACAAGTACACTTGATTTATTAGCACCACCATCTTTGGTGGCGATTGGGAAAAATGCATTTCATTATTGGCCCGCATTAGCCGCATAGCCAAAGGTATTTAAGAAAGGAAGACACTTATTTTCATGCACACACATATATGTGTACATTTGTATATGTATGTAAATTGGCCACATGTACTTGTACATATTTTGTGAGTCAAATATTTGGCAAAAATGACAAGCGGAATCTTCTTTGTTGTCACAGCGGTATTTCTCGCCAAATTGCCCACCGTAGGCGACAGGAGTTAGGCTTTCTGCGCTGCGTTGTCGCTCACATCCACTAAATTTGGAAGCAATATGAAGTAGACGAAGGTGCGCATGTTAAATTTTTACAGCGCTAAATTGCTTCCTTTTGTTTTTACCCAGAAAATGGACATTTCCCTGGAGGCAACCCTTCATATGACTCTAAGATGAATGAAAGTTTCCCCACTATCAAACGGATCCAATTTTCAGTGACTACTGGCAAAACTCCACGGAAATCTATCGTAAATTCAAGTGGAAGTAGTTGGGTAGTCATTGGAGATGACACCTGGATACTTGTGTATGACTTCTGGATTCATCAAAAAAGTGAACAGAAAGAAAAAAGGTGGAAAGGGTATAGAGAATGGTTAACGAAAGCGAATGTGTTCAATGCGCTACCGAAAGCAAAGTTGAACGTTTCTTATCCAAATAAGCGTAATCATTCTTGGTGAATCTATTATTGACGGATAGACTGGGACTGGTCAGTTCTACTTTGACGTTCTGGAGTAATTGCGGGCACGCATTTTCCGTTGGCGACCCAAACTCGTTAAGAACTGCTGGGGTTTTCAGCACGAAATCCCACCGAGACACATTCCTCGCTCATTCTGCAAAGAGTTTTCGGCAGAAAAAAAATTCATTCCTTCATTACCGCAAACAATTCATAGCCCCGATATCGGCTTCTACAACTTTTTCTTATTGTCCAAAGTTAAGTCGCAACTCAAAGGAACTCTTCATGGCGACGTATACGAAGTCAAGTAAGCTGTACTTCCAGAGGACTACTAAGAGTGCTTTCAACAGTGAAAGAAAATCATGGAATCGTTGCAATCATTATGTAAAGTGCGAGCGAGACTTTTGTGAAGATTGATTCTTATCGATGAATTCCTGCACTTTATATTCACTTGCTGCCTGGATAAAAAAACTTCGAACGCATCTCCAGCAGCGAGTTTTCTATGACCGCGATGTTGCATAGAAGGGCATTCACAGCGGCTTGAATTATTTGCAGGATTATAGATTTCCATGTTGGCTTTCAGCTATGATTGAAAACGTAATTGTGAATGTAATTCCAGCTGCCAAGTCACATGGGGCACCATTTTTTACTCCACCTAATATCTTCTTAAGGGAAAACTCCTAACGAGTATGCAAAAGTGCTCGAACAATTTTAGTTAAGAAATACTTTTTTTTTATTTTGTGCTTCTTGGGTCTTCATTCATTCATATGATATTTTTCGTCACGTGCCTTAGAGCATTCAACTTCCCAATTCCATCGATATAGTGTCAATATTTGATTATCATACGAATATACAACCGCAAACGAGGGCGAGTAGCAAAAAAAAGCATAAACTTATAACAATAAGGCAGCCCAATCAAAAATCTACAAAAAGGTGTTGAAAAAAGTCCAATTTGTTGGCTAACACCTTTACACACCTTTTTGCTGTTTTTGCCTACATGAAGTTTGCAACAAGGTTGAGCCAATAATGAAGATTGCAGACAGACGGACAACCGTAGCAAATTTGCATGCGCTAAAGGTGCAACACAAAAGCCTAGCGGCAGCAACAGCAACCATGTGGCAAACAACAATGAACAACAGCAATCGCGCCAGCGAGGGCGACTACTGCTAATAACAGTAATAAAAAAAAAGGAAGAAAGAAAAAGAGGTGAAAAATGAATGCCAGTTGATTGAGAAAGAAATTTTTTATTGAAAAACTGAAATGACGATAAGTGCACGGGACAAAAAGGAGTAGAAGCTGAAGCGCAAATTCGTAGTACGAACCGCCACAGCAAAGTAATTATGAAATAAGATTTTACTACTCCCCCTGCTGAGAGTATGGACCTGGACAGACGCGCATGCATCTAAAATTATTTGTGGAATTTGCGAAGTTGCTAGTGGCTGGCAAGTGTGGCGTATTTTTCTTTCATTTAAAATAATTTAAAGCAAAAGGTCAATGCAATGGGAATTCAATTTTATGCGATATGCAAAAAATCACCGTCGCGCGCACCAACGACAGTCAGCACAATACAACAACAAAATGGGCAATAATGACATCTTGCGGTTTTCGGGCACACTCACAGCTCAGGCCGAAAATCCAATAAACCCGCGAATACTGCAGTCGAATCAAAAATAAGAAAATGAATGAAAAAATAAAAATCAGCAAAAGCGAAAATTACTACGACAGCAACAATTGCAAGAGCACAACCATCAAGCAGCACTAAAAAATTGCAAAAATAAAATCGATTTTTTCGCACCTTTCCGCTGAGGCAGCGGCGACAGACAAGCTGCGGTTAAATGGCCCAGCGAGCAAGCTGGACCGACACAAGCGCGAATGACTGAGGTTGATATACCTACAACATGCGACAAAAACAAAATGTACAAGTATATGAATGAGGAGGAGAGGAGAGGCAGCGGTAGTTTGCAGTTGCGATAGCAACATTTTCCGGCATGCATGCAATCTTAGTAACCGAGATATATCTACTATAGGTACTAATTTTTAGGGGCCATTTCATGCAAATGCACGTGGAAAGCTGGTTAGAGGGTAAACAGTAAGGGTATATTGCAGTGGATTGAAAGAGTAGCTCTTCCTCTAAATAAAGGTCAGCTGCAGAGCCGTTGCATGTCGTGTACAGTTTCTGTGCTCCAAGGATACTCCTAGCTTTATTGCTGTCTTAGCCATGACTTAGACATAGTTTCGCATAACTTAGGCCTACTTACGGTACCAGAATCACGTGTTTGGGGTTAACCCAAACTCCACTTAATTGTGGAAACATAAAGAGCTTTACATTGAAGATTCCTAAGTTATGTATTTTACGTAAATTCACAGCCGTGAGTGAATCATGCTGTCATGTCAAATCCAAATGCTGCCAAAGAAATCAATTATTTTTCCATATAATTTTTGGACAAATTGTTTTGTGGTCGATCTTTAGTTCCTGGGCGGTGCTACTACTACTAAAATGACGGCCAACTTTGATTATTTCTATGATTCATCGACATTTTCTTTAACATTAAAAATGCCTAATCGGAACCGACGAAACCGAAATTGCACGAAATTAGCTATTACAGTTTTTTTTCGTTGTTCACTCCTCTCGGGAGCATAGGGCCTTGGCAAGACATTTTCCATCGTACACGGTTCTGTGCTGTTGTTTTAGCACCGTCCCTAGAGATGTCGGCATCTGCCAGTTCGCGCAATATCGACCTTTCCAGTCCAGGGCCATTCTTGTGTTGCTATCTGAATGGAACAAACAAAACACAGCAAACTATTTTTTTTAGTGTGAAATGTTACCTTGATAACGAACGTAAACTTTAAATTATCTGATCGATAATTTACGAGATGTCATCAGTACAGCCACCTACTGAGAAAATAATGGAGTTCTTGTCAGAGCATGCGACGTCTTCTGCCAAGTGCCGTATGGAAGCAAATGAAGTGCGGTATACATTTTCCTTCTACCCCTAACGGTCTCACTACTACCGGAACTGTGTTCACTTCCAATAAATAATAAATCTAAATGAGCCCCATTAGCACAAATGTGATCCAATGATAATCGTTTGGCTTCAATACTTGCAAGACCGGTATTTAATAGTCGCGTTAGTCAATATCCGCACTTAAAATTTTCCACGTAGTCGAAGAACAAAGGCTAATAAGTTGAGAATGACGACAACTCGGCAAATCGGGGTATTCTTCAATACTTCGCTTTATGAACTTTGCGAACAGATTTATTATTTTTTTTTTTTTTCTTCAAAGTAAATTTCTACAATTTGGAAGCGTTGTTCTGGCCAAACCTTACTGGGAAAAAATTTGAACATAGTTTGCCACTCTCAGCTGTCGAACCATAATTATCGATACCGAGAACTACATGGAAACTGCAGGTAAAAAAACGCTCGATATAGTCGCACCAGGGATGCCAACATTCGCGAAAATGTTTGATCCCGGGATTTCGGGATATTTTTTCTTTTGAGTAGTCCGGGATCTCGGTATTCATCTTGGAACATAACCTAAGCAAGGGTTTCGTGGAAAAATATTTTTCACCGTGTTTTCACTCACGTATTTGAATATGACTGGAAAAATTATGAAACTTTCAGGGATTACAGAGCATAAGCCCAACTATTAACAAAACAAGAATTTGAAAAAAATCAGTTTTTAAAAAATGGCAAAAAAAATTAAATAAATTAAAAATTTTTTTTTTTACTTTTTTCCACAAAAACATTTTTTTAAAGGTTTTGCTGGAAACCTTTTTTGCCATTTTTTTTTCAATCTTAAATTTTTTTTAGTTAAAAAATGATTTTTAAAGATTTTAGAAATTTTTTAGGATAAAAGAAACTTAAAAACAATTTTTTCGTGAGAAAAATTGAAAAAAATTTTGTGGAAAAAAATATTAAAAAGTGCCAAAAAACCTTTACAAAAATTGTTTTTGGCTAAACCTTTTTTTAATTTTTTTTATTTTTCCACACAATTTTTTTTTTAATTTTTTTAATGAAAAAAAATTTCTTTGAAAAGGTTTGATTTGATGGACAACTTTTTTTGCCAAACTTAATAAAAAAAACATTTTTATAATTTTTCCCTCAAACAAATTTTTTTTAAGTTTATTTTTTCCTAAAAAATTTCTAAAATCTTTAAAAACCACCGATTATTTTCAACTCAAAAAACTCTATACCCCAATGTTCAGCATTAAGCAAATCTCAAAATTATGAAATTTTTTGTACTCTACTTCATATTACAGGTTCCGGCACTCGAAGTGTAACCAATTAAAAAGGCCAGAAATTTAGTTTGGAAAATTACTTTTGCTCGCTATGACCACCTTTTGCCTTGACTATGGCCTTGAGACGGTCCAGGAAGGAATCGCAAGCTGCCAGAATGTGACTTCCAGGTATTTTGGCCCACTCGCGGACACTGGCTCTTTTCGGCGCCTCGGATAACATTGCCCTGCAAATTTCAATTTTTCTGATGCGAATAAGATGTGACCTAGTGTTCCCGAAGGGAATTTTCGCGCTGAGCACGAATCCGAGTTCAAAAATTTTCCATCACGTCAGGTTTTCGAGAAAAAGGGGGTTGAAACCCCTAAAAATAGCGTATTTGGCCATTTTTCAAAAATTGTGGAGCAGAACCCTAACGTGGTACGATCTTCGTTATTGTCAGTAATTGAAGGTTGAACTATGCTCTTTGAAATAAGCCCAAACCCAAATTGTTCGCATGCACCCTTAGAGTAGGGGGTATACTTATGTCTACGGGGGTAGGGGAAAAAATGAACATAAGAAAATTTTAATTTGATTTTTTTATTTTTTTTTAAATGGAATGTTTGACTTCAGATTTGTAATCAGCGACACTAAATACCTTAGGAACACTGCACTGTTCATTATATCTTATCTTGGGTGTAGATAAGTTCCTATGTTCATTTTTTTCTCTACCCCCGTAGACATAAGTACACCCCCTACTCTAAGGGTGCATGCGAACAATTTGGGTTTGAGCTTATTTCAGAGAACAAAGTTCAACCTTCAATTACTGACAATAACGAAGATCGTAGCACGTTAGGGTTCTGCTCCACAATTTTTGAAAAATGGCCAAATACGCTATTTTTAGGGGTTTCAACCCCTTTTTCTCGAAAACCTGACGTGATGGAAAATTTTTGAACTCGGATTCGTGCTTAGCGCGAAAATTACCTTATTATTTGAAGCAACTCCTTCGCTCACTCAAGTCTGGCTTGTTGCTGCTTTGGTGTGAGATCATACGCCTTTTGGATCGTGTAAGGCTTGACTTTGAGATCATTTTTCAGTATGCGGCGGGTGCTACGGTCAGATGCTTTCAGTTTTTTTGCTATTTGATCGGACCCTGTATATGCAAACCAACAAATAAACCAATGTTTTTTTTAATTTATCGCCAAATTTACGCTCACTACTTCACTACTTAGTATTCCCTCCAACTCTATGAGGTACTGTTATGGGTTCTTGATTCTGCTATATAGAACCTTTATTTCGTCTAAGTAGCTGCAAAGTTGTGTTCTGTTTCCATCGCAAGTTCTGTTCTATTCCATTGACCTTCTCTTCTGCCTTCCCTTCAACAGGCATTGTTGGGTACAGTGTCTCATACAAGCGATTTTGAAAACATTTGCAATTTTCACCTGGAATGGTCCATTTTTATTGGCTCAGCGGAACTGAGACCGAAATAAATAAAGAAAATAATAAGTAAATTAGCAACGTCAAGCGAAGCTAAGCAAAAACTGGAGAGAAGAAAAAAGTCACAAGCTGTAATGTCTGAGCGCTTATTTTGCAGCTTCATAAAGTACGAGAATACAAAAAATTAACAATAACAATAGCAACAGTATTGCCCAAAAAAGAAAAAAATTAAAAAATTCACTAAAACCGCAAGCCACCGCAAACGGGTGGATAGGTGTTAACTTCAAGGCTAATTTTTGTGCAGTTTTGCGGTTATTCAGCCAAAAGCAGCAGCGCAACACCATCCCCACCGCCACCACCACCAACAACTTCAGGTGCAACTTCGCTGCGGCTGTCTTTACACTACAAATAATCGATTCGACAGATTTTACCTTACAACCAGCAAATATTTAGTATTTATAAATTTTTTTTCTCATTTTCAGGCAGCGCCACTGCCACCGTTGCGGCGATTTGTGGCTATCTGAACGTTTACGGTCAGAAGGTTATAAGCAAGCGCAAATACATACACCCGTACATATATATAAATAGTTGATAGTTGCATATAAAAGTGCATAGTTCTGGCAGTATTTATTTCAGCATGAATGGTTGTCAACCTTTTTTCGTTCTTCTGCTTCTCGAATTCTGCTGCTGTGGGTGCGGTTTGCCAGTTACCGATCTCAGGCACTTTGCACTATTGTTGTTCTTGCTGGTGCTGCTGCAGCTGTCACTCAATCACTGTGCAATATGTTGGAGGTTTTTTTCTTGTTTTTACTTTTTTTATTTTTTGTTGTTGTTAGTGTAAGCTATTAAATTGAACATTACCATTGGCATTTATTATATCTTTATCAGTTTGGCAGTCAACGGTAGACAGTCTGTAGTCTGTTGGCAGGCGCGATATTTATTGTAAATATAGTTGACCTCAATTATTTTTATATTCATAGGTGTGCATATGCGGGTGAGTGTGTATGTATGCCTCTGCACTGCAATAGTTGTAAAAGTTAACGAGGTGTCGGTAAATTGAGTTGAAGTAACTTGTTTGGGTTAATTTCGTACGAGTTCCGGATATCAAAGGAGGAAATAAAAAAAGTGCCTGGTAAAAATCGGTTGTGTCTTTAAAATTAATTGCAATATATTCAAAGTTCGTAAACAATTACTCTCATAAAATACACTTAGTTAGCTTTTGTTTCGGTCAAGGAGTTGCATACTCAAATACTGCTTTATGTCCAGCGATTTGAGAAAAATACTCCTAACTCTTTCTTATTTATGTCTAGGCATTGCTGATCCTTTTCAAATTTTAGTCATTCTCAGTTCAAGCCTAAGTCTTCGAAGAAGTGGCTATTTAGATCATTCTTCGCAGTGTTTGGACATAAAAAAATATTCCCAACCCTTCTCTGCGTATACCAAAACAATTTCGATGTTTTGAAAATACCAGTCACCCTCAGTTTAAGTCTTCGAAGGTGTAGCCCTTTACGTACGAGCATGCGAAGAGTGTTCTAGGCAGTGGACCTCAACATCATCTATAGAAAGCATTGAACTCTGCTCCGCTGCCGTCCATTATCCTTATCGTGTAGGGTTCGATTCAGTATACGTTTTAGTAAAGCTAAGCAAGTGTCGCGTTCTGAAGTGCTTTCTCCATAGTCAACCTCTCTACAGCTGGCAAGAAGTTCAGAATTCGATGCTTTAAAAAATGCAGTAATTCTTAGCTCCAGTCCAAGTCTTCGAAGAAGTAGTCCCTTATAAATGCGCTGTTGGTATCCCTTTGCGGAGCCATATATTAGTAAACTTCAGTAAGCATCCGTTGCTCATTTTTCAGGTACTAATGACAACTGTTGTATAAGTACCCAGGGTAAAAAAGATTCTGCGGTAGACTTTTGGACCTTTGCACATTGGCGGCGGCGAGCATCGTAGACGATGGAACAATACGCTGTTTAAGCTCTATGGCGACAAATACATATTACAGCTAATCTTAATAGTAAATCTTAAAGTTAAAAATCAGCGGCTGGACTGGCTAGGTCATGTCGTCCGAAAGGATACAAGCGCTCCGGCTCTCAGAGGAAGAGGAAGGCTGCGTTGGAAATATCAGGTGGTAAAGGACCTGACTTCACTTGGTGTGTCCAACTGGCGCCGATTGGCACGAGCGATAAGCGACTGGCACGATTTGTTAAACTCGGCCAAACTCGCTTAAGCGGTTATCATCGCAAGAAGAATCAAAAGAAAATAACTAATGTTAGTTTAAGTAAAGCAACTCTGCAAGAAGTAAGAGGAAAGTTGTTGTCTCCCGAGCTCTGCTTTGCTTTCAAGTTAATTATGCTTTATTTTTAGACTCAATGTAGACCACAGAAAGGTTTTGTACACAGTTTCTGTGAAGCTAATAAAAGCGACCCGGCTGTCCAAAAAGAAAGCCAATGTACTCCGGTTACTTGGACTCCACGCTATTCAATTTCCAAACTCATATCTGTGTTTACCGGTCATTGAAGGATCAACAACACGCTGTAAAGCTAGGTTTACCATTTAACCAGCATTGCAAAAGTTGTGGGGTCTTTCAGAGAAGGAGACAGTTGAGCACTTCCTCTGTAAATGTCGGGGCTTGGCAGTTAAACGATTAAGGTCACTGGGTGGTTATTTTTTCGATAGCCTTGGACAGTGCGCTAACATAAATCCCATCAATCTTCTCTATTATATCAGCAGCTCTGGTTGGTTGTAGATTATAGCCCGTGGAGGTCTCGTAATGGTATCAAAACCTCGCTTTAGTGCTACTTGGGGAGTGGCAGTCTGGTACTTCAACCATTTCAGCTACCCACCTACTCCGTTCAAAGTAGTATTACGAGGGCGTCGTTCGCAAGCTCTCGAGTGTATCTTAGTTCATCAACAGCTTTAACAGTCGACAGGCCTTTCTCCTGTAGCCAGAATTCAAGCATATTACCAATGTGGAAGGTTTTTAAACCCCCTTTTTGTTTCTGTAACAAAGAGATGTTTGATGATTAGTGAGCCTTAGCAAGCTAATCTGATGAAATCTGTCGCTGACTCAACTAAGCAATCTATCTAATGCCAGGCAGCCGCCGTTACTGCGTGAATTTGATCATTATTACTATCCAAGTGGTCCTGGACAGAATTCCATTCCAAATTGTGGTGAGCATCTTAAAGTTATCCCACAATTGGAAGTGCCTGAGCGGCAGATGTCTATTTTTTCTAAATTTGGAAACAAAATAATTGGAAAAGGCTTTTCCTATAATTTCATATATTCAGATTCACAGGCGTTGGCATCTACAAACGTATACGGCTACCACAGTAAACAGTAAATTTTCTTCTCATCAAGATTTTCTGGTCTTAGGTATCAAAGTCTATTACTAGCATATAAGTATATCTGATGATTTTGAGGCCCAAGTTAAATAATAAAAGTAAATTTCGGTTGTATATTTTTCTTCTACCGGATAGATTGGATTTTTGATATTGAATTTATAATTCTTTTAAGCCAGTTTTCTTAATTGAAGTCCTAGGGGATGATAGGATAGGATAAATGGCTGCCCATACGACGGGCCCACAGGAGAAAATGAACCAAACTGGTAGAAAAAGGAAGAATGGGATGTGTATTAGAGGATGATTGAGCTGAGATGATTCCACCTCATCCTCCAGACAGTTTATACAGAAAGGACTTGAAGCTATCCCAAGTCTCAACACATGAATATCTAACGGGCAATGCCCAGCAAAGATACATACCAAATTCAGGAGCTCCGGCTTTGTTAGTCTTGGAAGTTCCGTCATATAGCCCCGATCTAGCCGCGACCTGATGGGTCTGCAACTTTGTACGTTTGCACACTAGCCCAGCGCCCGCTAATTTGAAGCGAGACCCATCTGTCCAGGAGTAGACAACAAGTTCTCAAGGCTACCTCAATCCTCTCGTTTTGCCCACTAGTTCCTCTCTATGCCGCTTTATCCGGGAACCTAGATGAGGCTAATATCGAAGTGTTCGGAAGCAATTGAAAGAGAATTCAGGCAATCACCGACTAATTTCGAACGCACAAATAACGAGCTCAAGGCTCTAATTGCCGCTCAACTATCGGAGTAGATATAGGATGATAACTCCCCTGAGACAAAAAGTCAGTTCAACATATTAGATTTACTCTATTCACTGCAGATCTTTCTGCAGTTAATTGATTAATAATATTCCCTCGCTATCCAAGAAAATATGAATATATTGATATGAATTTGGAAGGAGGATTTTAATTATTTGGCGGTCTGCATTCGGTTTTCATCCTATGTTTTGACTTCCTTTAGCCACCGTTGACGAATGGATTGGTGCGCGATTACCATTTAGAAGTGCACAGGTTCGAAATCCCAGGCGCGTAACACTAACTATTGGAAGTTCGCTCCTCGGCAGACAATGGCAAATCTCCATGTGTGGAAAACATCAAGGCGCACACCAAAATTATGAGGACGAGCTCGACCAAACGCCTAAAACCCGTGTACGAACCAAAAAAATTCACAATATATTGACTCCTGTTTGAACTCTGCATCCAGCTGTTGTTTTCATGTATCATTTACGACCAAATTTTCCTTGGCCACCCCGGATCTCTGAATTTATCAAGATTTCCGCATAAATTGCTTTCAGTGCCTTTTCATTTGAGGCAAATTTAGTTATTTTTGGACCACTTCTGCCGCATTCAGATTTTTGGGATTTATTAATAGCAGCTTACTGTAGTCACTGTGGAGTTAATTTCCGCTTACAGGGTTTCCCTCTTTTATAAATTCATCTGTACAAAATAAGTAACAATACTAACATTTAAAGCTTGTCCTTAAATCAGGTACGAAAATATGATACAAAACAGATAAACGCTAAGAACCGAGATTTCTGAGATTTCAGAACATTTATTTTTCCATCCTTCAGTCCCTCAATCTGTGTAATCCCACTGATCTTACGTTACTTGAAAAAATGTATTAATTATAACTCTTAACACTTGATCTCCGCTGAAATTAACCACCAAAAGAGGCCTTTAATCCATTGGACTAGCACATCTTTTTGACCCTTTTGCCTTGCAGAGGCTGAGGATGCTCATCAATGGGGATTATTTTCCCTTTCAATTGCCCACAGCTGCCAAATGCTACCCGAAAACACTTATCCGATAAGTATTCGTATATTTCCTAAGAAATTCACAAAAGTCCTCATTTGCCAAGAACAATAACTACAAATGAAACAAACAGACAAGCAAACGACTAACAAAGAACAACGAAGTAAGAAGAAAGAAGTAGAGCAGGAATTTAGTGCACTAAAAAGCTTTTTAATGCCAAAAAATCCTTTTTATTGCCGGCCAGCATTGATGGCCCTTGCGTTGAGGTGAACTAAGCAGAAGAAGCCATGAAAAACCAAAGCAAAGCCTATGGGCTGACTAACCGCGGATAAACAAAAAAGAGCTCAAAGAGTAGTTGTAGAGTTTTATGATACCCACACTCGCACACCTACCAAGCACACTTGCCAAGCACACAAACGAACAGCCTTTGCGGCGACTTATGGTAAACAAATTTTAATTTACTTTCATTTAATACTCGCTGAATAGCGGAAATGGGGTAGCCGAAGAAAAGGACACTGAGCAGCAGCGGAATGGCGATCAACAACAGCATTCAAGCGAATGAAGTTAACTAAAACTAGAGAGAGCAGCACATAATTGTATAAATGGGAATAAAAAGAAAACATTGAAGGAAAGGCAATGAAAAAAATAAGAATAAAAAGAAAAAAATGAAAGGAAAAACGAAAAAATAAATAAAAATAGAAAATAAAAAATTCCAAAAGACAAAAAAACAGAAAGTGAGCAAATGAATGCTTGTGCCAAATAAAAAGCTTAGCGCAGAGAATTTTACGGGTTTATCTTTTTATGGCACTTTTGAAGGATTTTATTATGCTGGCGCCCTTTTAAAGACTACACTACCCCCTACGCGGCTGCACCTCTCGCCTAACCAAAGCATTTTGCTAATTTTATGTGTAGCATAAAAAATATGCAGCATAAAATGTTATAAAAAAATTTAGAATAAAAGCAACATAGTACGGCATTATTACTTTTTTTTGCATGAGTTATCATTACCGCCCACGCGCCTTACAATTTTTCACTATAATTTAATTTCACTTTTTGTTTTTGCGTTTTTTGCTTTCATTTTGTTTTTGTGCCCATTTCATGCGAGTCCCTTTGGTCGCGTTGTCTGTCCTTGTGCAACTTGGTAACGGAAACGGCCACTCAATTGCAGTTTTTGCTTGCTATTTGTTGTTCTATTTCAATTTTATTTCTATTATTTGGTTGCCGCATTTCTTTGCGTTTTTGCGTGCATTTTTCAAATTTTTTTTGGTTTTTGCATCCTTATTTAAGCGTCAATTAAAATGGATAAAAATAAAATAATTTCATTTTTCATTTCATTGCAATTAAAAAAATCTCCGTTTCATTGCGACAGCCGCGCGTTGCATGTTGCGCGCTCGGCTGCTGCGGTTTGTGTGTGTGGTACTTAGTGGCCGGCCAGTTAGGGGGCTAGTCCATAACCGCAGGCTCGGCCGGAAACCTCATTTAAATTAATTAGTTTTCCTGGCTAACCAAGATTTTTTCCATGGTCATTGTGTGCGCGCAGCTTTTTAAGCGTTGATTTTTTATGCGCTCTCTCCTCGCTCGCTTTCCCACACCGGCGCTTGCCTCCTTCTCTGCGCCTTTCAGTCACTTTTGGTCTATTGCAAAGTATCTGATTTTTGCTGGCATATTTTTTATTGCTACAAATCTTCATGATGTCAACGTTGCCAGGTTTAATTATTCTCAGAAGAATTTTAAATAATTACAACGAAGTTGTTGGCAATTAATTGAAGCATCAATAAATTTCGGGAAATGTGTATAATTACAGAAAAATATCATTAGATTCAATCTGAATGTGAGCAGCGTAGTGATTATTTGCTTAATTTTATAAAGGAGCTTAGTTAAGAATGACTTTGTTCGTGTGATTCGGCTTTATCGGCTTTTCTTTCAACAAATTAAAACGGATGGTAAGGTAATAGTAGTCCTCGCCGGCTCAGGGCGCATTACAGTTGATGGTAGCAAAGAAAGAGGAAGGAGGAAATATCAGCATCAAGATCAAGGACTTGCCTTCCCTTGGTGTGTCCAACTGGCGCCGGTTAGCACGAGAAAGAAACTTTGTTAAACTTGGCCAAAATCGCGTGTGCGGTTATGAAGCCAATCAAGAAGAACAAGAAGTTTCCTTTAAAATTAAAGTAATTTAGAAGTTAGAGGCTTCGTAGTTCACTGCTGATATTGACATCACTTATTACAACAATAGAGTCGTAACATAGAGTCTTACGTACATATTTTTCAGCCGCCTGCGAGGAACTATCGGCAATCATTAACACTTCTGTGTTCCTCCTGTATGCTGAATATTTTAGCTGCTTTAACTCCTATCTTTCCAGAGTAGATACTAATATTTTCAGCATGGGACAAAAATAAGTCAGAGCTGTTATACATTTATATACAAGGTGGCGCAAAATGAATCATCCAGTTAGGATTTTGAATAAACTTTTTATTAATTAAAGAAAAGGAGATTTTGAAGGATGGAAATCTTTATTTTGACCTTCACGCGCTCCATTGCTTGTTTTTTTGTATTCTGCAGCTATCTACTTATAGGCTGTGTTGACTGGTGTACGACGCCATTTAATTATTTTGCGCCACCTTGTATAAAGATCTTGTCCTTATGGCGTATGTGTCAATGTTAGCAGAAAAGTTGTACATATTTATTTTATTTAATATATAGAAAATAACAATAAATTATTATTTTGCAGTAAAAGGAGCACTACCAGGTCTTACGGCTCAAATTTCAAATTATTTAAATTTATTTGCTAATGCAATTTTTTCACTAAGCTCTTAGAACTGCTCTTAGAATAGTATTTTACCTTTTCATAGCTGTTGGTAACGCTAAAATAAATTATTTGACTTTGCACGTTTTAGGTTATGCAGCACAACAACCAGCAATAAAATAATAACATCCTGTTCCAGCCTAGCGGAGATTAACGATGCAATTAAGAAGCTGAAGCTCAAAAAACCCGCGGACGAAGATGGCATACAGCCTGAACTAATGATTACCGACCCGCAAATATCAGTGGAAATTCTTTATCCCACATCACCGCCATCTGGAGCAATGAAAAGCTGAAGGTGACCTGCGTGACTGCGGCAACTGGCGAGGAATAACCCTACTTAACACCATCAACAAAGTTGTAGCCGCGATCCTACAAAGCGGGCTCAAAGATATCGAACGCTCCTTAAGAGACGAGCAAGCTGGTTTTCGCCCTCACCGAAGCTGTGTCGACCAAGAAACCACACTTCAAATTATAGTAGAACAATCAGTTGTAGACTATGCACAATTAAACGAGACCCAATATGGCTGTCACTGGATAGAAAGGGAGTTCCCGTCTAGATAGTCCACCTCGTCAAAGCCTTCTACGGGAACTCCGAACTGCCAGTGCTTCAGAAAGGCGATACCAGCGATCCATTCACTACCAACGTAGGCATAAAGCAAGGTTGTCGCCTGTCGCCCCTTCTCTTCGCCATTGTCGTTGATGACGTCATGAGCTAACTGACCCTGCACAAAAGACGCAACGTAAGGAGCTTCATCAGACATCTTGACGACCTGGTCTTCGCCGCTGACATTTGCCTTCTCTCTCACTAGCTCTATGACATGCAAGCTAAGACGGACAGACTAGTCGGGCTGGCACGCACTGTCGGACTGGAGATCAACATCGCCAAGACCAAGGCTATGAGAGTTAACCACAATACCAAAAAATACTTTGAGAAGGTCGATGCTGTGCACGCTAGCAGATGCCGACATCTCATGGGGCGGTGCAAAAGCAACAGCACAGAACCGTGTACGATGGAAGAGTCTTGTCGAGGCCCTATGCTCCCAAGAGGAGTGAACAAGGACAATAAAAATATATATACATAACTAGCATTTCCCAGTGGGCTTCGCACCACCATACATAAAATGTTTTTTTATATCGCAAGAAATTTTTCATATTAAGTTTTCTTTATAGAACTCGTAAAATGTTTCAACAGTTGAATTAGTTGATTTTTTCATTCAACATACTTTCTAAAGATGTCACATTAGCCTTTTCTGTACTTTTTTAAAATTTGATTGTGGTGGTCACCTACATATATACAGGTAAGGTGAAAGAGCCGATAAAAACTTGTAATTAAACTTTTATTCTTCAATTTCCATTTCAATTTTTTACGCTAAATAAGGCTGGTATGGCTCTATTGTATATTTGACCTTGAATCTGTAAAGTTCGAGAAATATATGTAGATAACGGATCTGAATTTTTAAAAACATTTTAACTGGAATGCCATCTCTTAACCTGAAGGCGAGTTCCCAATTGGTCTATAACTGGAGTCCTTAGTTACCCAGCGAAAAGAAAAGTCCTCTTTTCATTAGCATTTATCAACAACTTACAATGAATACTCATGTGGTTCAAACACATCCTAGGGTTATCCAGGTCCACGTTTTGGTCTATATCTCGAGACCCTACTTACGGAGGGGCATTAAAAATACTCTAACTATAGCAATCATCAACAGCTCCCAATTGCTACCCATATTGTACGAACACATCCTTAAGTTATCGGGGTTCACATTTTGGCCGATATCTCGAGACCCTAGTCACGGAGCGGCATCAAAAATACTCTGTACTATAGAATCATCAGCAGCTTCCATTTGCTACCCATATTGTACAAACACATCCTAGGGTTACCCGGGTTCACGTTTTGGCCTATTTCTCGAGACCCTGGTATCCGATTCTTAAAATTTCAAAACACAAACCATCTACTGAATAGTCCAAACAAAGCCTGAAAATTTGGTTTGGATAGGTGAGCCCGTTCTTGAGTTATAAGATTACCAAGGAAATGTAACTTCTTTTTATATATATAGATTATGTACAGTATACAAATGGAATATAGAACAATTAAAGAAAAATAAAATTTTCACACCACTTTTACATTCCCACGGCAAATGGGACACAGGCCGAGGAAAGCTTGTTTGGCCCAGCTATTATAGAAATGCATATGAGTAAATATAATTACTCGATGCATCTCGATGTCTATCTCTAGCTGAAACTTAACATTTTTGGACTGCAATTCATTTTACGAGCGAATCTATGAGGATTTTCTAATCCAAACGAACCGAATACTACCCACGTAGCCGTCTGGGCAGAACATTAAAATGCTTTAATTCAATTGTCACTCATGGACTTTGCCAGTTGCTTATTTTTAGTCGATCCGACACACATGCGCCTGCTGCTACGAGCTGCTGCAATATCTGCGCTTCGCCTGCTTTTTCCCATAAAGTCATTGTTGCCATTGTTGCAACACACGCATTTGGTAATTTAATTTTCGGCCTGATAGCTTTCGTTCCCAGCGCTATTGGTGCCACTACACATTGCACTATTTTTTATGCGCGCTGCATCTACTTGATGCTACAACAACAAAAACAACAATAACAATATTATCAACAGATACAACAATTTTAATAGCTAAAGCAACAACTGCCACAATATATTGTACATGAATGCAAGTAAGTGTATCTCCATGTGCTGCCTGTGTGTGCGTGTGCATGTGTGTTGCAACATTGTGCATTACCAATTTGTTGCCACAATGCTGTAAGCCGTAAGCTGCGCGCTGATGCGTCGAGGGCGTTGCAGGCGTTGCCAAAGTGGCGTAAAAATTTTATTACTTTCGACAGCCCAAACATTGTCGCCGCAAATAGTGACAGTAACAGCAAAATGCAACAACAACAACAATGGAAACAATATTATAGCGCAAGCGAAAAGTTGTAGGGACGAAAATAATTTTGCGACACAATAAGGAAATAAATGCAAAATGTACAAAAATATCAGCTAAATGGAATAGTGCAAACAAGAGCATAACACGCGCATGACACGCGCATCGCAGGCCCCAACATATAAGTACATAAGTACACAGCAACAACTGACTAGGTGTGCATGTGTTGCGCGTACTCGTCTAGCGGCATATGCCACGTACGCGGGAGCGCACGAAAATTGCACGAATGTGAGTTGGGGTTAAGACAGCTACACACACATACATACATACATACGTACATAATAGTATAACAACATAAGCACATATACGCATAGGCGAACGCATAACAAAACATATTGTCCTGTGTGGCAGCCGCCGCCTGTGACATTTTATGGCTTTTTGTGGCAACTTGCATGCCACACCACGTATGCATCGATGTGGCATATATTCGGGTGTATGTGCCCTCGAGAAATACCAACTAAATGCGAAAGTAATAATAACAAGTAGGTCCAGCGTTGGCAAAGCAAAGTAAAAACAAAACAAAAAAAAAAAGAAAAGAGAAGAGGAAGACAATAGAAATAACTGCCGCAAAAATGAAATTGGTGTTTTCGCATTTGTTGCTGGTGTGGCACATTTGGAGTACGTGATTTCATTACTTCGCTGGATGATACGAATTGCTGGAAGGTGAGTGAAACTACACTAAAACACCAAATTCCTTATGCA
>JAYXIM010045549.1:0-215681 GCA_037575425.1 Anastrepha fraterculus
GAGTTTCTGCCCATTTAATTGAAATATTAATACTCCATTTCATAATCGTTGCCTAAGTATGTAGAATTTAAAGAACTATTTCGTTTTCTGCTGTAATCAATACAACAATATATAGTCAATACAACAATTTATATGTAAAAAAACGTATTTAGTTTATGTTCACAAATTTTAATTAAAATACTATTTTTCTGCACTTTCCATTAATTTAAGCTAAGTTTGCCAAAAACAAAAAAACTACATATAATATAATATTCGTTCAATATCTGTACCTGTATCTATATGTTTTACAAACGTCTGAGGAAAGCTGAACAGCCGCACGGAAAATCAATTCATTTGACTTTCTTATCTAATCTAACAAAGTGCATTCACCTTGGTTACACGTTGCAGTAAGCAATGAAATCAGCTTTTTCTTACAGCAAAATTGCAAGAGTAAATGTGTTACCCATATGTAATATGTGTAGGTGTACTTATTTCTTATTATTTCCAATTTATTTTAGGTACCGCCATTCTTAATTATTACATAATTTAATTAATATTCACTCTTTTTCTACATAAATTTTCTTATATTTTTCATCAGTAATTTATTTAGTTTTTCTCTTTTTTTTTTGGGATTTGGGATTTCTTTTCATATTTTTGCTTTATGTTTTTATCATATAAACAGTCTCCTTTGTTATATATTTTATCCTTATTACCATAATTCTTAGTTATTATTTATTTAATAATGCATTCCTATTTTTGCAATTACTATCACGACTTTAAATTGTTTTTTTGTTTGTTTATGTTTAAGTATTTAAGTAGTCCCTTGTGGTGTTGTGTGTAATTTGATTTGCTTTGCTTTCCATTGGTTATTTATTACATTTTTAAGTAAAAAGAGATTTTCATTTGTATTTGCGTATTTTTAATTTAATCTAGTTAGTTGGGGCTGAGTGTCTGTCTGAAGTCTCTGTTGTATACTTGGCTGGGTTGTTGTTTGGACTGCGCTGCGTGTATAACTCTTAGCATACAACAACAGCACTTTTAGCTGCACTTCATATGTATATGTACTATAGACGGCGCGTTTTTGCTGCTGTTTACGACGTCAAAGGCGACATGCCGATTTGACGTGGATCTGTTGGCGCAACAGCGCCCAACTCCAAATTCTTAATGAGTAAATGTAGCCAGTGTTTCGTGGATTTGTCATCCTGTAGACATACCGAAAATGTCGCATCACGCAGCTGATCTGGAAGACATTGTCGCAAAGCCTCACGTGCTCTATAAGATACAAGGAAAATATTTCAGATCATTTGATTTCATTGTGCAAATATTGTACGCCACTAACCTGGGATTGTCGGAAAGACGCAAGTAACAACGTACGACATGCTTCAGCAAACGTGCAGAGGGCTCCTTGGCAAGTTGTATTACCATTTTGCCCTGAAATTACAAATTAGTTAGTTAGCGTCTGGTGTTCGCTTGCGAAAAAAACTCATATTAAATAGTACCAAAATAATAGCAACATGCGAAAACCGCTCATACGTTTGACAAATATACGAAAGTCCGCTCTCGTCCAACAATATTTTTTGCAGGATAAATGTGGCTACAGTTTTGCTCAGTTCCGAGCCGGTTTCCATTATTCGCAGACACAGTGGAATGATTTCTGTTGCTAAAAGGAAAGTTATCACTTCTTGCTCATCAGCCTGGTGGGGTGGATGGGAAGTGTAAAAGAGCAACATTAAGTTTAAAAATTTATACAAATTTGCTTACGCCGCAACTTACCTTAACTAGTGCGCCAATTACGCCTAAACTTGTTAGCCTAAGGTATTCGAATGGCCGTGTTTTAGATGTGGTTTGTAAAAATGGATACAGGAACAATGGTATTTGTGCCTGAAGGAACACTGTACGCGTCTCCGGGTGCGATGCGACGCATTGCAGCAACGATAACGCACTGCAGACACGATTTGATTGATGCGCAGTGAGTGTGGCAGGATTAATCGATGGATAAATGTTAATTATCTCTTGTAGTAGGGCGGCAGTAGTGCCAAAGCTATGCCATAGCATTGGCGCCAGATCTGTCACTGTTTCACGTTTCTTACTCAATTCGAGTAGAGCGGTTTCGCGGCTCTCGGGATGGGCCAATTCGTTGATCCATTGAAATACCTGTATTAGGGGGAGACGCAAATAAATGAATTTGAGATTAGAAAAACTAAATATATACTTAGTTTTTACAGTTACACATATTTTTATATGCTATATGTTTATATATATAAGTATACAAGAAGAAAAACTACAGGGTGGCACGAAATGAGAGATTGAGAGATTTATACTTTTTACAAATGGCGTCATACGTCAATCTATTTGACACTTTTGAATTAGACAGCTGCAGTATACAAACAGACAAGCAGTGGTGCCCGTATAGGCCAAAAAAAAAATATTTCCTTCGTTCAAAATAATTTTTTATTTAAATTAAAATTTTTATTTATTTATTTATTAAAAGTTATTCAAAAACACAATAGAAACGTATTGAAAGGAAACGGAACTAAGGCATTTGAACTAAGAAGTACTAAGTTAGAGCCAAAGTGGTGGGAAAAAGTCTACAGAAGTCAACGGTATAGCCGTGCACGCACGGTCAGCGAAAGCGAGGTGTTTTTCGTGCTATTCACTTTCATCGTATTCACGTTTTCGTATTTTTATTCTGCACCAGTATTCAAGTGACCAATGACCAAAGAAAATTGCTCGCTTAAGGGGTTATATACCTTGTGGTCCGGTGAAATTAGCGAAAGTTGGGTTTTTTTTAAAGATATGCAGCAATAATTGTATTGTATAAAAGTTTTTATTATTGGATATTACAATGTTTAAAGAAAAAAAATGGCTTTGTTTGTGTAAAAATATTTAAAAATGGCGGAGTTATGGCGTTTTCCCCCAAGACCCTTTTTTTGGAAGAGGCTTGCGGTGGACGCGATTCAAGTCCACCAAGTCAACTGAAATCAAAAAATCGAAAAGATTTCATTAGTATAGGGTTATATCTTCTTAGTGAACGATCAATATATTAAATATTTTGATTTTTGTGAAAATAGGAACATGTTTTTAAAAAACTCCACTTCTACAGTCCTAAAATTGGCATTAAAAAATTCATATCTGCAAAATAAAAATTTATACATAAAAAGTTGATCGTTCACTAAGAGGCGACATCAATTACGAACAATTTAAAAAAAAAATTATAAAAATCGGTTGAATACTTTTTTTGCAATCGCGTCCACCGCAAAAGCATTTTTGGAAAAACACGTTTTTGAGATAATCGCGTTTAAAGTTTCAAGCGCCGCATGAGGCCGTACGCTCAGGACGTGACGACGCACAATTTAAAACGCTGTAACTTTCGATCTATTGCTCAGATCTCTATGAAATTTTTGGAAAATGTTCTCAAGGGATTGTACTTTACGATAAAGAAATAAAATTTATTTTGATTTTTTTGAAAAACACAAGGTATATAACCCCTTAAACATCAAAAACACCCAAGGAACACCACAAAAATGTCATTGTATAAATGCACAAAGATATTCGAAGACTTCTTTAAAAATGCCACAGAGGAAATAAAAACCACTTCTAACTTTTTTCTACAAAATATCGTGACCGCCGCTTCAAGTACCTTTCTGCATAGAAACAAAAGACGTAAAATATTTATAAAAAATATTTAATATTATATACTAATTTAAATATTTAAATAATTATACACCTATACATACATATATTATGTGGTAATTTTTACCCCGTTGCGACCGTTTGTGTTTGTATTTGCCGTAAATTGGCTCTTAATATTTCTTGCAGCATTGAAAATATGAAATGATCAGTGATCACACATTTGGAGTGAAGTGCTTCTTGTCCCCCCTGCAACTGGAGCAATCAAAGTAAGGATGACAAAATCAACATATTCGGGTAATTTGGAATAACTGAACAACCGATTGATTTGCTACCGTGCAGCCAATGGGAATGGTAGCAGCCCTTCGACCTGCAGTTACACCAATCTGGTGAGGTCTTTATGGGAGGAGAGAAGGTATTTTATATTGTTCCCCTCTCGACAAGAGAATGATATGTTATCCGTCCCCTTTAATTCTGTGCCGTAAACTTACATTTTTTTATTGTCGGCCATTTTAGAAAACTTTTAGCTCTACACTTTCAAGATGCCTCAATACACCAACCAGGCAATTGAGTTTTGATATCGGGGGAACGAAGAAGAATGCACCCGACAAATTATTTATTTTGTGCAGAAATCTCGTTAAATGTTTAGTCATCTAAGATGAAGCCAAAAAAGCAAAACAGTCGACAAAATGTTTTTTTTTGCTTCAACTTGCTTCTAGAAAACCTAACAGAATATTAAAAGTATCTATCAAAATGATAAATATGCGCATATTTTTATATCATACATGGCAGTACATATGTACATGCATGCATATATAAATATGTATGTATATATGCTTATATGAACATACCAAGCCATTATGTAATAATTGTTTTTCTTCGGAACGCACAACTTCTTATTTTGAATTCTTCCAAATATAAAGCACGCACAAAATAATTACCTTATGCGTATATACACATATTTCCACACATCCATACTCATAATGTTTTTGTGGTACTTGCTTTCTTGCCTGAATACTAACCAAAAACAAAATTGAAGTATACTGTACGTGCATAAATATGTATGTGTGTAGATATGTAATTTGTTGTTTGTGAGCCCAAATGTGTGAATCATGTGAAGTCAACAGAACAAGAAGAAAAAAACACAAAAGAAAACTCAAAAATAGCGACTGGTTGGCTGAATATTTGTTAGTAGTGTTGTAGTGGGAGCAGATGCAGTGATATCAACTTGCCGATAAGAAGAAGAAAACCAGTTATTTAAGTTGCTCACAACAAGAGAATTAGAGCAGGAGCATATACATACATATGTTACGTAGGTATTTACACATATGTAAGTATGGATGTGCATAGACTGGTCTCCAAATACTGCATTTATGTATATACATATGTATATACATATCAATTTGAGAACTGTAATTCGTATATACCAGTACTGTATTACTTATCCACATCGGACAACTATCAAAGGAAGGATTTATCTTAACTAGCCTAAAAGGATTAATTAACAAAATCACTAAAATCAGCGGAAAAAAGTTCGAAGCAATGATAAATTTATGTCCTAAAGCGGCAAATGAGTGTATTAGGAAAGCCCAGACATAATTTTGTGAGACTGGTTGACAATAGTACTGGGTAATTCTAATTGGTGCAAAGGAAATTGGTTCGGTTAACCCTTCAACGCTTTACAGTTTCCGACCAATGCGCAATAATGTCAAGAAAAATATTGTTAAGAATCAATATAAATTGTGAGCGACGTTAAATTTGCGCAATATTATACCAAACCTCCATTCCCAGTTCTTTTCTTAAATTTCATTGTTCTTTTCTTAAATTTACCGTTTGAATTTTCATAAAAAAAAAACGTTAGATCTATGAAGTGCTATTTATTTGTAAATGATTAATTAAAAATGCCTAAGGCAAACTGTGCCATTTGCAGAAAACTTTGGACTGATGCTGGTGATTTGCTTCATGTACCAGCGGAGCTGTATACAGGATTGAACATAGGTGGAGGAAGTATACTACGATGGACTGGGTTGGACTGAAAAAATTCTTCCCTTATTTGAAGGAATATCTCAAGTGTTTAATGGCGAACTAGTTTCTGGCACTTAAAGCTTATCCGAGAAATGATTATGCCACAAACATGAAATAGGACTTGCTATATAAAGTACATATATAGTATAATATTTATTAATATCTCAAATCAGAGATACGCTAATATCAAACCCCGAAAAATAAAGTTGTTTTGGATCCCTAGCCACATGGAAACACCCTAGCAGACGCAGCAGCAAGACTTGCCACCAAATCGCCGTTACACAACATACAACTTTAACAAGATCGACCTCAAAAACGCAACCAACAAAACAAATCGACAACAAATGTCACAACGATGGCAAAACATAAACCATTATTATAAATGCATTAATCCAAGCTTCAACCCTCTAATCTTCCCAGCAACAACCACAAGGCGAAACACGTGTATATATACCCGTTTTCGGCTTGGCCATACACGCCTGACCCACGGCAGCAACTTCTTTCAAAACAATAATCCACAAAACCATGTTTGTCAATTCGGCAACGAAACATCATTACAAATTGTAAAGCATTGCATTCAATCAGGCAATCAACATCAAGCCACACAATAGAAGAACTCCTGTCCGAAGTAAACGCAGAAAACATACACTTTCATACACTTTATTTGCAAAATTAATTTGTACTTTGAAATATAAATGATACATGAATATTAATATACTTATATAAATACTATACTTATGATACATAAAGCCGATGGCCTAGCCGCTAATGCTTTAAAATCATTGAGATTGTAATTCATTACTTTTCCAATTTTAAATTAAAAAAAACAAAAAAACAAAAACAAAAAAAGCTATTTTTCCCTTGCAGGATGTATTATTGTAGCATAGTCTTTCAATAAGAGATTAAAAAACTATAGTGCACTCAGTAAGTCCGCACAGACTCTTATTTCATTATATGATAGCTGTTTTTTACCAGAGTTTTGAATCCTTAGTTGGATCTCTTATCTAGAATGCGAAGACTAGGCATGCAGAGGGTAATATCGTTATCTGGGATGTCAATAGTTTATCTTTGTGTGATTTAAGAGAGGTGTCCGTTAGATGAGAGTACACTGTATATAACTCATTCAGTCACAATTTGAAAGTTTATGTTGAAGACAAAACATCAAAAGCTAAGAATTTGAGATTTTATTATATAATTTCAATGTTCTATGTGTTGCAGCATAAGAGGCATAAACCGTTCTATCTCGCTCCAGAAATAATAAATCACTACTCCGCGTGTTTTGTTTTTTGTGAATTGTAAAAACAAATGCGCTCTAAAACTTGAGTATAGTTTTGTTGTGGGTGTAGCAGCATAAACATTCCCCATACAATTGCTGGGAATTCTGCTGCGCTCTAAAACTTGAGGATAGTTTTGTTGTGGGTGTAGCAACGTAACCATTCTCCATACAATTACGGGGAATTCTGCTGCTCTCCAGTCTTTGTCCGGTTATAAATCGGGGTAACGTAGAACCGACTTCTGTGGGATAATCAATTACACTACTGATGATATCAAAGTTAAAGCAGAGTGAAAGAATACTCCTTCTATTATATTTTGTAAATACATCAAATTTATTAAGGCAGATCAACAAGATTAGGTAATCTGAGAAAAACAAAAAAAAATTCTTTGGAATCCGTTCAAGTATATTTATATCGCAATGGTGATGCGGCCTCCATATAAAGGCAGCTTACTCCAACTTAGATCATGCAAGTGAGGTAAAAAATAACTAGCGTATATGGATCAATAAAGTCGAAAAGCGAAGCGCCGAATAAAGGCAAATGTAGAATATGACTCAGAAATTATATAATTTAAATGACTCCAAGATAGGAATTTTGAATCATGAATTACACAAAGATCCGAAACTTCATTCATAACGTCGAAACGCGATTCCTTAATTAAATAGGCAGCAAATATTTGTCTAAACATAAAAACCATAATTGAACCATTCATACTTATATTATATTTTCCTATTTGCAAACGCAATTAATTGTTTATCTAGCTGAACTTCTAGCTTCAACATTACTTCTAGCACTATATTATCTGCAAACTTAAACATTGTGATTAAGAATTAACAAATTTATTGATTATATTTCATTTTTGTTAGCGAAGCTGTACAAAATTGAATTTAGAACAATTTCGAAGCCGTAAATAACAGTCAAAATAATTTTTTTTATCAAAACTTTATCATGGAAATAAATATTTAAAAAAAATTAGTTTTGTGAGTCCCAAAACTCGTATTACATTACATGCATATATTGTTTCAATTTTGTCATACACATGTGCAATCAATCCTCAACCTCAACCTCAACTATGTATAAAAAACAATAAAAAAAATTATTTATTAATGCGATAAAAACAGAAGTTTTTGCTGTTCGCCCGAATTCATTTAGAACGCAATTTATACCTGAGTCCATGTGTCTGTGCCTGTACCTACATATGTATGTACATACATGACTACGCGTTCATACATTCATAGATATACATACGAGTATATGCATGAATCTAAATAACTACATATGTGTGTATGTATGTATGTATGTGCCTACTTAAATTAACATTTTTATACGTTCATTTGTGCACGTTAGGTAAGTTGTATAAAACGAAATAATAACAAAAAAAAATGATTGCTGTGTTATTGGTAAACAAAATCCGATTGCTGCTGGCCTTTCATTTTTACTCATTTCAGTACCTACTTACGCTTATGTGTAAATGGATTTTTTCGCAATTTCGGCTTTAATTGTATGCAGAATTCACGATTTTCAATTTGTTTTTAAAAACCGGAGCACATTGGAACAAACGTATTTTTAAGAGTTATAAAAACAAGTAGTATTTCAGAAAAGGAAGCAGTAATATTCATTTTAGAATTATTTCGCACCCATCAGTGACATAGGTACATATGATATGTATACACAGAGTGGAGAGAATTTTGAAGGCCGTTAAGCGGCTGTCAACGTTTTGAAAGAATCAGCTGACGTTCAGTTCTTTCGGCTGGTCAAATCCCTTATTACATAAAATCCAAAGTTACTTTTTCAATTATTCTTCAAAAGGCAAAAACCGTGTAATCTACCAGCCTTGTGCAGATTTATATAAGAGTTCGAATTGGATTTGTAGTATTCTCTGGCATATATGTACAGGTTTATTTTATTTATTTATTTATTTATTACATGTGCACATAAAAAAAAATATTATTACCAGACATTCCCTTAACAAAGATTTCAGTTTGGTGCGCAAAGCTCTAGGACACGATCATTCTGAATCAATTAATGCCAGATATTGTTAGTGTTGTAACAGTTCATCAAGCCCTGCCGGTGCGATGCAGTCACCGCTCGTGAAAGTACACCAACTTTATCCTTCTCCGTTTTGAGTTTTGGTCTCGAAATATTACTGACGAGTCTCGACCACACAGGTAGTTTGAGGACCACCTCTTCAGTCCAAGCGGGATGGTCGACTCTTGAATGTCATCTAGTAGCGCGGAATAGCTAACTGTATCGAAAGCCTTTGATAAGTCTAGCGCTACTGGGACAGTCCTCTCGCAGTGACAATTTTAGTTAAGCCCGCGAATTATCGGTGTATTTATGGTGTTATGTTGTTGTAGGGGAATGAAGGTGGTTCCGGTTACGTAGAACCGACTGTCGTGGGAACGCTTTATGGCGTTATCTGTTGTTGTGCACTTCAGGGAAACTACAGGGTTTGATTGAAAAGTAATGAGCCTTCCCGCGATCAACCGAATCAGCTGGTGGGGGAAAACGATCGTTGGACCTTTCCCTTCCACTAGAAACCGGTCCCAGTTCGCTGGCAAAAGCGGTGCAGTCAACATCGCTCCACGCGTGAAAGCTGTTTTAAAAGTGTGTTAGGATTTTGCAGTGGCGAAAATGCAGCGATCGTTGGAGCGACGTTACTGGATTTTGCGTAAAGCTAAACAGTTTGAACCTCCAGGAACCACTATAAACGCGGCATTTTACAAAGAAGTGCTCTTTCGGCTGAAAAACCGCGTCGCCCGGGTTCAGCCCGACCTCGTCAACAATTGGACCCTTCATCACGACAATGCGCCGGCGCACACCGCTTTCCTCTGCACCTCTGCATTGGCCAAGATGGGGGTTCCGGTGCTTCCCCACCCTCCCTACAGCCCAGACCTGTCCCCTCCGGACTTCTTCTTGTTCCCGCGCCTGAAAAGAAAGCTGAAGTGGAGGCGTTGTGACTCCACCGAGGCGATCCAAAAAACTGTGACAGCCGAATTGAACGCGATTCCGGCGGATGAGTTTAAAAAATGTTTCCTGCAGTGGAAGGAGCGCTGCCAGCGGTGTATTGACGCTCAAGGGTCCTATTTTGAAGAATATTAGTTGTATAAGCCAAAAGGTTTAATAAAACAGCTTAAAAAAATTAGGCTCATTACTTTTCAATCAAACCCTGTATGCCGATAAGTATCCGGTGTCAGGTGTTTCGTAAAGAGCAAGGATAGGACGGTCTCGAGCGCCTTCACTACTGGGGAAAGGAGAGTTATCGGGTTAGATAAGTTTCGCCTGAGCGGATGTCCTGATGACCACCTAGGCTTCAACCGCATCTCAACACCGAAGAATACAATATAAAGATTCGTCTAAAAAAGCTTCACATTACTTCGTTCCGATGAAACACAACCACCAAAAGTGCTTCGGCGAGTTCGAAAGGGACCTTGGGCGGACCAGCGCCTGCTCATACCAAAGATTAAGTTGCAGGACTTCAGATGATTTATTAATTTAGTCCACTTGTGAGATTCTTAATCAGAGTTTCGCCGGGATCAACCTGGCGTAGGTGGTCACGCTCGTTTGCCAAAATGGCTGTTTCCGCTGGAAAATTAGGACGAATGACCAACGGGAATGACGCGAGTCGTGATAACCTTGTGAAATTTACGTTAGCGGTTGCGGGAGCAGAGCTCTATAATATGGGGCCAATCTAGTAACTTCTCCAACATCTAGTGGTGATAGACCATCTCCAAAGACCATGTGGTCCACTCCCTGTGAGTCTTAAGTCCTGAGCAGGTCATTGGGCCAGCGCACTAGAGATAAATTTAAACTCGATGTCCAGAAAATTCGATGTCAATTCGTTAAACTATTTTTAATAGTGTATTAAATAAATAATTATATCATTACGGTTAATAATTATTGAAAAAAAAAAACAGAAATAAAATTAATAAAAAAAATATATAAAAGAAAATAAAACAAATATAAAAAAATTAAAAAAATACGCGCTAAACAAAAGCTGTTGTTCTACTTACTATTACATTTCTTTATTTCCGACGATTTACATATAAAAAATTATTTGTTTTTTTTTTTCTTTTTGGATAAGCTGTTTATAATACAACTGGGTTTGCCCTAGTTAATTAAATAATTAAAGTTTCAAGGAAATATTATGGACCTTAGTTTCAAGTCAACTCCGAACGGCAGAAGGTTTTTTATGAGGAGCTTTTTCATGGCAAAAACACACTCAAATGTTTGCCATTGTCTGCCGAAGAGCGACCGCCATTAAAAAAAACAATAATAGACCCAACAACTAGAAAAACTTGCAATTCTTCAGGATGTTACTCAGGCCGACTTTCATAAATTTAAAAGCGAAATCCAAAAGAGGTTTCTCATAAACACTATGTACCAGTCGGTGACATTCAATTTTAGGTTGTTGTTATTGCAGCAACCTAAAAATTCCCCATACATGTACGGATATAAATCCGGGTCGTTCCGGTAACGTAGAACTGCCTGTCGTGGGGCTCTACAATTGTTATAAACAGATAAGTTCTCATAATACATCTTGCAGAGAACAACTCAGCTTAAACCAGATAATATACATACATACATTATATGCTACGCATTATTTTTATTACTAATTAGAATTCATTCGTTACATTTTCATGATGGTTTTCGTTAGAATATTGACTTTGATGTATCACAGTATCACATAGAAAACAGAAGCATGTCTGAATATACGTGTGCACTTGCATTCCGTTGTTAATTGTGGTTTGACGATATTTTTCAGTATCTTTATGTGGTCGCGATAGTTTCCATTTCGCATAAACTTATGCATGTGTGTATGTATGTACATACATAATGTCAAGTGATGTGTTGTGGGCCAATGTACGACCTTGTCGTCCGTCATCGCACCACTAAACAGCACCAACCCAACCAAGTACATAGCATTGGTCTGTAGTACATAGAGAAAACAAATATTGCTGCTCTCCACCTATTATCGAAGGTTCTTTCATTCATTTTACTACTCGGTAAACCGACCACATACTTCATGTGCTGGTTTCTTCTCAAATTTCGTAAGAAGTCTTTTTCTATTATTGAAGTTTGCAAGTATAAGAATGTTGCTGACATCTGAAGAAATACGTATGTATGTATATATACATACGTGCATTTATGTAGTATATGTAGGCCGATTTATATTTTTTTTAGAAAAGGATTATTTACAAACTTGTTGGATTATATAGAACTGTGCTTTTAAAACTTCGAATTTATAAAGATTTACGCTACATGTGTTGGTATTTTTTACAAGACTGTAAAAAGTAACGGCCAAGAACTGTCAAGCCAGTAGAATTTACCAAACATTTATGGGGGATGTTTATGTTGTTATAACAGGAACAAATGTAGGGAAAACTTTAGTATAATGTATATCGCTTTAAAAAATAATGGTTAAAAGGGGGGATAAAGGGGTGTATCCCCATCTTAAAACTGAAAACCGAACCTGCCGGAGGCTTATAGTTTACAAGTAGTTTAATGTTAAAGTTCTCTAATTTAGCGAAAAGTTGGAGGTGTCATACACCTGAAATAAAGACGAAGTTCGAATGCAGGGATGTTCAGTGGAAGGTTCATTGTAAAACTGCAGTATTCTTTGCTGTAATTTTAAGTTGAGAAATATTTTCGAAAATAAGAGCATACAACTAATTTAAACTTAAAAACAATGATATTAAGCGTATCACAAAAAATAATAAAGTAATTAAAATTAAATTAGTAATCAAAAAAATAACCCTCATCAGTCCAACTCCGGCTACGCAATCCACAGAATTTTCGCGTAGAACTCCTTTCCGTGTTAAAACCATAGAACCCAAAATTAAAACATCATATGCGTGTATGTAGTAAGGAGGCCCAATAACACCCATCCCCATCATTAACACTAAACTTAAATACTTAATTTTTGTTTCATTTGCAGGCATCCGGCAACACCATACTGTTGTCATTCCAATCTTTTTCTTATTCGCCTTTAAAATTGGGAAGTGACTGTATGAACAAATGCATTTGCACTTAATTTTAATAAAAATAATTAAAATATAAGGATAAAAATAAATAAAAACACGCGTGTGAGTGAATATTTGGTGAATTATAGTGAAGTTCCAAAGGGCATTTTGAACTCAAATAATTTGAAATTATTATTCTCCGAATAATTTGGAGTTATAAAGAGTGTTCCTTAACACCTCACTAACATCTCCACCAAGTTTCATTAATAAAGATATAATAGTTTGCCAAAAATTGCCCAATATTCATTATTCTAAATTCCAGCCCAAATGTATAACGGATTTACTCCAATTAGTTAATCTCCATCGTATTTGCTTTGAACTTCACTCATCGTTTGGTACCTGCTTATTTTATATTTTTGTTATTGTTGTTATAGCAGCATAAAAAATCCCCATAAATGATTTGGGAATGGCGTTATTTTATTTATACTGTCGTAGAATATTTAGCTCTTTCTTTTAATGATAGCAAACTATTGATGAAATATACATACATATGTAGTTTACATTTATTTCCTTTGTCTATCTTTTAATTTACTTCACATCATAATGATCCTGTTTTCTAAATATTACTTCTTTTTTCTTTAACTATGCTTGTATTCCTTATACTATATAGCCGTCTTCCTCCATGGAGCATCTCCATTTGAAACCTGATTTCTAAATTGCCAGATATTCTTGTTCAGAATGTTTGTTGAATTATTTATATATTCGTTTGTACGTAACTTCAGAAAGTGTGAACAATAGAAAATCGATTGTCATTCTAGTGGTCATTTGTTATTTATACAAGCAAGTTGAGATATTTGTAATTTGGACTAAATTTAATGCATACATAATTTTTTTAATTGAAAAAATTTAAGTTTTGAAGTAAATTCATCTAGTCGTTGAAAATCAGCAAGAACATTTAGAGGACCAAAATAAAAGTCTAATAATTATTTACTCTCATAAAAAAATTTTCGACCATAATTTTTAAAATTTTCATACTTTAGTCATGGGGGTGGAAGAGATGCACATGGAAATATCATATTATACAAAATTTATATTTTAAAATTATATTCGAGTCTACCATAAAGCATTGATACGTGTTTATAAAGTTCTACTACTTCTTTTCTAGCTGAACTGCTGCTCGAATTCCTCGAAATATTTGTGGACCGTACAAACTTCCTGTTTGTTGACGATTAGCACAATTTGCGAAACAAAGAGAATCTTGTCTACAAACAAATACAATAACAACTTTATATACGCAAATAAAAGTTGTGAAGAAACGAAATAAAAAACAAAAAACGAGGAAACTATTAAAGCGAAATTTAATGATATCGGTGTTTATATCTACACCGTGCATATTTCCTAGGTAAGCAGATATGAATAGGAATACATATAAATCACTTTCATATACGAGTATGAGCATATAGTACAGAATTTTTACATATATATGTACATATATATATATATATATATATATATATAGCTATGTATATAATAGCAATGAAGACATCTTCCTTTCGTGTACTTAGGATTTTCATAAAAGAAACATCAAAAGACCTGTGCTATGCTTATAAGAAATGACGAACACTACAGGCACATGTATGCAAACGACGAAAATACCTGGCAACCAGGCAGATGTCATTCATTAATGACCAGTTACAAATATACATGCATACATATACATATTGACGTTGGTAAATGTTTACCATTGCCACATACACTTTGCTGGACATTTTATAAGGAAATGGATTGAAATATGTACAAAACGCATGTATTTACATGCGGTCAAGTAATTAAAATTAATAACCTGTCGAACTTACCCTTTCCTGTTCGGTTGATGGAGTCATGCAGGCGGGACTAGGTTGAGCACTCATTATAATTTTTGGATATATTTATCGATTCCACGTTAAAGATTATTCACTGGTGAAGTGTGGCTGTAAAAATTTTCAATCGAATAACTGCTTATTATTTGCTTTTCTCTTTTGCGAAATACATATGCTGAGCAGTCGGCTGTGTTCGCTTTGAAAACGCGAAAATGCTCACAAATATGGCGGCGGCACCCGAATTGAAAAGAAATTTTTATTGTATATATATATATATCACGGCAATATTGGTATATTAATAAAAACGTAAAGCTAAAAAGTAGCAATTTATTTTCGGGAAATCTAATTTTTTATTTAAATTAGCATAGGAACTCTGTATCGCCAAATAAATGAAATTCTTTTTTATTCCATTTCTTTCTTTCTCGACCACTTGCTTTATCGCACTTCGCAATCACGTCAAACACACACACAATAGTGACTGAGCACAAATTCGCAATTTCCACAAATTTTAAATTTTAACTTACTTGTACTTATTAAATTCTCAATATATAACACTTATTTTATCAAAAGTTAGTTTTTATATTAGTTTTTCGGACCGAACTTTGTGAAAACACAGCAATTTCTGAAAGCGAAAAAATTCAGTTCTCGTTCCCAACTAGACCAACACTTTGTGACAGTATTGACTACCCCAAAAGACGTTATACCCTTTGGGGGAATTTTATATAAGAGTGGCGCATTTTCAGCTGAAACACAGAAACGTTTTTGTACATGATTGAAAGAAATTAGGTTACGATAAATTTGTTGAATGAAAGAAGAAAAATACAAACAGCTAAGATATTCGACTCGAGATAGACCTTTGCTTTTGTTTCTGTTCTGTTGAAAGATGGCCCAAATTCTAAAATATACTTAATTAAGTATTTGAAATTACCAAAATATGTTCAATATATGCATATACAGAATTCATTACAATAATGTAAAACCTCTTCCGAATAAAAATTAAGTGTCTGCAACCTCTGTGAAGATAGCAATGCTTTCAAGCCATTTGCACTTTCAATACAATTACAAGTATTTCAATGTTTTTGACTTCGTCGAATAGTGATTTACTCTTCCCTTATGTTGGAAACCCATGGGTACAGCTTATATCAGATGTATACTGCAAGGTTCCCCAAACAGTAAAATTGAGACCACTATAACAACTTAGTCATTTGGAACAAAAAATGTAATTAATAATGGGCATAAACTAACTAAGTAACGACTCTTAACTCACTAAATATTTGCTCCGCCCAGGTCACTAACAACAGCGGCAACATTGTATCCGGGCGGTTTTAGAGTGTATGTTATATAGAACTGAAAATGTCGTGCGAAAATCGAAGTCGTAAATCATAGGTTTTTCCCATTTCGCCTTCAAACCTAAAATATTCACGAGATTTTACTTTCAGAGAGAGAGATACTGATAAGAAGACGTGATTTTGATGGTTAAATCACCTCCACGACGGCTTTTTATTCCAACCTACTCTTGCAATGATGAAAGTCTTCCATAAATTGGGACAGCAAGCATCGCGTATAGGTGAAATAATAATAATTATTATTAGTATTAAATGTTTTATCTATCTACATGTATTTCACACGTTTTTGATTCAGTGGATTTATAAATCTTATTTTAAATAATCTGTTAATTTGTATTGAATGTGTAAATGCTTTGTATGCATGGGAGTTTTCACAGAGGCTGCGCTCATTTAATTTTTATCCCAAAGTGGTTTTACATTATTTAAATGAATTATAGAACACCAAACTCCATATATTGAACATTTCTATGAATCCGTAGCTCTTCGCTTCTTTTTTCAATCGCGCAAATTTTCTAACTTTAAGCAGCAATGATAATGATCACTCCCACCGGTTTTACGTTACGTACGATATTACGTTGGTAGATAACTGAAACATAATTTTAAGCATTGTCAACCTCATCACTGTAATTAATTTTTTTGTCAAACGTATATTGGAAGGATAACAAAATGAGAGCCTCAAAATTTAATGAATTAAAATAATTTAATACTATGGAACTTCTACTGTGAATGCTGTTCTTCGCGTATAATTATTCGCCGCTGTTTCGTCTCTGATGGGCACAACAACAAAATAACGAAAAATTAAAATGCAGATTGGACGAAAAACATAAGCAAACAAAAAGTGGAAAAGATTGAAAGAAGGGAAAAAGACTGGAAGAAAATATAAAAAAAGAATCAAACCGAGAACCTCCTGTTTTTGGTGACGAATCAAAGAAGTGAAACGCATACTGCATTGTTTTCGAATACATTGATTATAAATGTACAACAAAGAAAATTGTTGCAAATATTAAAAGCAAATTTTACTACGACCAGTTCATTTAAGCAGAAGGCATACTAACAGTTCTTGTGCTTTGGTTCGGCGCAAGCCATAAATAACAGCAACCAAAACGTACAGTGCAACACAATAATAGAAGCATTTTAGTGCTTGTAATTACTCTAATCCATCGACTGGTGAAGAAAAGTGTATAAAGTTCAATTCAATTTAAGAAAAGCTAAAAATATAGAAAAATGAAGATAACTGTAACTACGCTGACAGATAGCGTGTTTTTCTTGGACGTTTCCGAAGAACTGGAACTGGAAAACTTCAAGGCGTTCTGTGAAGTTGAGTCCGGGTTGCCTAGTGCAGATATCATGATTGTATTCAATGGAGCTCCATTATTGGACGACAAAAAATCGCTCAAATATTTCGGCATTAAAGATGGTGACTGTGTTATAATACAACCAATTGCACGTTCCGCAAGTACTCCAGCAGTTGGCGGTCTAGGTAAGTGAATAGGTTCTTATTTCTACATATGAACAATTGCAGTCCAGTTATGGTCGGTAGATCCGGCCAGCGCTGTTGCATGTTTTTCTGTATAAGTGGGTCAATGAGCTCAAGCACCCCATACTTCCCCACGGCACTGTTGTCGTTAATCTGTTTTTTTTTTTCACTCCAAGCGTGTGCGACCAAACACAAATGGCGTTGCTGCGTTTACTTTTACTGAAAATACATACAATAAGCCGTCAGACGCATTTGAATTGATCATAACCTGCGTATGTACATACAGATATACTCGTACATATTTATGATGCGATACAATTCCACAATGTACAATTCTTGCTGTCATCAGGCATTCATACCTACATACATACATATGTGTTAAATGCGACCTCGTAAAGATAAAAATAATTTGGCATAATATGAGTGCAATGGACATTTTTGCATATAAAAGATCTTGTTGAAAATTATACACGTCAAGGACAAATGCCGAATTGCATTGTCTAAAAAATTTTTAAATTTTTATTATTTAGGCTTAAAATTAGCTTTGGCTAATACTAAATATTTTGGTAAATTTTACGTATAGGCTCATTATTCCACCAGTGTAGTACTTCCGCATTCCCCACCAAAAAAAAAGCTTCAGGTGTATTTTTTCAGTTTTCTATTGAATTCAGATATACTCCATTCGAAAAGTTCTGCAGAGACCGAAGCAAATAATAAGCTGAGGGTACAAAGTCTGGACTGCAAGGTGAAAGCATGAAAAGTTTCAGGCAAACTCTTTCAGTTTCTGTCGGGTCACGGAAGTTGATCGGGTAAAGTTTAAAAGCTTCAGAATTGTTCTTAGCCGCCTTCTCAGCAAAAAGGAGTCATAAGACTCATAATGAAATTCCGATATATTTACATTAAATAATTAATAATAATAAAGAATGCCTGCAAATCAGAATATTTTGCTGTTAAAGCAACTTAACAAACATTGCAGCAACTTAAGAAACAATTTTTGCCACAGGGCTGGACTTAATCCACTTTGGCCAAAAATCTATTTCAAACGTCCCTTTTGAATTATTAGATGTACGATTGTCTGTATTTTAAATTTTTAGTAAAAAATTCTTCGTAGCAAGCCATTTATTGTTCGAACTTTTTGAAATAAAACATTTCTTTTTCAATTTTTTAAAATCCTCTGCTTCTTCCTTGCGGACAATCAAATGCAGCCTCGTCAATTAGTAGCTTAGATTTCAGCAATATTCGAGTACCCGGTGCAAGTGGTAGTGGTAGTGCTGGAACTGGACTGGCACCAGGTTATCGTCCGGCACCCACCGGTATGGATTACTCCGATTCTGATGAATTGAATGTTAACTACGATGATGACCCGGCTGCAGTGCGTCAAATGTTTCTATCAAATCCGGAATCCTTATCATTGCTCAAACAGAACAATCCAAAATTGGCTGATGCATTACTATCGGGAAATTTGGAAAATTTCGCTAAGGTATTGCGCGATCAAATCGATTTGAGAAAACAACGTCAGCTACAACGCTTACGTATGTTAAACGCGGATCCCTTCGATGAGGAGGCACAACGTCTTATTGCCGAGGAGATTAAACAAAAAAACATTCAGGATAATATGGCCGCAGCTATTGAATACAATCCCGAAATCTTTGGCACTGTCACTATGCTGTAAGCAATAGACCCACCATCATTTACAGCATCTGTTAAAAATTACCATTTTTTATTTCCAGATACATTAATTGCCGAGTCAATGGTGTACCAGTAAAAGCGTTCGTCGATTCAGGTGCGCAAACTACAATTATGAGTGCAGCATGCGCAGAACGCTGCAATGTGAATAGACTTATCGACACTAGGTAGGCATTGGAACTTAATTTTTAGAATACAGAATTTCGATGTTGCGTTTCATCCGATATCTCCGTAACTGAATGTTGAAGTTGCGAAAGTTGGAACAAAATTTTCTCCAAAGCTATTGAAGACCAGAAACCCAGCGATAGACATACCAGCAACATCGAAATTCTGAGCACTACTCTCTGAACCTTTAAACGGGTTGGACCAAACGCACTCGCGGCGTATGAGTTCGTATATTTGGCTTATTGTACTTTTCTTGCAGGTGGAATGGTGTCGCCAAAGGTGTTGGTACTCAACGTATCATTGGGCGGATACACATGGTTCAGTTACAGATTGAAAGCGACCATCTAACTTCGAGTTTTTCAGTTTTGGAAAAACAACCTATGGATATGTTGCTCGGACTAGATATGCTGAAGCGTCATCAGGTATCTGGACTTAAATATTCCGATTGCCATTAATTGTTTTTCTAATGCTGGATTTGTAATGTACATTTCTCATTGATACATTTCGTTTTTGTTTTTCGCAGTGTAACATTGATTTGCAACGCAATGTGCTGCGTATAGGTACTACCGGTACCGAGACCCCATTCTTGGCCGAAAATGAACTACCAGATTGCGCACGACTCACCGGTAATTCCGAGGAGGAATTAAAACTGTTGGAGCAATCAGCTAGTGAGGCCGAGTCGCGGGCCATACAGCAAGCAATTGAACAAAGCAAAAAGGATGCAGGTACTAATCGCTAATTTAACTAAATCCTAATTTTAATTTACAGCAAACAAATAATACAATAACAACTTTTTTCATAGCATCAACTTCAAAGAGATCTCAAGGTGGTACCGCTAATGATGTTTCAGCGAATGATACCTTCACTGAAAGTGATGTTGCCGATTTGGTGAAGCTTGGTTATAAGCGTGATGATGTGATTGCTGAATTGCGTCGGCATAACGGAAATAAAACGCAAGCAACTGCGGCGCTTATTGCTAAGTCATTGAAATTTTGAGAAGACCTTGGCGTCGTCACCACTGTCGCCGCCCTAAAATAATAGATCGCAACGGAAAAATAACACAAAGAAAATACAACGCAATTTTAAGCAAAAAAATTTTAGAATATCCATGCCGCTATTTACATTATATGTTTACATATATAAGTAATATACATATATGTATATACGCAAAATTATCATTAGATGTCGACAGAACATTATCAACAAAGAGTATCAACATTTAGAAAAAAGCAGATGCTTTGGGAATGGATTAAGCCTACCACAAATACAAACTACCTCAGGCTAGAGCATTTCTTATTTTATACACATGGAATGGATGAAGACTGCTAAGGATTTGTGGGGAAAAAACCACGAGACTCGCTTGCATTGAGGATAGTACTACAAGAGAGGGGCAATCAATAATAGACATTGAATTAATGAATGCGAACTGTCATCGAGGAAACATTGGTGTATGAAGGACTGTAAATTACTTTTTATAACATCATTTTTGGGTATAGTTTAGTAAAAGAAAAATTTATCGTATATGAGGGGTTAAAAAAGGCAAGAATAGCATGGCAATACGCAAAGTAAAATGGAATTACTAATAAATAAAGAAAATAAAGGTGAAATTTGAATAGACCAAACTTTTATTGAAAAGGGTTTTTGGCATGAAGGGTTAATTCGTTACTACAAACATTACAATAGAGATGGGACGTAGTGTTTTTTAGAGCAACTGATCAGTGTCTTTCGGCAAGAAGGTTGAATTAGTGAGTTCTCCCGTCAGCCGGTTCTACGCTACCGGATTTAAATACGGTCAGGGGCTGTCACTTCAGTAGCACCCCGCTATATGTATGGGGAATGTTTATATGCTACAACAACAACAATAACCTGTGAACAACTGACTAATTTTCCCAGGATTTGGGTACCGCCAAGGACTGTCTTTCCCCAAACTTGTATGGGTAGCTTTCCAAGCATCTTCCAAGCGGAGATGTATGCCATCCGTCTATGTGCAGAGATAAACTTAGACAGGAATGTCCGGAATGAGCGATTTGCCATTCTGCGTGACCATCAGGCGGCACTCATGGCCCTATCGTTCTGTGAGATCAAATCCTCACTGGTACTTGAGTGTATCGAGAAACTTAATCTACTAAGAATGCACAATTGCATCCGGCTAATTTGGGTCCCCGGACACAGAGGTATAACTGGGAACGAAGTAGCCTTTAATAGGACCCGAGCCCTTCCTCACGATGGGACAACACACCATCAAGGAGCAGCTCAGGAGTGAAGAGCCAGGGCTAAGGGAGGTTTGCTGGCAGCAAACTATGGGACTACGCCTGCTACAACAACAACTACGTCAGGCGAAATCCTTACTGGGAGGGTGCCACCAAAAGAGATTGGAAAAACTCATAATCCTCCCAAAGGATAATCTGAGAATGCTCACGGGCATCCTCTCCGGCCACTGCAGACTGTGAAGTCATCTGCACATGATCGGTATTTGGTCTACGGACTCTTGCCGTTTCTGCGACCAATCCCAGGAGACTCCAATGCACCTTCTCCCGGAATGCAGCGCTGTAGCACGGAGAAGGTTGAAATCTCGTCCAATTACAGTCAGAAGGAAGGCATATTCGTGCCTTAACACAGCTTCACCATGAGTTTAATAAGAGAACTGGGTCTGGATAAGGTACTGTGATGAGTAGAGAGCACAAAAGACCACGAGGTCGAAGCGCAAACCTTATTCATATATCTATCTATCTATGGGAAATGTTTATGCTGTTACAACAGCAATCTCTTAACAGCTGCTTTTCCATTTTTAAGCCACTTTGCATCTAAAAATTATAATATATCTCCGTGCCTAAATAAATCACTAGCCACATGTAAATTGACCAGCAATTTTTTCATTATGAATTCTTAATAGCTAATAAGAACTTGTAAGATTTAAATAGTAAAAAGGGACGCAAAAATTTTGGGCGAGTAATTGCTCACCTAGGGCCGAAAATTTCATTACATATCACATGATCTCCCAGCCAGCAATGACGAATGCTATTTTTACTAATTCATGTTATTACCTCATTGGATGTGCCCATGTGCCTTTTTTTATAGCAATAAATTTACTAAACAATATTCACCGCAATCTCTATGTGGCAAAACAAATCTCATTACTGCTATAATGCTGCACAAAAGCGCAGCATATATAACTAGACAAGTTTTCCCAAACGTATGGGTATTGCGACTAAATATCTCGGACGCCACCCCATATATCGAATGTCTTCCGAAATCTTTTGAATTTTCAGATCCTAAATCTACACATTTTTTGGTTCGTTCATTCGATATTTTTAAAAAAAGACACTACGGTAAGTTATGTTTCCTTCACTAAATTAATCATTACATATTTTTTATATGGTGATACCATCAATTCTACTCCCACTTTATTAAAAACATATGTACATACACACATAAATATATATGTGCACATTACACTAGTCCAACTTTTTTTGTTGTTTTGTATTTTATTTATAAAATTTTGTTCTATACTCTTGAATCGCTTTAATATGCATAGTTATTGAGTTTCTGCCTGCCAAAATTTCTTTTATAGATGCTTCCACTATTCGGTCAGTAATAATTGAATAATGGAGTTATAATTTTTTTGTTGTTTATATGCGACTCCAGCATATCTGGAGAATATTTTTAAAAATAAATATACAAGCGATGTTGAATCGAAAGATGGAAAACACAAATTTACACTGCTGTCGCTGACTATTCATCCTCCTCATCTTCTTCCTCGAGGTCATTGTGTGCAAGAGCACGTTCACCTCTATGATTGAACTCTTTTTCGGGATCAAATTGCATGCCTTCTTGATCACCGTCCGCGTCCTCATCATCGTCACCACCAACTTCTTGATTCTCAGCTTCAGCACGCTCCAGGCGACGCGCCAAATCGGCTTCATCAATAGCTGTAACAAGTTTCGGTGGCATTATTACTTTGAATTCTCCTTCAGAATCAATGATTTTATTGCGAATGTTTTCAATAGCATTTTCGAGAGCTTTTAATCCTTCGGCTTTTTTAGTTGTCGATGTTGTCATTACATACCTTCATTGAAGATGTATAAAATATTTTTTTTTTTATTTTGTATTGCCTTGCTTATACTATTTTCATAATACTTACAATGGAGGTGCAATTAAATTGATGCGAATAGGTAGTTCTTCTGAGCTTAGGTCCAAACCAGTCTTTAGCGCAGCCTTAACAGCGTCGATGCCCTCATAACCATAACAAGAGCATTCAATATCGGCGCGAATTTTTACAGTAGGAGAAACCAGTTTGCGCTTGATGTTATTCAGCAGCACTTCCTTTGTGTTTTCATCCAAACCACATTCATCGAAAACTGATGGATCTGTAACGGATTGTTTGAAGATGTCATAGGCCACAGTCTTGCTATTATATTTTTTCTCGAAGTGCCAAGCTGTCTTCAAATATAACTCTTCCAATTTTTCGCTTGAACCATACTCTAGAATATCGGCCACATGTCGTAGTAAAGAATTGACTGCCTTCGCTTTTGCAAATCGTTCGGAACATTTCTCAACATCCTCCGCCGAGACGCGACGTTTGGACAAATCAATATAACCCTTCTCTTTGTCTACACGTATCACTACCACCGGTTCTGTTTTGCCAACTCGAATCAATTTATTAATGGAACGAATACGACGGCGAGACAACTCCGACAACAGAATCATTCCCTCTATGTTGTTGTATTCCAACAGATGCACGTAAGCCCCCATTTCAGCAATGGATAGAACATTCACCATAACAACATCTTCCACCTCAGGGTATTTGTCACTATAAAAACGTGAAGTCAACGCCATTTTTGCGATATCTATTTGTCTCTGTAGTAATTTTTACTCAAATTTGACTAAAATAAACTTTAAATTTCAATTTTCGTGAAATTCACAGCAAAAACGTGTACACTTTTTGATCAATGAGTGTGTAAAAGGAATGTGTCAAAATGTTGGCGGCGGCATTTGACATTTATCTGTATTTGTTTTGTCATCTTTCTCGTCAGAGCTACCAAATCATTTTAGTTTATTCAATTTTTAATTTTATTTTTACTAGCAAAACAGATCGGTGTTTCTAAAAACCGTTATTTCTTTATTTTTGGGCATATGGAAAAATTTATCAGAAGAGTCGAAGTTAGTTTTCAAGCCAAACCGAAAGAGTTAACCAAAACAAAGACAAAAAAATGAACCAACGATGAATTATAACCAGAAAAAGTTATTTTATAACAATGAAAGCAAAATAAGAAACAGTTACAAAAATTCTTATGTGATTATATCGTGTTATGAAGGAAAAGGATATTTAACCTGGAAAAAAGTAAGTCCTTGTAAAAGTTTATATGAACCTGTAAATGTTTTTATAAAATATCTTAAATATTATAATTATATGTATTATTATTGTCATCGAACACAATCCTGCTAGGCAGACTGCCAGTGCCCTGGTGAAGAGTGTGTTCACCACAATCAACAATTACAGATACTTAGCAGACGAGCTGCTGCAATATTGCAGAAGATATTTCACCACAAATGTGTTGTTTGAAAGTATGAAAACTTGGACCAGAAACTATGTTTCATTTGAACTTATTTTACACTAAATTTAATAAAGCTAATCTTCAAAGTAGTATTTATTAAATAAAAACATACGTTTTCTCTTCCATTTCAATAAAGCAGTGAACATAGAAGGTTTTGAAGTTCATAGCGCTGTAAAATGTCTAAACACAGTTGAGAGTAAATTAATTTATACCTACAGACTCACATAAGGAAGACGATGCTTCTAAAAGTAAAAATGCAGTAAAATTCGTCCCCTTTGATAGTTAATGACGGCGGGTCTAGTGAAGGTATGACAAAATAGTGGTAATTGAGTGACCAAATACCCACCTCAGGCAGAGAACAAAGCCTTGCAACTAAGGTCATCGTGGTAGAGCGAGTACAATGAGTCATATTTTAGAAGAGCGTCAAGTAGGTTCTTAAATCTGGACAGAGAGGCTCTGCGAACTTTTTCTAAATACATTGCAGGACATTGTAGTCTTCGTTATCATTTCAGGAAACTAGAATTAGTGGATTCAAGCGTCGATCACTTTTGTGGGATGTTCAACGATGTGACAACAAATCACATCCTCTTTGAATACGCAGCTTTAGCAATACGAAGACTTGCTCACCTCGGAGGTGTGGCACTGAATCCATTAGTAATATGGAACAAAAAGTCTGATAAATTACTAAATTCATTAGAAGCATTTAATTATAGACTTACGGTTCGGAACAAAGACCATATCAGAGGTTGCAGTGTACTATGACGCAACGAAATTAATTAACTGGTACTAAAATTATATATCTGCTTTCTGGGGGAAAACATAAAAAAGGAGCCCAAAACGAGATAGAGTATCGTTAATCCGCAGCGCGGACTATCCACATCCAAAGAAATACACCAAATAGTTTACTAGTCAAAATTTGAAATTTTACATATAATACTTACAATCATCGAATTCATGCTAACAAATGTGAGTTTCCATGCCTCTTAATATTTAATATAAGATATCTGACACAGTGCTTCTCCTCGGCTCATACTTACGCAGATTCTGGCAGTTCTAGAAGATTGCTGTGATTTCTCACATTTAAGAGCACGAGGTAGTCAGTTTTGCGTTGAACGCGTGATCGTGTAAACGTACGAGGTGATTAAACACTGAAATTCAATAAAGCATAATGTAATATTCGTATTACGTATATCACAACCGTCGAGGCGATGTCTGAGTTGACGTCATAAATAAATAAATGCACAGCTGGGACAACAGGATACACGTAAATATACGTGAGACGCAGAGAGGCATCTGGAAAGAGAGACTCGTGAGACACCTGTAACACTGGCACAATTACGTTCTGGATACTGTAGCAGGTTAAACTCCTACTTATCCAGAATCGACCCCGACATACCAAACATATGTCCGGCATGTGAAGGCACCCCGCACGACACTAACCACCTTTTCACATGCCCCCTAAAACCGACTCATCTAACACCCCTCTCCCCCTGGACCCTTCCCGTCGAAACAGCATGTTTCCTGGGTCTACCTCTAGATGAACTCGACGAAGATGACCGGTGATATGCCCGACACTGGCGGGGCTGCTATTACTGTTAACAAACAAACAAGGCATCTGGAAACGATTGACGCTTAAGTCAATGCAGTGTCAACTCCATCTTTCTATGGCAGTGTACCTTTCCCAATCTTTAAGCTTCAGTTAGAAACAACAGCATAAAGAAATCACTTGAGTACTGCCGGCAGTTCCAGAGGCCAACCCAGGTAATTATGACATTCTAATGACAGCAACAGATAGACGTTATGGGAATGACCACAGGCAACAAATATACCAAATAAAACTGACGAATGGCTGCCAGAAGATCAATGACACCTTTCGAGAATACCAAACAGAAATTGAGCGTTTAATGTATTTGCAATATGCGAGGGAAAAAGCAGACTTTCAGGCATTCACAATGGGTATACGAGATTAGGACACGAACGGACAGCATACTCAACACCGAAGAGAACGTTTCCACGACAGTCGGTTCTACGTTACCGAAACGACCCGGATTTATATCCGGCCAAGGACTGTCACTCCAGCAGCATTCACCGTATGTAAGTATGGGGATTGTTTATGCTGCTACAACAACAACAACAACAACAAAATTTGCTGAAACATTTCCTTCGCACCGGCCCAAAAAATAGTAGGTCTCTTGAGCAAGCCGTACTTAAAATCCATCGAGAGTTATATGAGAGTCATTATCTCAATGACTCAGCGCGTATATGGCTTTCTTCTGGCTGCAATTGAACGCTATAGCGCTGCATTCAAATAGAAGGTGCATATGTATGAGTCTCCGGAGATTGTGCAAATAACTACGCAGTCTGTAATGGCCCGTGAGCATTCTCAGTTAATCCTTGTGTAGAGTTATATGTTTTTTAACCCCTTTTGGTTGCACCCCCCATAGTTTGGTGCAAGCTAAACTCCCTTATTCTTAGCTCTTCACTATTAAGTTTCTCCTTGATGGTGAGTTGTCCCATAGTAAGGAAGGGTTCGGGACCTATTAATTATGTGTCCAATGTGTCCACTACTACGTTCCCAGTTATGCCCCATGTCCTAGAAGATTCAGTTTCTTGATACACTCAAGGACTGGTGAGGGCTTAATCTCCAAGCATGACAGTGTCAGAATGGCAATCCGCTCATTCCGAAAATTTCTGTAAGTTAGTCTCTGCATATATATAGATGGAAGATGCTTGGAAAACTACCCACTGGCACAGAACGCTTGGTTCTGAGGCCATATATTCCAGCGTCTATGCCTTCTGGTGTCTTCAAGTCATCTGTGTACCAGTGCAGGGTGTACTCCTGGAGTTTCCTTTCAAATACTGGTGAGCTCCAGTTTACCTTATCGTCCAGTTCAATACTGAAATTCTTTTCGGATTTGATTTGATATCATCTCTGGCCAGCTGGGTAAGTGGGAGCTGCAGATTTAGCAATTCCATTTTCTTAGATGAGCTCTTTCATCTTTTATCGAAGCCTACGTGTTTATAGCTTTTGGCATAAGTTATAATACCTTATGGCATAAGGTCGTTGGTAAAAAAATTCACCACAGGCAACCTAGCACTGAAAAACTGCCGCTAAATAGACTAGACAAAAAAAAAAATTGCTACACCAATTGTGAACTATTGGCAGCTCTGCTGGTATATGGTAAACGTTCTGGCATAATTATTAGTAGTATTGCCAACTTTAACATGAAGTCTGCTTTACAGTAACAAAAAGTTGAAAGCAAATATTAAACATTAAAATAAAAAAGGCACTTTTCGATTGAAAAATCGGTCAAAATCAAAGCAACGAAAAATAAAATGATTGCGTCACTGATTGCGCATTATTTGAAACGTTTTTAACTCCAAAACAAATTTTTTCTCCCGTTAAAAATCTTGTACTTTATTTCTACAGTAAGCCGGTAAAAGCAACAAAATTTCGCTGAAATAAATTGGAAAATTTGGCGTGCACTTTGCGCGAGTGTAGCGATTCTGTTAGGAGGGGCAGAGATTGGCAAAACTAAACTGGAAAAGTGAAAAAGTATAGTGCAACAAAGTTGGGTGAAGTGAAGACGAAAGAAAGACGTGGGTAGTCGTAAACAAAAACAGTGCATTCGTTGCAGTTTGATACAGAGAAGCTTGTAAGCACGTAGTTTCGATTCTCTGCACCACGATTCAGCCAGCGGCCGGTATTCGCGAACGTGTTCCGTTGACAAAAATATTGCCGCCTCTATTGCTCACACGGAAGTCGAAGCGGCGGAAGTGTGTATATCCAAGCGGGAGCACATTAGTGCGCGTCTATTAATTCGTTTTGTTTTGATAGTTTTCGCTTAGCGGTGCGTGCATAGGTAAGAGTGAGACAATACCATAATCGTAGGGTGCACACTTTGACAGCGAAACAGAGTGGAAACGTCGTAAAAGGCAGAAAGAAATTCGCCTTAACTAGGACGGACTTTTTTCGCTTAGACCATTTTGAAAAAATAAAACATGGCTGGTAGAGGCAGCATCGATCATTCAAGGTAAATATTTTATAAAAATCACATATTTTAAGAAGATTTCGTGTGTTTAAATTGCAAAAAAGTGTGTTAATATGTTTTTGTGATACAATGCATTCAAGATTAAGTTAGAAAGTGCTTTAATGTAGGGTGAAATTGTGAGGAAGTCATTAGATATTTTCACACTGGCTACGGACTGGGACCAGTAGAGAAAAGGCGACGTCTTCGTCGACCGCACAAGGCAAGTGATTGTATGATGATTTACTGTCGCCAATTTAGGAAGCATGGATGAGTAAATTGGTTATATAAAAACTAATTAAAATGCGCGGGGAGTTACAAACAGCAATTAAAAGTATAGAAAACGTGTATAATTTCATTCATTGAAAAAAAGTAGTTGTGTGTAGTATTCGATGAGAATACAAAACGTCGGTGGAGCATGTGCAAAACATAGCGGATGCATAAATGTCAAAAAACGCGCAACGCAGTCGGCATTTGGCCGACGTCACCCTATCGCTGCTTAGGTTGATATAAAGGTTTGGCGATAGGCTAGGTGACGTCGTCGACAGAGGTTATGGTGACGCCGATTTGGCTATAACACATATCCTGTCAGCAATGTGGAGAGATGATATTAACGTGTATATGTATGTGTTTTGACCTAACATATCGGAGCTAACTTCCATGTTAAAAATAAAACGTGCTTTGAAGTACCTATGATGAAAGGGGTGCGGGGGCTTAATTAAATTAATAGTTCTATATAAGTAAAAACTATAATTTTTAAGAATTTGAGCACAGAGGCTTTATATATAAAATACTCAAATATTTATGTAATAGAGGCGCTGAAATATTAACTTACATATGTACATACATTTAAAAGGACAAAGAAAAATTAATAATAAATATGATGATGATATGAAAGAACTGCTTATTAAAAATATAATTAATTTGACCTTTAAGAGGTCACATTTTTTCAGTGAAGTCCGAGAAGCATTAAACACACCCCCTTAGGGCTTTTAAAAAATTCCAAAAACCAAGTATTTTTAATGTTGTACATAGTAATATCTTCTATCCTTCTTTTGAAGGAACTTTGGAGACCGTCCAGGAAAGCAATTACCAACGGAGCCTCCATTCATTGCATATGTAGGAAACTTGCCACAGGGACTAGTACAAGGCGATGTGATTAAAATTTTCCAAGATTTCGAGGTAAAAAATGTACGCTTGGTTAAAGACCGAGAAACGGATCAATTCAAAGGATTCTGTTACGTGGAATTTGAAACGTTGGATAACCTAGAACGTGCTTTGGAATGCGACGGACGCATTAAATTGGATGACTTATCTGCACCGTTAAGAATTGATATAGCCGATCGCAGGAAAAACGAACGGTTTGTGAATTTAACAACGATTAATTGTTTCTGTTAATGTATATCTTACGGTGACGTGCTTTGCAGGGGTGGAGCTACCGGTGGTGGCGGTTTCAACAAACGAGGCCCGCCCAGACAAGGTGGTGCTACCGGGGGCAGCGGTGGTGGTGGTGGTGGCAATCAACAATTCAATCGTGGTGCCGGTGGTGGTAATCGTGGAGATAATAGAGGTTCGTACAATGATAATTATGGTCACAACGATAGAAATCGCGGCGGAGGCGGCGGCAGCGGTGGTGGTGGTGGCATGAATAGAGGATACAACGGTAAATAAAGTACACAGGCCACAGTGAATGCATTCGTTTTCTCCGATAACTCCTAAATATGTTCTGTCTCCATTATTCCTATAACTATAATCTGCTAATTTTCTATTTCGCTTATTTGTTCCATTTATAACTATGTTACAGCTTTGCCCCACAACCAACACCCATACGTATAACACCCGTAGTTGCCTCTTCCAAATCCATTTCTCGAATACGTCTTTCGTTTTAATTTTTTTCGGACACAAAACACAAAGTTTGATATTAATAGTTCTCGAATTTATTTACACTTTTTAAGAAGTTTTGAACACAGCTAATATAGTATCTCGGACTTTTTGTATTAACACATTTCAGATCGTCCAGCGAATCGTGGTCGTTATGGCAATTTCAACAATGATGATCGTTTCGAGCGAAATCATGATCGCAATAATCGCGAAGGAAGCTTTGGCGCTCAAAGTCGAGATGGCGGAAACGATCGCTACAACAATTTCAGTCGTAATAGAGGTGAACGCGAGCGTCCACACTTTAATCCCAGTCATAATGAAAGACCCGCACCGGCTCCGGCTCCGTTAGGCAGTATAGGTAAGCCCTAGATTTGCATTGATTATTTTTCTAATTGCAAAATTAAGCGTTCTGGGGTTGTCTGTTGCTGCAATCTGGGGTTGTCGAGATATTGCTGCAACTGTAGATGGGGCAGTCCTTTAGGATGTGTTCTCTACTGAGCGGTGTATTACATTGCATTTGTATTAAATTCCCGTTAATTCGGCGTTAAGAATCCCAGCTTTTGGTATTTCTATAAATCTCTTTTAATGTTTTTAACAATAATTGAATTTAACGTTTTTGTAATAGTTGAAAAGAAATACTTAGAATGGAGTGCACTGTAGAATTCAATTATCTAGTTAATAGTTCTCGGACAAGAAATTATCTACTCTTTCAGAGATTCTTCTTCTTTTAAAAATATTTTCGGTGTACAATATCGTGTAGCTCCTTTATCGGGATGTTCAGAAACAATTATGTAATGCTTTAGACGGCTCAAGTTTTCCTTTATTTCGTTCCTAATAGATGACAAGGTGCATTTTATGTACATACACAAGGCAATGAATATTGCAGAGTCTGATTTTGCACACATCTCCCGAATAGTGAACAGAATTATCTTACGTGGATCAAAGTGATTTAAAAATTTTAGTGGATTTATTTGTAGAAGCTATTTTTAAGTGGCAAACAATTTCATTGATTGGTGTGCTTATTATGCAGCCTGCTTCAACAGATGGCGTCGACTCAGATACTGCAACTCGTGCTGTCTCAGAACCTTTGTTAGGTGTTTGACCAAGCTCATCCTTCAACTTGTGGTATGTGTCTTGATGTTATTCCACAAATGGAGGGACCTAAAGTTTTATGACACATCGAACGGTATATTATTTTTTATGAGAATCTTTTTCACAGCAAAAATACCCTGGAAGGGTTGCAATTGCTTACCGAGGTGCGAGAGGTTAGAAAAAAATTTTCCTATCATTTGATGTTTCATACTCACTGTTGGTTTCGAAACCGTGCCCTACCGATTAGTAATCAAGCACAACGGTAATCAGCTACGGCGGCCACCACTCCCAAGTGATATCTTTGGGTTTTTCATGTGCTGAAACAGCTCAACCTTTAGAGATCGCTTCCGTAAATCAGAATGGGGCATAGCGTTCTTACTGCATAACGTAAAATAGTTAAATATCCGCCGGACTGATGACAGCAACACCTTTGTAGAATGATACGACACGTGCGTTGTATCAAGAGATACTGATCTGACCTGTCTAGCACCCAACTATTAGAGAGTGAGAACTCGTAGTCGTCTAATCTAATGACCAGAAGATATGTATATTGCTTACCGAGCAAATAAGTTTGACCTAAATTCGGCTTTAAATTTTTTATAAAAAAATATTTTTCGGTGAGAAAAAATCTTCGATTATTTACTAAAAAATATATTTAAGAAGCTCGTGTTAAAATTTGAGTCTAATCGATTTAGCCGTTTTCGAGTAATGATGGTCACCGACTTTGAAAACATTTATCCACTATTTCAACCTCAGCCCATTCCAAAGATTTATAAAGCATGTCAATAGCTTCCTTTGATGCAATCGTGTTTTCCGGCTTCACGGAACAGTCATCAACATTGCCGGAAATTTCCTGTATTTCATTGTCATTGCATTCAACGAAGATGCTTTCCATTCTCTAACGTTGAAAGCAGTGAATTCAACCTGAAGTGAAATTAAAAAAAAAAAAAAAACTTCTTTGACTAACGGTTCTAAAACACAAACCTCAGGTCTCAAGTGTGACAAAAGATTGACTGCACCTTCCTCCAAATCCCAAAGGACTGTTTCTATAGTAAAGTTCCGTAATCCTGATGGCAGGGGTGACATTTGGTGGCATAAACATTGTTAATATGCAACCGTCTTCAGTTATTAGTTCATCCATCCTCGGGTGGATGCGATGGAGCGTTATCAATTAAAAGGAGAGCTTTTATTGGTAATCTCTTTTCGATCAAAAACTTTGTAACCTCAACAAATTTTATGAGTTTTAACCTACTGAAATAAAAATATGAAAGCTTACCTCAGGTATGAATGAACGGTGGAACCAATCTTTAAAAATAGCCGCAGTCATTCATGAGGGTTTCGAATGTCGATAATGCACTGGGCAGTCAAAACCTTTAAAACAACGGGGATTTTTAGCCTTTCCGACTACTAGAAGCTTGAGTTGATGAGATCCTGACGCATTTGAACAAAACAAGAAAGTTACTCTTCGCTTTTCCATCTTTGCACCTGGAGCAGTTTTTTTGTAAAGATGACGCATACGTTTTTTGTGGCAAAAGTTTCCGGTATAAACCGGATTCATCGGCGTTGTATAGTTGCTCACGACTTAATCCAAGCTCCTCCATTTTCATCTTTAACGCCTTTTTGAATGGATCAACTAACTGGGGCTGTGAAGATAGTTTTTCTCCAGAAACTTGGAGCAACCGATCACCATATCTCTTTTTAAAATTTTGAAGCCATCCATCACTGGCATTGAATTCAAGGCAATTTTCTTTTATTTTAATATGAAGGTCTTTTGCTTTTACTTTCAACATAAGCGCATAACCGGGAGCATCTTTAACGCCTTTTGGAATGGGTCAACTAACTGGGGCGATGAAGATAGTTTTTCTCCAGAAACTTGGAGCAACCGAACACCATATCTCTTTTTAAAATTTTGAAGTGAGATAGCATTTTTATTTTTATTAATTCCGCATATTTTAGACTTTGTCACTCCATATTTACGCGATAAATTACCCTTTGACCCTTTCGTAAATATTCTACAATATCTGATTTTTCTCTTAAGGTAAAAAACTTATGCTTTTTTGTGTGCATTTTTTAAACTGATTAATATTAAGTTTTTTTGCAAGAAAATGAAGTAAGTACCAATTATGCTCGCATGAAATGACCAACTTACGATGTTGAAAATTTGTATTGACGACGGAAAATAGGAGAAGGCAAAGCATGTACGAGTAAATGTGTACGAATGTGAACGCAAGCATTTCTCAGCGACGATTTTGTTCATTTTAAATTTTATTAACTAGGGGATTCCCCGATTTATTAGGCTCATGAAATTGGATAGAAATTTGAAAATCAATAATGTTCATATTTTAGATTTTTTCAAAAGTTCATATTTTAGAGTGGAAGCGAAAAAGTGTTCATATTCTGGGGCGTGCATATATTAGGGTGTTAATATTATCGCGAGTGCACTGTATTCATAAATATATGTACATTAAGAAAAAAAAAAAACTAAAATCGATTTTTTTTTAATTCTAACTGTATATAACCCCATAAGGCACGTAATTACTACAGTAGTCATCCTACATAGGCTTTACAACTATATAAATCTCTCCCGTAACGAAAAATTCGTCAGACAGAAAGCAAACTGAAACGGTTCTACGGAAAGCATAAACACTAAATTGAATTTTCTTCCAGCATCCGAAGTATTATCAATGCAGGAGCCGCTCGTTTTATCCCACTTGATCGAATATTTAAAACTCGCTTTCAACTCCTAGCTGGTGTTATGACACACGCAGTTAGATGCGGTTAACCACTTTCGAAAACCTGGCTTTATCCTTTCATTGGTCGGCTGCCATTAAAACCAGCTATTATTTTAGTAGTTTTAATCTTCTCTGTCGAGCAAAAGTCAAGATTATGAATTGCTTATGCCTGAAATGAAGTTAAGGGGGGAGCCTGGTTTATAAGGTCAAAAAAATCATTTTTTTTTTTTTCGTTTTAAGCGATTCCTAATGTATTTCAGAATATCCACACAAAGTTACAGAGCCTAATTCTCAATATTTCCGTAGATACAAAGCCAAAGGTAGGCGAGCGTTAGGTAGTTACGCTGTGACCGGACAGCTTTAGTACAAACTTTATCTTCTTTTCTCGACTTTTCATTTTATGACTTCTTTGAATTGGCGTACATGAATGAAAAAAAAACTAATGAACGTTTTGAAATGAATCATAGCTTGTTCCCTTCAGTATTAAATTCTCTTCTATTTGAACTAACAAAATAGATAAAAAAATTTTTTTCAAGATTTTTATACCAAGTTGAAGTGAATTTTTTTTTATAGAAAGGCATTTTTTTTCTTTAAAACCTCCAAAAAGTTGAAATTTTGGAATTTCTCTCAGTTTTCATAGTTCATCTCGAATAAAAAATCATGATAATTAGAAATCCATTTGAATTTTTTGCTTTAGATAATAATTACGAGCTGTATCTTGTACGCCAGTTGGAAACTCCAGCGTTGCTGCGCTCTACTAATTTCTATGTTAAACATTTTTTTTTCAACTTATTCAACCAGTACAAAAATTTTTATACTTTTTAAATGTTCATTAAAAGATAGAAAAAACTTTCAGTGCTAAATTAAATTTTTCCTTAAAGCAAAAAAATCGCAAAGAGATGCAATTTTTAGACCTCATAAACCAGGCTCCCCCCTTAATTATATATTGATATCGAGGCAGTTTCTCTAGGGCGCCACCGTGGTAACCATTCTAACAAAGCTCTACTTCGAATCGAACAGCCACCCCAATAAGTGAGGGACCTTCTCGGACTGTTTACATCCCAAAGATATAAGGTACATATTGGTTGGGTATTTTACAATCCGCTACAACAACAAAAACAACGAGCGCCTGGATAAAATGCAAATGCAGTCAACCGTAGCGCGTGTACGTTAAAAATAAGAAGATAAGTTCAGAGCATACTTGTGTGCGAAGAACTCGTGATTATGGGTTAATATAGAACAAAACTTCAAAAGCGAATAGTTAAAAGTGGTTTTTGTTGTACTGTTGTACTTACTAACGCTATCAGTGCGGTGTAGTCATCGGTCGTCTTCGTCTAACTCATCTAATGGAGACCCAGAAAATGTAATGTTTCGACAGGTTGGGTCCAGAGGGAGAGGGGTGTTAGGTCAGTAGGTTTGAGAGGGCATTTGAATAGGTGGTTAGTGTCGTGCAATGTGCCTCAAAATGCTGGAAATATTTTGGGTATGTCGAAGTCGATTCTGGATAAGAGTTTAACTTTTTACAATATCCAGCTCGCAATTCGGCCGAAGTTACGCGGGCCTCGCGAGGCAGCTGAAGCGCTTCGTCTGCAATAGGTGGTGGTTTGATTCCGATACCGGTATTAAGGGCACGGGAGTGTGGGTAGGTGGTAAGGGTGTCCCGATGAATTTCGTTTAATGTTTGTCTGTATATGGTCCGGTCCATTAGTTGTTAAATGTATTTTGTCCTGGATCTCGACAGTGTAGTTGAAGAGATGCCTCCTGACGTGCCTGAGAGGTGGCTCAGACTCATTACCATGGCAGCGGGTTCTACCTTACCGGAATGACTCGAGCTTTTTCCGACCAAGGTCTGCCGCCCCAGTATACTAAACCTGTCTAGTGCACCGTACCTCAAATATTCTTCTTCTTCATCGGCGTATCCATGCTGAAAGTTCACGATTACATACAAACGTTATAGTGGTCTTAGCCAAATGGCTAAGTTAAATATTAGACCTGCCTAAAATATCTGTGGTGGGGACTCTATATGTATGTATCGTATATTTATATGGCGTTACCATTCTCGACAGTTGTTGATGGAACAACATCAAACAGTATTAAACATTTTATTGTGAAAGCTGTTGAAGGAACAGTTCTTGGCCAGTCCCGGAACGTAGCGCAGGCGTCTATATGACTAATACTATTTCCATTTTGTCAAAACTTACTGAAGTAGCCCGTTTATTAAGTTTTTAGTAATATACATATATACGATTTGTATGATTTGGTGGTACAAAAACTGCAACTGATCTAAAATCATGCCAAAGGAAGTGCTGTTGTATTTCTCGTTTGGGAAGATATATTTTTTCCTACGAAATCATGTCAAAAGGAGTACACTTTTATTTCAAGCATTGGGCGATTCCACTTCCACTTTACTGATGCCAATATTCGGCAAGGTAACGAAGCAATTGCCGCCGCTGTAGCCGAATACCAACGCATTCGGTGCGTGATTACCATTTGGAGGTGCGGAGATTTGAATCTCTGTGCAAGAAAGACTAAATGATAAAAAATGTTTGTCTGTCGCGGCAGGCAATGGGAAACCTCCGAGCGTATTTCTGGTATGAAAAAGCTCGTTATAAAAAAATATCTGCTGTTCGCAGTCGGCTTGAACTGTAGGTCCCCCCATTTGTGGAACAACATCAAGAGGCACACTACAAATAGGAGGATGAGCTCGGTCAAACACCCAATAAAGGGTGTCAGAGCCTTGGGCTGAAAATTCCCATTTCCACCCTCTTTTTCAGTTAATACTAACCTTAAAAAGTCAGCTGTTAAAATTTCATTACATTCTATTCATTAGTTCGTGAGTTATTGTGCTAAGAGTGACGCTACTTTTGTTATTTTCAAAACAATGGAACGAAAAGAATTTCGTGTTTAATTTCTTCTTCTTGTTGGGGGAAAAATACCTTTCAAGCGAAACAATAGTTTGAGAAGTGTTATAGAGACTCCGCTCCATCAGAAACAAGAATGGTTTGCTGAGTTCAAACGCGGTCGTATGATGATGCACAACGCAGTAGACGTCCGAATGAGGCGGTAACACCAGGAAACAAAAAAAAAAATTTACAAAAATTGTTTTGAATGATCGAAAAGTGAAGTTGCGTTAGTTTACTGGCATCGTAAAGATATCAAAAGAACGATTTGGCTTTATACGAGTATTGCATGAGCATTTGACTATGAGAAAACTCTGTTCAAAGTGGGTGCCGCGTTTGCTCACTATCAAGACAATGCACCGTGTCACACGTCACTCAAAACAATGGCCAAACGACATGAATTGAGCTTTAAATTGCTCCCACCGTATTCGCCAGATTGTCTCCCAGCGACTACTGGCAGTTCGCAAGCCTGAACAATGCTCGTCGGTAAGACATTTCGCTGAAATGAAGAGGTTATCGCTGAAACCGAGGACTTTTTTGAGGCAAAAGATAAATCGTTCTATAAAAGTGGTATTGAAATGTTAGAGTGGCGCTGGAATGATTGCGTTGTTGTTCTTCATGGAAATATATATAAATATATATACATATATATATATCTGTTTCACTTACCAACTCCAGGTACTTTTTGACAGAATATACGGGGCGAATAGTTGAATCTCACTTTGATCTAGAGCTACTCTGTATATGTATGCATGTACAGTTGTGCTCATACAATTAGGCCACTCGTATGACCAAACCAACGTGGCATGGGAATTCATTGAAACAAGGCAAATAAAAACAACAATTACCATTTTAAGAAAGGAAATTAGTTTTATTTTATTGTTTTAACTTACAAATATGCAACAAAGTACGCATTAAAAAAATAAAATAAAAATATCTTCATGATTATGAAATTTCAGTGCTCATGTAATTAAGCCACCTGCGAGAAAGTTGTTGTAGTTAAAGGAAATTCGACATTAACGTGTCAAAAACTAACCAAAGCTAGATTAGTATTTTGTTGGGAAACCATTTTTCAAAATAACTTCCCTACAGCGACTGCTCATTGTTCGGACTAATGTCTTGCATTGGACCGGTGTAATTTTACCCCATTCCTCGTGTATCATTGCCCACAATGTTGCTTTATTACACGGTTTTCTAGCAGAAACTGACCTTTTAATAATGCCCCATAAGTCGGGGCTTTGAGCCGGCCACTCCAAACAATTTATTTTCTTTGCCACAAACCAGTCCTTAACAACCCTGGAGCAGTGCTTGGGGTCGTTATCTTGCTGAAAAATCCAAGCTAACGGCAGATCATCAGCATAGTCGCCATCCAAATGTTCCGCAAGGATATCTTTGTACATAACATCTGTCATTTTTACCATCTATTTTAACAATTGGGCCTATGCCAGATGCGTTGAAACATCCCGACACTATTACAGAAGACCCCCGTGTTTCACAGCCTTCTTACTATACCTTGGACTTAACTCAGTTAAGGGGGAAGTCTACTGTGACAAGGGAAAAAACAGGCTTATATTCCGGATTTTATTTCTAACAAAATATTGCTCGTACATAAAATCTATTTAAACTCTTATCTTTATTATATATTTAAGTTTTTGAAAAAAAAATTTTAAGTCAAAATATTCAAAATGGCCGCTGTGGCACTTCTGCAAGCGCAGGTCCGCTTTTCTTAGGTGCCTAAACGGTGTACATGAAATCTTACGTTTCGGTGATCTAAAACAAAAAAACAAAATATTGTTATCATATACATAGTATTGACTCTCGTCTGACGTAGGATTATGTCGATAAAAAATTTTGGCGTTGAAAAAAAATTCTTGAAATTTTTTTCTTTTTTTTTTGCCTAAAATTGATGTTACTATTGTTTATAACAATTTAACAAATAACGATATCAAAAAAATCCTATGTCAGACGAGAGATACTATTACAGAGAATATATAATTAAATTTTTAAGCTGATTCATTTATCAGAACTCGAGATATCGTGTACACCGTATACAAAAACTTAGTTTCGAGAAAAATGCGTTTAAATAGGAATGTGCCGCAGGTACGCGCTTTGGAGCGCTTCGGGAAAAGGTCGAAATTTCAACGAAGAAAAATTTAGCCAGCTGTAACACATATTGTACCTTATTTAAGAGGGTTCAAAGTATTTTTTAAGCCAATAAAAAAAAAATCGATTTTTTGAAAAATTCACAGTAGACTTCCCCCTTAATGGGGGTCGCCTTACATAGGGTTTGCCATCGTTTCCAAATACATTGAATTTGGATTCATCGCTCCATACCACTAGATCCCGGAATTTTGCGTCTTTCTGTTGGTGCTGCTTCGCAAAACTAAGTCTTCATGCAATGTTTTTTTTGGACACGTTAGGTTTCCTTCGTCCAATCGAGTCCTTATTTCAGTAGAAGTCAAAAAAGGATCCACCTTACTCATGTGAACAATTTTTCTGTCATCGTAACACGTGGTCTTTCTTGGCTTTTTACGCGGCAAATTCTCAAAACTCTTCTTTGTTTTGAAATGTTTGAGTGCATTCTTAACTCTTCCTCTCGAAAAAGTCAGAAGCTCTGCTACTTTTGTAACGTTTTTATGCTTTTGAAAGCATTCCCATATAATTTTTCTTTCCTTAGGAGTTGAACTCTTATTTTTCCCCATACTGACGAAAAAATTATTTAAATTATCCGAAAACCAGTTGAAAATAACTTAAAAGTAACTACTTTGTGCTTTACTTTTATAACTTTTATAATAAATTATTATCTTCTTTACTTAACCTGCACTGGCTTAATTCTGTGAGCACACGTGGCTTTACGTATTTTGATACTATTCTGAACTTGCATTGTAAACTTTTGTTTTTGTTTGTCTCCTTATTTTCGTCATAGGTAACAGTTCTTAATTTTATTACCGTTATGCAAAAGCTTGGTTTATATATGTTGTGTTTTTGTTAAATCCACATGCTCTATGTAGTGGCCTAATTGTATGAGCACAAGTGTATATAATTGGCGCGTACACCCTTTTTTGGGTGTTTGGCCGAGCTCCTCCTATTTGTGGTGTGCGCCTTGATGTTGCTCCATAAATGGAAGGACCTACAGTTTCAAGCCGACTCCGAACGGCAGATATTTTTGTGAGGAGCTTTTTCATGGCAGAAATACACTCGGAGGTTTGCCATTGCCTGCCAAGGGGCTACCGCTATTAGAAAAATGTTTTTCTTAATTTTTTTTTTTGTTTTAACCGAGATTCGAACCGACGTTCTCTCTGTAAATTCCGAATGGTAATCACGCACCAACACATTTGGCTACGGCAGCCGCCCGTTACGTTGATAAATAAAGCTAATTTTGAACAAAAAAACATGTCCTCTTTGTTAGGTATTGAATGAAAATGAAGAATGAAATGAAATCGTTGATTTTCTTAATTTGTTTATAACAATTAGAGTTGAGCAAGATCTTTTACAATAAATGTTGCATAAAAAAAAATATGGACACATTTTTTTGGTAAATCTAAGTAATTTTTTTAATTGATTTTTTTTTTTTGTAGATGACAGCGAGAGGCCACGGTTAAATTTGAAACCACGAACCATTCAAGCGCCCATCAATGCGCTGGCAGAGACAAAGCAGGCGGCTGCGATCTTTGGCAATGCCAAGCCTCGCGAAGAGAAATTCAAGGAACCAGAGAACGATACTAAGGAGCATGACGATGTAGATGAATAAAGAGAGAGTGAGAAGAGAGTCGTTTTGTCATATAATTGAAATAAAAAAGAAAACTAAAAGCAGTAAACAGAAAGAAAACCAGACAAAGAATAAAACTTCAATACAAATTGCTATAAACATTAAAAACTTTATATGATAAAACTTAGCAGCAGTAACATCAGCAAATAGCAAATGCAAACATCAAAAATAAAATTTTTTTTTCTCAAGTGGCATCTTTTGCGAAAATGGAAGTGAAAATAAAAGGGGAAAAGGATATTTGATTAAAGCGGACAAGGAGAAAAAACGTGCGAATTGAAATAAAGAAAGAAAAAACGAGCGAAAAGTAATTGTGCAACACGAGTAAAGACTCTCAAACAAAATAAATAAACAAAAGAAAATTACTAAAACTAAATTGACGCTAACGCGAAAATAGAAAGCATCAGCATCGACTGACTGAGAGCAAAAGCAAAGTTAATATTATATTACAGAGCGAAAACACGAAGTTAACGGGCGCGAGTGAATTTAACAAGGGACTTGTTAAACAAGCTAGCTAGCAGGCCTAGTAAAGTCTAGTGGGTTTGGTATTGTGGGAAACGAAGCGACGCGTGGGTGGCGATTGCGGACATAACATTCGTTTGCGGACATTGTATAACTTGTGACGGCAAAGAGTTTAAGGCAGAGAGGAAAGGTGTATGCAAATGAAAATCGAAATTAATTGGAATTAAACAACTAGATATTTTAAAATAAAGGAGTAATGCAACAAAAAAACTGAATAATTTAAAACTTAATGCAAAGCGGAACGCAAAATATAAAAAAGCCTATGTTAAGAATATATTTAAATAAACTTATTAATACTATACACATATATTATAGAGTTCTAGACTACCACAGATAACTGAAAAGCGGAAAGCGAAAAGGAAAAAGAAAAAGAGTAAAAAGCAATAAGATGGAAATATTTGAGTAAATTAAAGAAATTAACGTAAAAACCCAATCCGAGGTAGAAAAAGCAGTCAAAATAAATAAATAATCCCTTCCCTCCTCAAATTAGAAAAAGAAAAAAGGCAATTAACATAAAAGCAAAGCGCTACACACGTTAAGGAAAAAACACACGCATACATAACAACAAATTATATTAATTATATTTAAATTTAATATAAATATATGTAATAAACTACTCTAATATAAATATTTGCATCATACATACAAACAAAAACATATTATATTACATTTTACATGCGACCACAGTAAGAACTGTGACTAAACGACTTGAATGTGAAAACAAATAACAGTAAAGTAATAAAGTAAATAGAAACAGCAGAACAACGTATTGTCCACACAGAACGAATTACAGAGTAGAAAGAAGTTTAAAATTGAAGGAGAGGAGGAAAAAATAACTAGAAAAACTAAAAGAAGCGCGAAAAACAGTAAAGTAACTAGAGAGAGAGGGTCTAGTAGAGCAGTTAAGAAAACAGTGAACAGATAAATATTTGAATAAGCGAAACTCAAGCTTGCTAGCCTTAAGCTCAGCTCTAAACAAAATCAGTAATTTCTGGAACTATATATCATCCTTTCTGATTTTTAAACTACCAAAATACGGTTACATTTGCCAATAAATATAAATAAATAGTTTTTTTACTATATCAAAGCTGCTTGCTAAATCCTTTTTTTACTCAATCGCATTTGTTTACGTGCGCCTCCGCAGGATTTGAAATTTGTCACTATCTTCCGCCTGGCTTTTGCCAAACACCGGGCAGCAAATAAATACAATACAAGATATTGCAGCCGACAATTAAAAAACTCCCAGTGCTATTGCCAACAAAACTTCGTCAGCAAACCAGTCACATTTTCGGGAGTACTCTGCTTATACTTCGAGTCTTACTCAGCCTGCAATATATCTACACATGCGTTTATATACTAATTACAAAATAAGAGAATACACAAACGTTTTTATTACACAGTTTAACTGCAAAATTATTATTTGTATTAAGTACACCGAAACTCCCAACCGAGACCCCGATTAAAGACTTGTTTTCTACTTGCGCACATCCCATTAACCCTCGCATTTGTCTCCCACTATTTACACCATTAAATCCGATCCACTTTATGCGGCTGTTCCTTTTATTTGTCTAATCATCGACTTTGCACTCTTGCTATCTCTGAGTTGTAGTTTTTATATAAATATATATTTTTTTTTAATTTTATATACTTGTTTATGCATGTTTGCAGCGCGTTTTTGTTATAATAAAAATTATGATTTTTTATTTACATTTTTAATTTCACTCGAATTAGAGGCAAAAACGAAGCAAGTAATATTAAATTTGCATAATTCAAAAACAAAGAAAATATTATATAAAAGTAAAAGATAAAGATAAAGAAAGCAAGGAAAATATTTAAAAATAAAACAAAAGGCAAATATAAACGCATACAAAAAATTTTGTACACAGACCAAAGGCGAAAACAGCAGACGGTAAATCAGTATAAAATTTAATTACATAAAAATTAATACTTAATTATTATTAATGGTAATAATTAATGGTAATTATTAAAGTAAAGTAAAGAAGAAAGAAAAATACAAAAACACGACAAAAAGTAAAAAACGCAAAAAATTAAGCAAAATAATAAAAATAACAATAAAAGAAACTATATTGAATAATTACTTTTATATAAGTATATTTAAATATACAAAAAGGATGCATACAATTATTAATTTTATGTTTACTAAATTAATAAATACAATAATTCAAAATAAATCAAATATTCTATTCTTTTTAATAACATTGAGGAAGAAAAATTGTGAAAATGTGCAGAGTGGGGTGAAGTCCAGGCGAATCTATAAAAGTTGGTATCGGTAAATCAGCTGATTTGCTTTTTCATTCGCCGTATCTACAGCCGTGGACAGATAAATAGCACAAATGTGAACCTTATAAAGCGTGATTTTTTAAGAGCTATAGGAAAGTTTAAAAAAAAAAACACTCGTCATGTTCAGGAAAAATGCATGAAATCTTTACTTAAATCGATAGGAAAGTTTAAAAAAAAACACACGTCATATTCAGAAAAAATGCATGAAATCTTTACTTAAATCGATAGTACAGTACATATAATTTAATGTTTGAAGATTATTTCATTCAAATGTTGACCGCGACTGCGCTTCAAATGGTCCATCCGCTTAGTCCAATTTTGGTATACTCTTTCCAATGTTTCGGCCGGTATCTCACATATAAATGCTTTAATGTTGTCTTCCAATGCGTTAATTGAAGCAGGCTTGTCTGAATAGACATGAGCTTTAACATAGCCCCACAAAAAATAATCTAAAGGCGTTATATCGCACCATCTGGGTGGCCAATTGACAGGTCCCGAACTTGAAATAAAATGTTCACCGAACTCGTCTCTCAACAAGACCATTGTGACGCGTGCTGTGTGGCATGTGGCACCGTCTTGCTGAAACCACATGTCATGCAAGTCAAGCTCTTGCATTTAGGGCAAAAAAAGTTGGATATCATTTCACGGTAGCGCTCAACATTCACAGTTACGTTACGATTCACAGCATCTTTGAAGAAGTACGGTCCAATGATACCTCCAGCCCATAAACCGCAAACTGTGACCTTTTCTGGATACATTGGTAGCTCTTGCAATTCTTCTGGCTGATCTTCACTCCAAAATCGACAATTTTGCTTACTTACGTACCCATTGATCCAAAAATGAGCTTCGTCGCTGAACACAATTTTTCGATAAAAAAGTGGATCTTCGGCCAACTTTCCAAGAGCCCATTCACCAAAATTTTCCACGTTGTTGAGTAACAGAGGCCCAATTGCTGCGAACGGCGACGAATCCATAATTGATGGTCATCATTAACACTGGCCGATATAGTTCGCACTCTACGTAAGCGTGTGGATGGTTTGATGTCCAATAATGTAAACTTGGTTCTAAATTTAGTCACAATAGCTTGAATAGCCGCTTTAGTGGCTAGATTAAACTGACCATCAAATGGAAGAAGCGCGCGATAAACTTTCTTAACAGAACACGCATTTTTATAATAAAATTCAATGATTTGCAAGCGTTGTTCGTTTGTAAGACGATTCATGGTTAAATTATAGACCAAACTGAAGATGTTTGGCAGTGAAACAAAACACGAAACGTGCGTCAGCTGTTTAAACCAACTGTTTAAGAAGATAATAGCTAAAAAATCACCCGTTATGTTAAGTTAAGTTTTTAGAACGAACTCTGCTCTGATCAAATAAATTTGTTTGTTTACATTCATTACCGTTATTAAGCTTACATTTATGCGAGGAATTTACCTTTTTTTCGATGGAATGTTTTGCGATCTATTTTATGATATTTATGCTTATTATTGTTTTGAAGTGGATACAAAAATAGCACATTTTAACTTGTGCAGCGAAGAGCAAAACTTTAATATTGTTTCAGCGATTTTTAGTACAATTTTTTGATTCTTAAATAAAATTTTAAAGTAATTGCTAAAAATGTGACGTGGAAAACATTGCACGCCGGAGAAAAGAGCTCTTATACACGGTATGAGTCAAAACTGAAAAAGCTATTCAGAAATAGCTGAAATGATGATGATCTGGACGATGACAACATCCGATGAAGCTACGCTTGGAGTGTTCGAGAGAAAGATTATGCGAAAGATTTTTGGACCTTTGCACATTAGCAACGATGAAAATCGCAAGCGATGTAATTATGAGCTGTATGAGCTTTACGACGACATAGACATAGCGCAGCGAATAAAGATCCAGCGGCTACGTTGGCTGGTGCGGCCGATTCCCGAAAAGCTGGCCAAAACTCAAAAAATTAAGTAATTGGTTCAAAATTTCTTATTCGGGGGTTGTCGGGGTCGCTGATTACGAATTTGATCTTAAAATTTTGAAAATCCACCCCCTTCCACCCCTATTGGCCACCCCCTCACGTGAAATAGCGTATATTCAAGAACATAATCAAGATGCATGTAAATTTATATGTTTTCGGGGTCGCAAGGTAGCAAGTGGTAGCAGCTGAATCTTGTTTTATTCAGTAACCGTTACTTTTTTGAGTAACCTTTAATAGGTTTCAAAGCAGCATTGTATTACTATACAGTTTGAAAACTCAAATTTTATAAAAAAATTGCAAAAAATGTATCTACGTATTGCTGCAGCTAAAAATTTGGTGTCGAGGTATTGATATGTACTAAAGATTTCTCGTATTTTACTAACCTTCCGAAGATGATTCCATTTGGTTTTGTTCAATTTACTCCATTAAAAAATCTTTCAAATGTGTACAACTTTCACTATTCATCGACAGTAATACGATGCTCAAACGAAGGCCACGTTGCGACTGAAAATACAGAGGATACTTAGGGTACAGGACGTTGCTATGAACGGTTTTCACTACTCAAGGCATTACTGTAGCCAACCCAAAGACAAAAAAACTCTATGTAGAAACTTTTTTTTTTCGACTTTTGGCCAGCTTTTTGGGAATCGGCTGCACTGTGTGTCGTCCGAATGGATACAAACGCTCCGGCTTTGAAAGTATTCGATGCGGTACCAGCTGGTGGTAGTAGAGGAGGAGGAAGGCCTCCTCTGCGTTGGAAAGATCAAGTGGAGAACGACTTGGCTTCACTTGGTGTGCCCAGCTGGCGCCGGTTAGCACGAGAAAGAAACGACTGGCGCGCTTTGTTAAACTCGGCCAAAATCGCGTAAGCGGTTGTCGCGCCAATTAAGAAGAAGAAGATGATGTGCTCTCGGAAAATGGTTTATAATGCCCTTAATTTAGTTAAGAAAGATTCATCCTATATAAGCAAAAAACGGAAAGAAAAGCAAATCCGCGAAAAACTGATGTTAATGTGGATATAGCAATAATACGGAAGAGCACAGCAGATCCTTTTAAGTCGGCCCGGCAAATAATGCTTGAAATAAATCAAGAATCTGGTCTACAGGTGTTCAGAAAGCTTGTAGAAATGCGACTTAACAAAGCCCAGCTGTTTGGCCGCATAAGCAGAAAAACCCACTCCTCTCAAAAAGACATATCAAACACCGACTTGCCTTTGTAAAAGTCCACAGAGACAAATCTATTCAGTACTTTGGACCGACGAAAAGAAAATAAATAAGATGGGACCAGATGGGGAAAACTTTTGTACGTCGTCCAAAAAATCAAGCGCTAAATCTTAGGTTCACAAAAAAGACGATTAAACACGGTGGCGGAAGCATCATGGTTTGGGGAGCTTTTTCCTGGCATGGTGTTGGGCCGATTGTTCGCGTGGTTGGTAAGACGGATAGATTTCAGTATCTGGATATACTCCAAAATAAAATGGAGCCATTTGTGTTCGAGTTTATGTCATTAAATTGGACATTTATGCAGGACAATGATCCAAAGCATACTGCAAAGACAGTGAAGCAATGGCTCAGAAGAGAAAAAATGAATGTACTGGATTGTCTGGCGCAGAGCCCTGGAATGACGTCAAGGTCAAAATCGCTCACAAAAATTTTAAAAGTTTTGATGATTTGTGAGCCGCAGTTGAGGAGGCTTGGTACTCGATTCCAAAGGAAAGCTGCCATAAGCTTGTAGAAAGCATGGAGCGACGGCTTGAAGAAGTAATCTGGTAAAACAATATTATTACTTAACTATCTGATTTGTTTACTATTTTTGCTTTTATTTGGAATTTTTTAGGATGTGCTTTTTATGTGTCCAGGAGGTTTTGTGAGTTATCAACGGTCTCGTAAATTAAATCAGAACTGAAATTCTTTTTGACAATTTTTTTGTTTTAAAGTGGAAGTAAATAAGTTTTTTATTTTTTATGTTGCTTTTTTCCCAATCTATATATACTAATATTATAAAGAGGAAAACTTTGTTTGTTTGTAATGAATAGGCTCAAAAACTACTGGACTGATTTTAAAAATTATTTCACCATTCGAAAGCTACATTATCCACGAGTAACATGGATTATATTTTATTTTGGAAATAGGGCTCGAGATATAGGTCAAAACGTGGACCCGGGTAACCTTCGGATGTGTATGTACAATATGGGTATCAAATGGAAGCTGTTGGTGAATGCTTTAGTGGGGGGGTCTCGAGATATAGGTCAAAACGTGGACCGGGGTAACCTTTGGTTGTGTATGTACAATATGGATATCAAATGAAAGCTGTTGATAAGTGCTTTAATACGGGGTAATTTTCATACCTATTGATGACTAGGGTCTCGAAATATATGCCAAAACGTGGACCCGCCGTGTCTTTGCACCGAATTAAACCAAACTTACGCACATTGTTAAGTAAGTATTGAAAATGGGTTTCGTAAAGTTTGGTTGTAATTCGGAGCACTGGCAACGGGTACAGCGTTCTTTTGAACCAGCCATAATGTCGCTTACTTTTTTAACGCTCGGGGCGGAACTGAACTGTCAAATTGACAGTGTGAGTTACAATGTGTCAATATTTTTTTCTGATTTGGATGCCATAAGGAAAAAACGTAAGTGTAACATGTAAAAATTGTTTGTGAATTTTTTTGGAGTGGATTTTGGAACAGTGAATAATTTCTTACGAAATTTGAGAATTTAATGTGAAACCCGAATGAAATTATGTGTTCGTGGAAAAAAAAATTTTTTTCGTTTTTTTTTGAAAAATATAAATGGATAGTGGTTAAAAGAGATCCAATTCTTAATAAAACATATAAATTCAAACGAAAAATTCATGGATGATCAGGAAAAAAGACGATTGTTTCTTAGTTATTCATATGCGTTGATTTGAAATTTAAAAACAATCTTCTTTTTTCCTGATTTTCAATTTATATTTTATATTTACTCAAAAACAAATATATAGAAAAACAAAAAATATTGTTTATGCCAAAGCGCTTGAATGAAGAATAAAGAAATAAATAATATGAAAACCATATATTTTCTGTTCTAAACCATATCTATTCTATTTTAGTGTGCCCAGCGAAGGGGGCCGGGTTTGCTAGTAAAAAATAATTATTTAAAAACATATTCAACTCTTTGCTTTCAAAGTCTAATTGTGCTATTTATATGACCATGGCTGTATGTTGCTGTCAGTACGAAATGAAGTAAGATGAATTCATTCTTTGCTTTATACTTCTTATACCTTTCCAATACTTTGCCGAGACAATGAAACAAGGTGTATTTCATGGCGAATTGAGTACTTTAGGTGGCGCCTTGGCGCGAGTTTGCCAATTCTGACGCCAGCTCCCTTCGCAATACAAAACAAACGAAAAAAAGTAGGAGAAATTAAGTGTTTGTGGAAATTCATTGAATGACTTGGCAATATTCTGATTTGTGAGATTTCAACTGATCAAACTTATGAAAACTAAGTGCCGTGTCTTAAATTGTGAAAGCACAAATTAATATAAAGCCTCCAAATGCTGCTTGTTTGCGTATTAATCCGTATATATAATTTCTTGTGTTTGGTTGTTTCCCTTGCTTTCGCCTACTCTTCTTCTTCATACACAAATAATTCTCCTTTATTTTGTTTGTTAATTCATCGACTCTTACGACACAGCGGATTCGGAAGGCGCAATATCTTTTCTATCGTTTTTGGGTGGATTTATTATAGGTGATGGCATCCACCCAGCTGACTTTTTCGTCGCAGTGCAGAATAACGTCTAAATGGCTTGTTTTGTTTACATTCGTGCTTATGTGTTAACTGTGTATAGTACAATATATTTTAAATAGCGAAAGAAAATTTCGGGTGAAAAAATTTATAAATAATATAAAAAAATATGAAAAAGTGTGCATTGTGTTTAAAACAGGGGAAGAGGGGTAAATGTCCCTATTTTTGGCGTTCCTGCCGAGGGACCAAAACGGCAACTGTGGATCAATGCATGTCGAATGAAGCTTCGACGCAATGACGTGATATGTGTGCACTATTTCGGCGCACGGATTTTTAACTGATTTTGTAGGAGTGTTCGGGTCACATTTATTCGAATGGTGATAAATATTATAAAAGGTTTTTCAATAAGGGCGGGTAGATGTTGAAATGGAATGGAATGGCGTTTGCTGTGTGGCACGTAGCGCCGTCCTGCTGGAACCACATGTCGTCTAGGTCCATATGGTTCAATATGGGTCATAAGAAATTGGTTATCATCGTTGTGTAGCGCTCGCTGTTGACGGTGACCGCCTCACCAACGTCGTTTTCAAAAAAGTACGGACCAATGACGCCGCCGGCCCAAAATCCACACCAAACGGTAACTTTTTGAGGATGCATTATCACCTGGTGAACCTCGTGTGGATTGGTGTCGTCCCATATACGGCAATTTTGTTTTTTAACACAGCCATTCATCCAAAAATGCGCCTCGTCACTAAAGTTGATTTGTCGCCCAAAACTGGGGTTCTCTTCCAAACGATTCGAAGCCCAGTCAGCGATCAAACGGCGTTGTCTATGGTCATCAACTTTGAGCTCCTGGGTCAGTTGGATCTTGTACGGGTGTAGGCCCAAGTCCCGACGCAAAATTCGCCAAGTTTAAGTCTGCGAAAGGCCAAGTTCTTGTGCACGGCGAGGAATAGACTGCCTCGGGTTCTGCTGTACACTTTCACGGACCGCGGCAATGTTCTCGGCTGATCTTGCGTTCCTTGACCATACGGATGTTGGCTGATTGTTTACTGGCCCGGTCGTCTCAAATTTGGCCACCAAACGTTGAAGAGTCGACTTTGAAGGGCCACCACGTCTACCGAAAAATGGGCGCAATGCGCGCAACGTTTGCGTTAATGAACACTCATTTTGATAATAAAGTTTTATCATTTGAACGTGCTGTTCAATCGTGTAACTTGCCATGATGATTTGGCATAAACAACTGAATAATAAACAAAAGATTTGACAGATGTCACCAAAACACAATGGCTGCCACAGGGCGCCAAAATCGAACCGCGCCAATTGAAAAACCCTTTATATCACCTTTAGTTCGGGTCTTCCTTAATAAATTCGCCTTGCAATGAAACGTACAAAACATTGTTGTTGGTCTAATGCCACTACCTTGAATGAATGCGGTTGAAGTTCATAGAGTTGTATTTCAATTGCTGCTGCAAAGTTATCAATGACATGTAACTGTCAAAATATTCAGAAGATCTGCCATTTCAACATGCAACATAGTTGATATTGCATCAGCGGACAGTAGTATCCAACTACAAACAAATGAAGGGTGTCCGCATGGTCTTACCACCCCTCCTGTGGAGTCTAGTAACTAGTTGACGTCTTGTTTCACTTGCTGGCGAACAACGGCATCCTTTGTCAAGGATACGATGTAATGCTCCCTCGATAGGTTAACGTACACTGTTTGATCCAACTTGATAGAATAACACAACCGCACGAAAGGTAAGTCCGTACAATAATACTGGGTTCACCATAATATATGATTCGCGGATACACTTTCTCCAGTCTGTTCTACCAAACATACTGATTTTGCTCAAAGATGATAGATTACCAGGTTTGGCCTTCAGCTATGGTGAAAAATGAAATTGAGCGAGAAATTTCGGCTGCCACATCACCGAGTACGGCAGCCGAATTCTGTCCCCTCATTTCACACGTATTCACACACTCGCCCATTCAGTCGTTGTTCAGACGGCAACGAAGTGTCATTAGTTGATTTTTTTCTTATATCACCAACACCATCTCAGTTTTTTGTAAACAAATCCCCTGTTTCGTCAGCCTATCAGTTGATTCTGTCAAATTCGCTGAGAGCCAGATAAAGGTCTGTTATTGGTCACACGTTCTCAATTATTTTCACCATGACACGTTGCGTAATATTTTAGTGGACCATTTCTAATACTCTTTTGCGAATTTTATTTTGACATCGACTTGTTTCTTGTCGACTTCCTGTTTTTGTTTTTAATTTTTCAGCTGCTACTCAACCACTACTATTTTAATTGGAATAAAATGCATTACAAACAGTTAATGCGAAGCAAACCTAACGAAGGAGGAATGACGCATACTGATAAGACCAGAAGACATCGAGTTTCGACGGATTTGAGAATTTGAAGACGGCTGTACCTTGACAACTGAAAATAAACTCCACTGGTTAAAATGAACAGAAGTCGTTCGCAGTAGCTCCTCATGGAGAGCAGAAGGGAACGGCACAAACTATGAGGCACACAACCTAGCCCGAAATTTGAATATCTCAACGCAGTCACTAATCAGTTTTCTGTGATGATCAGTTTTCGATGTACAAGGTAGCGTAAAAGTAACCTTGCGATGTTTTTTGGCTGTAATTAAAAAAAAAAAAATGAAAAACTTTGATTCTTCTTGTGGATTATTTTTATTTGGTCTTTTAATTTTTTTTACATCAAGTCGAGAATATGATGTCATATAAATGGCCGCCGCCACAGTTGATTGCCATTTGAGCCCTTTTTATGGCATTTCCATCACTTTGGCCAAAACTTCCGGCGATAGGTCCTCACATTCTTGACGGATATTGTCTTTAAGAGCTGCAAGAGTCTTAAGCTTGTTGACATAAGCCCGCGACTTCAAAAAGCCCCACAAAAAGAAGTCTGGAGCAGTCAAATCAGGCGATCTTGCTGGCCAGTGCAAATCGCCAAAACGGGAGATTAGGCGCCCGGGAAATGCATCCTTTGTGTGCATATCGGTTGTGGCACGTGCAGTGTGTGCCGTTGCACCGTCCTGTTGGAACCACATGTTTTACAATCCCAATTCATCAAGTTGCGGCAAAAAGAACTCGTTGATCATTGCTCTGCAGCGCTCACCATCAGTGCCAGATTTTCAGTGCCCCAGAAGCGTAAATTTTGCTTATTTACGTACCCGCTAAGATGGAAATGGGCCTCATCACTCATGATTATTTTTGATGAAAAATCATCTTCCTCTTGGTGGTGATTAAGGATGGCTTGAGCGTATGTTAGACGCGATTGGCGGTCAGCAGCTGATGCACCGTCTGGACTTTGTACGGAAACATCTTCAAATCTTGTACCAAAATTCGCAGTCGACTGATACCTATTTGCGTGGCACGTCGTCTGGTCGATGTCGACGGCGTTTCCATGGCATCCTCGGCTACAGCAGCAATATTCTCTGCAGAACGGCTACTCCGGGGTCTGCCACGCCTGGCAGCATCTCGTGTTGTGCCAGTCTCTTCGAGGCGAGCGGCTAAACGTCGCAGTGTTTCACCAGTAGGCGTTGGACGGCGAGGAAATCTGCGACGAAATTCACGTTGTGCCAAAGTCACCGACCGATTATTGGTCAAATATATTAAATAGTCAGCAATATTCCGCGATCTGGAGCAGTGTAGCGTAACATTGTTTATTAACGTGCATTTCGCATGTGTTTACTAAACAAATGTTAAAACAGAACTGACATTAGGGGTCAATCGCAAAATTTATAGCATTTTCTGATAGAAGGATTACTTTAGCGCCACCTGTTATGTGAACCTATTATAAAATATTATATATGAAATGCATAGTTTTTGATACACAAAAGTACATTTTATTTAAATCTTCATTTATGGTGTATGGAATTTACAAAATATCATATTACAAACTTCATTGTTTATTTTTGTTTTATTTTGTTGCAACCATTGTTCCTTTACACTTTTACAGAGAGGCTGCTGTGAATTTTCTATACTTGTATATATGTATGTATGTATATTGTATATTTTATTTCGGATTGACATTGTACGTTTTCGAACATTTTTAACTTTGCTGAATTACAGTGTTTTAAATGTGCTTTTATGCATAATATTACATATAAACTTGTTTTTCACAAGACTTGCATGTGTGTATGTATGTGTCCAATGACAGGCTAAATTAAATTTGAAATGGAAACCGGTGCCGTTTTTCATTATTTACGGGCACAAAAATGTGATTTCCTCAAAGTAGGGGTGTTGCCATGATACAAAAAAGAAGGTAGTTACGGGCCCACTGTTTGGCCACCATACTCGTATTAGCTACCTCGTAATTAGACAGATTATGACATTTCGTGCTACCATACCTCACAGCATACAGTAATCCAATGATTAAACTAAATCTAATTTAACCAGATCATGTATTTGAAGGAGAAAGAAAAAAGTGACCGCGACGGTGCGCTTTTGACACCAAGCTTGTCGTTGTGAAATGTTACAAAGAGAATAAAGAACAAAATTGTGACTGAGTACGATTATTAATGGCAGAATATGACATAGTGTAAGTAAAAAAGCATAACACATGCCCGAATAGTATGACTAAGAGAAACATCTGAGATAGTTTTGAAAAAGCCGTCGATAGTTCTGAGGAAAGTGCAAATGGAGAATCCAGTGAAGTAATTAACAATTACAAATATGTACGTAATAAAGCCACAAAGTGTAGATTTTGCTTTTGATATTGTAAAGTGTTTTTTGCAAGATGTGAAAAAAATTATCCAAGTCTTGTTATTGATTGTGGATTAGACTGTGTGGAATATAATGCTTTACTGTCTCTTTAGAAGAAGGAAATAAGGAGAGCCCAAAGAAGCTCCCCGCAGAGTTTCTGTGGCAGTATAGACAAGACTGCTTACGATGCCTCAGGAAGATTCTTGCTAAATCCCCGTTGTTCCCATTTAAATCTGCAAGGATACAGGGGAATGGACACACGATTGTAGGGAAACACTGGAACTACTGACAGATACCCACTTTCCCCGTTGCAGTGTTGAATTAGCTATGCACAATACAAGGAGTGATGAGAATTTCGAGAGTCTGGTACCAACAGCTATGTTGGATTCTGCACTGAAAATCTTTTGACCGGTTTTGCAGGAAATAGGCTCTGTACTAATACCGAGGCTGCAAGATATATCTCTAAACTGTCTGAGGCTAGAAGCTGGAGATTAGCTAAGGCTGTTTTTATACCTAAACCGCTTGAATGTAGTTACTTGCCTCCTAAGGACTACAGACAAATTAGTATCACATCATTCGTATTGAAAACGTTCTGGAGACTGCTTGATTCGTACCTTAAGGAAAGAACTGAACCTATCCTACTGTCACTAACTGTCTGCATGCTTACACGAAGGGAAAATGCACTGAAATAGCTCTTCATAGGGTGCTGCTACAGGTAGAAAAAGCGCTGCACTATAAAGAATATGCGATGGGAGTTGTGCGTGATATATCTGGAACCTTTAACAATGTGTCTACGGAAGCTTTGATAGAAGTCCTAGAACCAACTGGCACTGGATCGGCAGCCTATTAAACTGTCGGATTGTGATGGCCTAATGAGAGTCAAAAAAGGCAAACAGAGGGACTACACAGGGAGGAGTATCTCTTCTATGGAATCTAGTGATGAATCAGATTCTCATCAAACTTGAGGATAGCTGACCAAAACTGATGTCATATACTCACAGGGACGTTCAGAGAACTAGACAAGTGGACGGAATTGGTCGGACTGAATGAAAATCCAGATAAGATGGACTTAGTACTATTCTCAAGAAATTACAAGATATCCAACTGTTCAATACTGGCCAGTGTTTATTAAAAATCGCCAAGATATGTATCACGAACTATGTTTAACACGATATAAACGCTTTAGAGGGCAAACATCGGGCTGCCATTTTGATGCCAACTGTTTAATATTATTGACGTGCGGAAAGTGAATTCAAGAATAAATTGGCATCGCAAAATATTCAAACGGATAAAATTAAGGTATTTTGAAAAAACTGCGTACTAAACACACTGCAGGCTCGAGTGTTTATATGAGCAATACAAAAACAAATGTATTCGGTATCAAATTTTTCACGACTAAGTTCCGCCGGTAAAAATTACTCCAACTGTTATGCAGCTTAAATGAAAGGAATTGGTGGAAAGTAAATGGAAAAAAACTTGCACAGTCATCTCCCGTTCACGCGTTGAGCGTTATAAAGTTTACTGGCTGCAAAACAACAAAAAAAGGATGTTTTTGGGATTTATCGCTTGGTTTGTTAGGCTACGGTCCGCTGAAAGATATTCACATGGAAAAAAGTAAACCTATACGTGAATATCTGATATCTGAGCACGTTCAACCCTACAAAAAATGGAAAACTTCTAATGGCGATGAGAGCAGTGATGATAAATATCAATTGTAAAACATTCAAAAATAATGTGACGCCTTTCAAATTTTAAAATTAAGGGTATCCGGTGGTCTAGAGCACAAAAATTTCACCTATTTTCACGATTAAAAATTTAAAAAACGATGTTTCAACTTTTCGGGCTTATTAGTACGTTTATTGAGCATACAAAAAATTTTTTTTTTACTTTTGAAACAATATTTATTATTATAAAAATGCCGCTGAAGATGACCCTCGCGAAAAATCGAACCCGGTCGGCATAGATGATTTCGAGACTTCTACCCATCTGAAACACAAAATTCAAGAAGATTCTTAATCAGAAAGAGTGCAGTTATGGTCGGAACTAAAGCAAATCGAAAAAATGAAAAATTGACAAAATGGCGCACTTTTCAAAAAAAGGTAAGTAAAATCGGGTTTTTTTCACTAGTTTTTTAGTTTAAAAAATAGGAAATTATTTAAATAAAATTATGTTTCTAGTTCCGACGATAGCGATACATGTTGTGAACAACATATCAAAATTTCAAGTGATTCGGGTGAATAGTTTTTTTTGTTTTCATCCCCGCCGTGCCGAAAAAAGTCGTTTCGAGATAAATGAGTTTAAAGTTTGAGGTACAGGAGCGCGCGGACCGCTCTCTACCTAGTTAAAGGGCTGTAGAAGCTATAATACTGGGAGTTTGAGCATGAAAATCTCACAGTATATTCTTAAGATACTATGCTTTCGAAATATCGAAAAAATAAAAAATCGATTTTTTTAAATTTCTAGACCACCGGGTCCCCTTAAAATAAAATAAAACAAGGTACATTTCTTTGCCTTTTAAATTTAATGGGCTAATAGCAAGCAAAATCAGTTTCAATGATAACGCAGAGACTGTAGATTTGTTTTTGTTATTTTATACTAAATACAAGAAAACGAAAATCTGCTTGAATATTTAATTTGTATGCGAAGTAAGCAAATGAATTTGAGAATTTCAGAAATAATTTAATTTAAAAAGAAAAACGTAAACGACGCGGAGAATACAGACAATTTAACAAACTTCAATGGGGGGTTACAAGAATGATAGAAAGAAGATTGCGCCTATCAAGAGTGCGTGACGTCACGTTTTTCCAAGTTGTGCAGTATTGCCAACAATTTGCTCTTCGCAATAAATTTAGTATACCGAAAATATTGAAGTTTCGTGTTTGTTTCTTTTTTTTAATTTAAAGCTACCGAAACTTTAAGTTAAAAAAAACTGTATTATTATACAAAAGAAGGTTAAAAATGCCACTCTGAGAAGACTTTAGTGCTAATTAAAATTAGTTGGTTCTTATTAAATTAGATATTTTGAAAGTGTGAATTTAATTGTTTGCTCCTTTTTAAGTTATGCAAGAATATTAAATGTCCCTCTCTCAACTCTTCTTAAGATTGAAAACCTTTTTACACATTTTAAAAGGCGTTTGAATTTACTGAATGTGGATTAAAACCATAGAGGTGTAATCATTTCTTCCGGTCCTTAATTCTTAATGGGACATAGAACATACTGGAGCATATTGGAGAAGCCATAATGACATTTTTACAAAAAGAGTACCTTATATTGTTATATAACCTCAAATATATCAAAAAAGTCGTTTTCTTAACAAAAAAAATTTCTCTTAACAAAAGAGTTTCTCTTAGCAAAAAACTCATAAATTAAATTGTACATAACTATAAACCATTTATTTAAAAAAACGCACAATTTAAACACAATTTGCCACGCATTCAAATTTCTTGAAGTAATTTAACAAAAAATTAATATTTTATTTTCTTTAAATGGGCATTTGAGTGCGTTTTTATATCTAAAGCTAAGCTACACTGCAGTAGCGAGAGAGAGATTTCACTGCCGAAAGCAGAAGAACTCCAACAACAACTGCAATCGCGGAAAATGCCACCAGATGTTAAAAAAAAGTAAAGCTAAATAAAACTGAGTGAATTATTTAACTAATTCTTTAAAAATGTATATTTTACAAAATTATAAACATTACATTTTAATTAGAACAGGCTAGAAAAATATCATGAAGAAAGAACTAAAACTCCGAGAATAAATAACAAAAAAAATGCTAAATCAAGTTACTAAAATGGTAATCTGGCCATACTGGAGCTAAAATCACGTAACTCGTTGTCAAATTCGCTGAGAGCAAAGTAACGGAACCACGATAGGCGCCATCTCATTATTCTCTCCATCGTGGGGGGGTTATAATTTACTGAGCTGGTAGAACAATTAAATTTTTTTAACTACAATTTATGCTTCTTTACTGATCTCAAGTAAAACTCAACACTCTGTCATAGTATTCCCCAAAATACATACGAGTATTATGTAAAATTCTTCTTTCATCCAAAAGTCTGGTAAAGTAACACGCGCTGCCATTTCTTTACATGCCAAAACTCTGCTTTATACAAAAGAGGGCTAATGAAACTACTTATTTTTTGTATCATGGGGTTTACTGCTTAATTTATAACTTTTATGAAAAAACTAAAATTAATTCCCTAAGAGGAAAGTGCATAAAAGACATTTTCTCTTTTCCAGTTTTTGTTTGTCTTTTTCCTTTGTAATTACAATACATAAATAGATTCACAAAATCAAATTGCCAATAATATCAGTAAAATGCAGCTAAGAAATTTGTTTTTATTTCGAATAAAATATTTTGTTTACTTGGCGATAAATCATAAAACATACTTATTTATTTATGTATATGTGATGTTAATTCCTAGAATAGTACACTCACAGCAACAAATACGTTCGTGCGTATGTTAGCAAGTAAGAGTGCACTATTTACTCACTCTTTACTCACGAGCGATGACACTGCAATATACGAGTATTTCGCGAACTCATTAAACAGTTCGAATGTAAGCGAATTGTTTTTGCGCGATGAGCCTGTAAACACCCGTAAGTTTGAATAAGTGAAACATTGTGGTCATCGAACGCAGTAAAGAGTTATAAAATGCATTACAAATTTACTTGTAAATAATTACTAATAGTTGTGCAATATATGTACGTATGAATAAGTATAACACATAAACAAATATGAACAACACAAAGTAACAGCAAAACATTTATAACATAACTCCAAAAAAATATATAAAAATAAATAAAAACCAACATTGGAAATAAATTCGCACGACTCGATTTGATATGGCAAATGATATTTTGTTATTTACAACTAAATTTACGAAAAGTAACTTTTACCAAAGAAAAAATTTTCGAAAATGATTTAACTACTTTACGCATAGGATATACACATAAACTCTCACTTAAACGCTTACTTAGTTGGATCTGCTTATAAATGCCAGTTTGAAAGGGAAATTTAGTAGACTTTGCACATATGTAGTTGGTAGGCTTAAAAGTATGATTTCATTGCATGGCTGCTGGCGAAAAAATTTTATTTCAGGACATATGCAAAAGAATCAGGTAGGGAATCAGCTTGATTTGGGCAAAATTGAATATCAGGAAGGGACTCAGCTTGATTTGGGTAAAACTGAATATCAGAAAGGGACTCAGCTCGATTTAGGAAATGTTTTTTAATTCTAAAATTTATGAGTGATTCCAAAATAACCAAACTTTGATTGCTATCGATACAAAAAATTTCTGAATCGCCACCCAATGAGCCAGACATTCTGATAAGGTATCAAGCTTCAAAAACACATGCAAGAAAAATGTGTGCAATACGAGTATATGTATGTTTGATACAATAAAATCAATATTTTTGATTGCAATTCTGGAGGATCTTAAATATTTGCGCCAGACCGAATTTCATGTTAGTGGGTGCTATTTTATTGTCCATAAGTGTGGTGTTTCAAAATGTGGCTTTGTGATGACGTGAATCGGAGTGTGAAAGATTAGGAAACAGGAAATTAGGATTACACAAATACGCATATAAAATGCTATACTAACCACTTAATGGCACTACAAGTTTTATATAAATTTTTATATTTGTATATTTGAAATATTTTAACTACAAATTTTTTAATTATTTATTTTTTTGAACCTATTTGTTCTGACGTCACTGTCTTATGCCAATAAAAAATAAGGACAACCTTGGCGGTGTAAATGATATTTTATCTGTTTTCATACAAACACACATACCCTCGTTTGCTAAAAGAAGTTGATAACCCAAAACCATTTTTTTTTTCATGCAGTGCAAAAAATTTATGGCGATATCAATTGGCTATATTGGTGAGTCTCCTCTTCGGCAATGCATTATAAAACGCAAACTGCCTTTGCAGCACCAGCGAATGTTCATAAATGTAAATTTCGTACCGCTACGATTTCTTTTCATATACACACCGTTGCAATATTATAAACACACAACTATTTTTTTTTTATAAAACTACATTTTCTGTTAAAAAAAAACATATAACGTAAAGTTTCACACTTTATAGCATTTTTTTATTTAATCAAAATTTTTAACATTTAAACAGAATTTTTAGAGGTTTTCTGTGTATGCAGTTTCAGTGACTACAAAATGACGTTGATTTTTGACAATTTTATTCGCTTAGATGACACGTCTTGACTTTTCTTTCCTACAAAGGGCATGATCGGACGTTTTTATATGGAAGAAAAAGCCGAAAACCGTAAAATTTTTTTTTTTCACAAATTAACAGAAATTTGTAGGGACTGAAGCAGTGCTCACAGAAAATATCTAAAAATTCTGATTTCGTTTAACAGTTTTGATATTAAAATGATTTTGATACTCAAATGACTTGGTTATACTAAAATGCAAGCGGCTATAAAACTTCATACCCGAAAAATTCTAAAAATTCTTTTTAAAAATTTAAAATTTTTGATGAAATTTTGAAATTTTAAAAAATTGTGTCGAAGTTCGCAACTTTGTTTATATGGTTTTTGTTGTAGTATGCTTAATATCTTTGTAAAAAAGGGGTGCATTTATAATTTTTTGGATGCCTATGGTGTACGTATCAGTAGTGGTGGCCCAGGCTTGCCAAAATTTACATTAAAAGTGAAACGATTCATTCGGAAACGATAATAAAATGTAACAAATGATTTATTTTTAGGGATATTGTGTTTGGTAAATCTTTGAAAATCATGAATTTTCCTCCCTTAAACATGAACGTATAGGTTTTTTCTTACAACCAACAAAAAATTCTTAATTCCAAAAAAGAAAAAAAAAACAAGAAAAAATTCTTGTCTCGTATAAAATAAACACTTTCAATTTATTTAGTGCAGCAAAGGACGTGATTTCAAATGTAACTAAATATAAGCAAAATGTCCAGATTTATACCACAGCTACACTTGTGCTCACAATAATAGCACCGCTTCATATTGCACGGTTTTTACTATTTATTAATTTTTTATAAAAATATACTCATAGTTCATAGGACAACAAAAAATGTTTGAATTCATGCTACAACAAAAATTATTTATTTTAAAATTTCAAACTTGTACGAAATTTTAAAAATTCCAAAAATTTTCATCAAAATTCACAATAAATTTTGACACAATTTTGAGAGAAATTCTGGGTATGCAATGTTGTAGCCAATTTAATTGTGGTATAACAAAGTGTAAGTTGGGAGGGGCACAAAATTTGCACTGATTTTTGAAAAAATTTTTTTTATGAGGATGTAATGCATTTTCTTCTTGGAAATGTTTTTGTATGGAGAAAATGCAAAAGACCTCCAAAAAAACAAATTTTCAAAAATCAACGCGAATTTCGACCGTCCCAATTTCCACTTTTTTATACCACAATTAAATTAGCTACAACATTGCATACCCAGAATGTTTAAACACTAAAATTCAATGGGCTATCAAATTGCATACATAGAACTTTTCCAAAAATTCTGAGTGAAAAGTTTGAAGTTTTCAGGAAAATCTTTTGAATTTTTTTAAATTTTGTACAAAGTTTGAAATAAAAAAAATTTCATGAAAATGTGAAACTTTTTACCCAGAATTTTTAGAAAATTTGATATTTTCATGAACCTTTTTTGAATTTTTTTAAATTTTTTACAAAGTTTGTAATTTTAAGTTAAGTGATTTTTGTTGTGAAATGAATAATGCTTTTATCATTTTTCTAGAAATTCTGAGTAAAAAGTTTTAAATTTTCGTAAAATTTTTTGTGATGGTTTTTTTTTTTAATTTTGTACAAAATTTGAAATTTTAAGTTAAATGATTTTTGTTGTGAAATGAATAATGCTTTTATCATTTTTCTACAAATTCTGAGTAAAAAGTTTTAAATTTTCGTAAAATTTTTTGTGATGGTTTTTTTTTTAATTTTGTACAAAATTTGAAATTTTAAGTTAAATGATTTTTGTTGTGAAATGAATAACGCTTTTATAATTTTTCTAGAAATTCTGAGTAAAAAGTTTTAAATTTTCGTAAAATTTTTTGTGATGGTTTTTTTTGTTTTTAATTTTGTACAAAATGTGATTAGTAAGTGATTTTTGTTGTAGCATGAATAATATTTTTATAAAAAAATAAATAAAATTATAATAAATATCAAATAAATAAATAGTCTAAGCTTAGCAATATGTCCCGCTACTATTGTTGTGAGCACAGGTGTGCATCTTATGTAAAATCTTAAGCGCTACGAGTTAATCGTGTTGCATTTCCGAAGAGGCCCACTAACGCATTAGAAAAAATGGGTGTTTTACTTTCCTTTAGTTTTTTTTAGGGTCAACTTTGAAGTCGTCTTTCGTGAATTTTTGCTTTTTCGACTACTGATGCACTTCCGGCAAACGAGCGATGTGTAGTTTTTATACCTTTGAAATTATTTTTCAAGTCGTCTTTACTTTTTATTGGCTAGTAGGTATATTTTTCGAATTTCTGTTTGCTAAAATTGCACTTACCTAAATTACAAAAATTCCACATTAAAACTTTTACTTTACATACTTTAAATCGAAATAAAGAGAAACTACTTGTAGAGTACACACATACTTAGATATCAATTCGCGTTAGACTACACCTACAGATTTTTACAGTTTCAAGAGTATTTGAAGACATTGAGGCATTACACATACACTTTTATACTTACATATATGTAAAACGGAAGAGAGATAGAGAGGTTTTTGTTTTTTTTTTATCTTTTTTTAAACAACTGAGTTCTACATATCCGCATGATTTACGGCCTTTGCTTAATGCATGCGAGTATATCAAAAATAATCGAGAATGTCTGGAAAGTGAATATTCCCAACAACTGAGTGTTTTGTGTACATTTGCCACAGTTGTCAGTCAAAGAGATATTTGAGCAGCTTTTGGGCTTTTCTTGTGTTTCTGCCTAGAACATTTTTCAATAACTTGAATCCATTTTTACTGCCATTTTACAATTGTAGAAAAGTTTGTATGTTTGCATAGATATACACGTACGGCTTCTTGTATAAGTGTGTGTGTTGTTGTACATTGATAATAAAGAGGCGAGTATATTTAAAATAGCAATTTTGAAAAATAGGCGCCTAAGCTAGAGTTTTTCGTATTTCGTTTTTTTTTTTATAATAAATATAAATATTTCCGTCCTTCCGTGACATTTTTCTGCTTTTTAATAAATTTGAATATTTTTTTTAGCTTTCACTGTTTTTTGTTTTTAATACATACATATACCTTATGCTTAATGTTACATTTGTTGCCAATTTTTGTTTTTGTTTACTATAAATATGCAGCTTTATTTTAATTTTTTCTATTAAATTTCGAAATACAATAATTTTGCTTCAGTTTTTTCTTCGTCTTAATTTGTTGTAATTTTGTTGTTTACGTGATTGTGTTTGATTTCAATTTTATTTATTTATTTTATTATTTCTTTTCATTTATTTATTAACTTTATTTTTCACTTTTCGTCATCGTCATTCCATATACCGTTCATTTTTACGTCATTAACATCATCGATCTGGCATCTTGTGGTGTTTGCATGCTGGAGTGTTGCATTGAATTTCACGCCTTGGCTCCGGGTATCTTCGACAACACTTTCGTTAGATCGACACCGGTGAGTGCATTGATTGACGGTGGTAATTGTGCTACTAAACGTGTCACATCGTTTGTTAAATTGTCATTGCCACCAATGAGTACGATCTCATCGGTCTTGGCGAGTGGTGCAGCTACTTCGGCAGCGATCTGCAAATAAAATGAAATTGAATAAGAATTGGTGTAATATTGAAATGAGCAAAGGGATTATGAGTAGCTGTCGTAAATAGAAAAAAAAAATTTCATATTTGGTAACAAAAAAAAAAAAGAAATAAAAAAGTCCAAAATTTTTCTAACCTTCTGACTAAAAAGTATGAAATTTGATAAACATTTTTTGATTTTTTTTTAATTTTGGACAAAATTTGAAACTTTGAGTTATACTACATGCTACAATAAGTTCATAAGGTGAGAAGGTAAAAACAATTTTTTCAAACAAAATTCATTTTATTCTTCTTCTAGGGCGATACACTTTTCCCAACGGTATTCTAACATTTTGATGCCTTTCGAAAAATGATCGATAGAAAGTCCTTCAAAATACGCGTCTGTTTCCCATTCAACTTCTTCATTTGATCGAAGTCTCTTTCCCTGAAGCCATCTCTTCAAGTTTGGAAACAGCCAATAGTCGCTGGGGGCCAAATCTGGAGAATACGGTGGATGGGGAAGCAATTCGTAGTGCTATTCGTGCAATTTTGCCATGACAGTCGTTGATTTGTGAGCCGGTGTATTGTCTTTGTGGAACAACACTTTTTTCTTTGCTAAATGGGGCCGCTTTTTCTTGGTTTCGTCGTTCAAACGGTCCAAAAAGCTGGCATATTGTAATACTCGCCGGTGACCGTTTTACTCTTTTCAAGATAGTCGATGAAGATTACACCGCAAGCATCCCAAAAAATGCTGGCCAAGACCTTTCCAGCCGATTGTTGCGTCTTTGGACGTTTTGGTCGGCTTTGGCCGGCTTCCAACCACTCTGCCGACTGTTTATTCGACTGTGGCGTGTAGTGGTGGATCCATGTTTCGCCCATTGTTATGAATCGACGCAACAACTCGCTTGGATTGCGGCGAAACAGCTCCAAACAATGCTCAGAATTCATTATTTGTTGTTGTTTTTGGTTGATTGTGAGAAAACGCGGCACCCATCTTCCGTCTAGCTTTTTCACACCCAAATGTTCATGCAAAATCATTCCTACTGACCCTTTCGATATGCTTACGGCCTCTGCTAACTCGCGCACTTTCAATTTACGATCATTCAGAATGATACGATGGATTTTTCCTGAACGCGCTGCGTCCTCAGTGCTCGTACGACCGCATCTAAATTCACGAAACCATCGTTGAACGGTTCCGATCGACGGAGCGGAATCCGAATAATACTTCCGTAGCCATTGGTGTGTTTCCACAGTGTTTTTTTTTTTAATTAAAAAACAGTGTTTTATCAATACACGAAATTCTTTTGAATCCATTTTTTTCACAAAACCAAAAGTAGCTTCACTTAAACGACTGTAACTCACAAAATAATCGGCAAAATGTCATGAACAATGTGACAAGTAGCTCCTAAAGGGCGGTTCTCACTAAATACTATATGCTTTTGATATTGACGCCGCCATCTATGCCTCACCTTGTGAACTTATTGAACCATGTAGTAAAAAATAAAAAAATATTGTTGTGAACGCCACTGATATTAACTGCCTAGGAGGTAATGTGGTTGAGATTATTTGAAAAAGCGTTATTATGGTCTGGTTTCGTTCATACGAAGGCGGTTCAATAAGTACCCGTGTTTGATGACAAAGGGCGTTCCTGAGCGAAGTTGGTGTGTTAGCATCGTGTGCTGCCATCTATCAAACGGCGGCAAAACAAATTTTAGACTGATTGATAGATTAGTTTGGATTTGGCAGCTATTCCAGTAAGACGTGTTTCGTAATATTCGCTAAGATGGAAAAAGAGCAGTATCGATCGATAATTCGCTTTTTGTTTTTGGATGGGAAAAATGCGAGAAGATAAAAGCAAAGTTGGACGCTGTCTATAGAGATGCTTTGCCATCTATGATCACCGGAAGATATTGGTTCAAGGAATTTAAACGGGGCGAACATCCGTTGTTGATTCTCTCCTCATCAAATTCGCCCGCAGACGTGGTTACCGTGGAAATTATTCAAAAAGTCGTCGAAAATCATGAAGATCTATACACTTTTGCATGCGTTTGAATCAATTGTCGAAGCACTTTTGCCACTCTGAATGAGGTACCTCCAAAACATGCATTCTGAATGCCGCAACCGCTTCTTCAGGTGTCGAAAAACGTTGACCTCTCAGTTTGTTTTTTACGTACGGGAATAAAAAGAAGTCATTCGGTGCCAAGTCATTACTATACGGCGGATGACCCATTAATTCGATGTTTTGGGTGCTCGAAAATGCACTTGTTTGAGCCGATGTGTGAGAGCTCGCATTGTCCTGGTGAAGAGTGATCCATCTTTGGCGATTGGTTTACTTTCGGGCTCATACGCGTAAATCCATGATTCATCACCTGTCACGATGTCATAGACGTATTTTTTGAGCATTTCCTTCGACCAATCGACACGAGCCTTTTTTTGAGCGATTGACAAATTGTGTGGGATCCAACACGAACAAAGTTTTTTGACAGTCAAATGTTTATGCAATATTGAATGTATGCTGGTCCCACTAATGCCTAAGATTGTCTCAATCTCACGATAGGTCACATGACGATCTTGCAATATCAGTTCGCCCACAGCGTCAATGGTTTTCGGAACACCAACACCAATTTTGGACGACCTTCACGAAATTCGTCTTGGAGTGAACTACGACCACGATTGAATTCACCATACCATCGATAAACACTGGTCCTTGATGGAGCTTCATCGCCAAAAAATGAATTAAGTTCATCCATGCAATGTTGCTGAGTTAATCCACGTCGAAAGTTGTAAAAAATAATCGCACGAAAATGTTCACGATCTAATTCCATTTTTGGACCGAGATGAATCTTTTAAGTTACTGTAAACAACACAAATAGCGCTGGTATTTCAAAACGTTCTGAGTACGTAAAAGCCAAAAAATGTCAAACTTTGCTATACAGCTGCCAGTTGCCACCAGATTGCAACACCAGGGTTGCCAAATCCCGACATATAAAAGGCACCCCTCGTACTACAGTGAGTTATTGGGCCGCTTTCACCAAAAATTTAAGGAGACACGGCCGCATTTGGTGAGAAAGAAGGTGCTGTTTCACCACGATAACGCATCAGTACATTCATCCGGAGTTGTTGCCGCCAAACTGCATGAATTGCGTTATGAATTGCTGATTGCTTATTCACTCGATCTGGCTCCCTACGACTTTTTCTTGTTCCCTAACATGAAGAAATGGCTCGCGGGAAATAAATTTTGTTCAAACAAGGAAGTCATCGCCGAGACAGAGGCATATTTTGGAGAGTTCGACAAATCCAATTTTTAGGAGGAGTTAAAAAAATGGCCGGAGCATTGGGACACGTGCATCTTTTCTAAAAGGGGGCTATGTTGAAGAAATTGAATTGAATTGAAAAAATGGATTCTTTATGGATCTTCTTCGAAAGATCAGAATTTATGTTTTGTATCTTTCCTATAGGCTTACAGAATACTGCAACACTTTGCCGATGAAGAAGGTTAAGGAGATACCACGCGGCAGAATAAAGGAGAGTAATGCTTGCTATACTACGACGTAAAAACTTCATAGAATTACTTCTGGTATAAACTGATAAATACCATATCGAAACCCACTTTGAACAAATTGGAAACGGTTCAAATATACAGTAGGGAACAGGATGGGAAGGATTCAGAACCATCAAATCACTCTCACAGAAAACATTGAGAGTAGGGTCACAACATTGGAAGAGACATTGAATAGGGCCTGCAAAACGTCGTGTTCAATGGAATATAGCAAAAAATCATATCCTCCTTGGTGGAGTAATCATAATCAATAGAATCCAGTTTTGTGAGTGTAGAATAAAAAATATTCTAGAGGTCTTATAATCTGTTTACCTCCAAAACAAGAGAACTTCAAATGCGAGGTAAAAGAGGGATAGTTTTAAATTTTTATTCTATTTGGATTCACCTTAAAATCAAATATAATTCTTCTGAGGAATTTGCATTCTAATTGTGGCACTGATTACATCGTGTGACGATGAAAGCTATCCAAGAAAAATCTCATATGCACATGAAACTATAGATTTTGTATCGTAATGCATACCCATTTTTTATTTCCTCATATATCTAATTTTTTTAAGGACTTGCAAGCCGCAAAAGGCAAAATAAAAACAGAGATATCCATCGAAAAACCAAAAATTTTCACTTCCCTTAATCAGACCTATCACTGGCAATTGCAGATTTTGCAGGATTGGAATATGGGCCACTGAGTGTCAGGAGACTTCAATATAGCTTCTTCTTTAATGCAGCGCTATAGCGCGGTCAAGGTTGAAACATCTCGACTAGTTGCAGCCAGAAGAAAGGCAGATATGCTTAGCGCGTCCCAGCGCTATCTTAAGTTTAATAAGGGAGCTGGGTTTGGATGAGGCACAAAAGACCATGAGGTAGAAGTGCAAACCTTAAACCTACCTATTCTTGGCACTCAGAGTTGCCTCAGCGTACCGCACTGTCTCTGGCGCTGCAGTCTTTGTGATCAGACGTGAGTGAATAGAATTGGATGCCGTTCTGGGCTCTCCCGAAGTAATACAAAAAGTATGTAGTCCCAGGAAGGCTGTCTACCCAGAAGGAGTGGCCACACCACCCGATGCAGTAAACGATGGTCGCTGTAAGTGCAAAAGCATTTTGAACTTTACCTCCTCCACAAAAAAAAAAAGAAAAACAAATTATGTCACTGAATCTAGCGTAGTATGATTTTCGTAGGTTCTACGAAAAAGTCATAAATATGGCCACGGCGAATAGCTAAGTCGAAAATTCGTAATGCGTAGAGTTTCAAAGAATTTGTCTGACGTGTTTTGGTTGTCGGAGAAAAGTTTCAAACTAAAATTCAGAAGGATTGATTGAGTACTGTTACTTTGCCAATTTTTTTAAAATGCAGCAAATTAGTAAAATGTGAGTCATCAATATTCACAATACTTGGCAGCACTCTTTCTGGTTCACATTGATTCAGTGATAGCAGATTTCTCGTAGTCGTAGGGTTGTATTCGTAACTTTTCTACGACGCGCTTAGTGATAAGGTTGCAAACAGTTTGCACTCGATTCACGGATGCCTGATTACATACATACGTACATATATGTGTACACATATGCATATTCGGAGCTTTGTTTTGATAAGATAAGAGAAGCAACAAAAAAAAAAATAAAAAACAGACAAACAGCTTTGAGGTAGTCCCACTCACCTTAGGCAGAGATTCAAGTACTATGTTCATAATGGCAGCATCACCGTACTGCCTATACACCTGCGCCTTGCACTTCATGCTGAGGGCCTCCGCTTTGCCCACCACTTCAATAGCAAGAGCCTCAGCTGTACCAATTTTGCGTATCTTCTCGGCCTCAGCGCGGGCAGCTTCGATTGTTTGGCATCTTTTTTTAAATAAAGAAAATAAAATCGGTTAGCGATTTTCATTCAAAGCAAAACGTTTCCGCCTACTCACTGTTTGCCCTGTGCTATAGTTTGTACACGATGTGCCTCCGCTTCGGCTGGCAGTTTCACGGTAGCCATCAGTTCGCGTTCCTTGCGTTGCACTTCCTGTGCTTCGATTTCGATTTGTTTACGTCGTTCGACAACTTCGATTTGTATCTCCTCATTACGTATTCTTTGGCGTATCTTCGCTGCTTGCAATTCATAAGCCAATTGCGATTCGGCCTTCGCCGTGTTGATCTCCTGATCAAAGTTTGCTTTCTGCAACTTATACATTCGCGAATTGTCCTCGATCTTAGTATCCGTGGAGTATTTTACATCCATGGCGCTTTTTTCACATTCAGCTTCGCGTATGCCGGCGTCACGATTGGCCTCAGCCACGCCCGCATCGGCGTCTCGCTTAACGCTCGCCGTTTGCGCCTTGCCCAGCGAGGCCAAATATTGCACGTCATCGTAGACGTCCTTGATGGTGAATGAGAGTATTTCAATGCCCATGCGGCCGACATCAGGTGCGGCCACCTCGCGCACCAGCGCTGCGAATTGGTCGCGATCTTTGTACACCTCTTCGACTGTAAGAGTTCCTGTAATTGTATAAGAAAATATATGGTAACTACAGATGTTTGGCAAATTTAAAGGTTCTAGATTATATGAGCTTATTGCTAGATTATCCAAGCATAGCAGCAAAACATTAATCTTATGTTTATATGGAACTCCAAAGTTTTTTTAATACAGGGAGTTGATAGTTTCATACGATACTTAATTTTAATTTTTTTGTTTTTTCCTTGTTCACTCCTCTCGAGAGCATAGGGCTGCGACAAGGCTTGTCTTGCGTTGGTTTCGTTAATCTATTTGATTTCTGACAGGGTAGGTGATTAGACTGCCGCTACCAGTTTTAAATAGTGGGAATGCCCACCTGTCGTTGCTTAGGAACAACGCCTTCTTACTGCTTGGAGCGCCATCTGTGTTTCACATTTTTCTGCCAGAAGGATCGCACAGATGGTTAAGCATTTCGCTAAATTTGGTGTGTCTGCGCTATAAAAGCGGTTGCCTGATTCCTCTTGCTGGCGCCACTGAGTTTTTGGGTTCGAGGAATGAGTTATTTCTTTTTACTAGAGGACCACCAAGAAGAGTTCGTAGAAGAGTTCGTACTTTAAGTGGAGGAATAGAGCAGGTAAGTAAGTGATAAATGTTTGAAACGTCACGTATTGGATATGATTGGTAGAAGCATCCACTTTTGTTTTCGTTCATATATGGTACAATTTAACTACAATATATAAACGTGTGTATGTATTTAAAAATTTTATGTGCGTTCGATCCTTTTTGCAAAACTCAAAATTTTAAATAGTTTTAAAAAATGAGGAGAGAGAGAGACAAATTACCGACCTCATCCTCCTATTTGTGGTGTGCGTCTTGATGTTGTTCCACAAATGGAGGGACCTACAGTTTCAAGCCGACTCCGAACGGCAGATATTTTTATGAGGAGCTTTTTCATGGCAGAAATACACTCGGAGATTTGCCATTGCCTGCCGAGGGGCGACCGCTATTAGAAAAATGTTTTTAATAATTTTGCTTTCACCGAGATTCGAACCAACGATCTCTCTGTGAATTCCGAATGGTAATCACGCACCAACCCATTCGGCTACGGCGGCCGCCAACCATACGGGGTTACATACTAGTTTCTTTTTATTTAGAAACAGGGAAAGTAGATAAATTTGGGAAAGTGCGAGGACCGTGCTTAAGGGGAAAGATACTTGGAAACAGCCATATTTTCACTGATTTTCATAAAAATTATTTAAAATGAAGAAGTCAATCTATTTTTTTCAAAATTGGCATACAGTTTATTTATACATTAAAATAATATAAAAATTTTATTTTTATTTTAATAATTTAAAATAGCAGATGTAGCATCGGCGTCAGTGACCTGAATACAAAAAACCAAACATTTTTTTGTTTATTAATGTCATAATTTCTATATGAAGTAAAACAAAATGAAAAAAAATCGCGGCATAAATGCTTCAAAACAAAATGAGTTTTTGGGCGAATTTTCCTACTATTTTTGCTTCGAAAAAATTATTTTTTTGATAAATTTTGGAAAACTTGTAATTCACATAGAAAGTAATATCACAAAAAAGATGCGTGCAAAATTTCAGGGAAATTCGAAAAATGTAGTTTTGAGAAAAACGCGTCTAAAGTTTGAATGCATAACTATACCTCTCCCAGCACTCGAACGCAAAGAATAGAGTCGTCACGGTTGACGATCTGTAATATAAGAAATACTTAAATGTACGTTCTAAAAATTTTTTGACATATTCTTAAACGATTATATTAACATTTTATGAAAAAAAATTTTTTTTTTGAAATTTTACAGGTATCTATCCCCTTAACGTATTAATTTATATGCATATCCAAAAATAAATAAATACCACAAACAATTTTTTTTGTTTAACATAAACTAAAAATGCCCATTAAATTATAATGATACATTTAACGTGGATTGTGCGTCTGGGTTCTAAGTATATTATAACATTTTGTTTTGACTTAGGATATGTTAATACATACATTTCTATGGTTTGCTCAAGGCGCCGACGTGAACTTTTCTTATGCGATGCGTGTTGAAATATTATTTTCAGCAAATAAAATGAGTTATAAAAACATGGTTGGTGGCCCCCTACGGCTTTGTAGACAATTATTACGACTGTCAATCGGAAGAATGAAATTACTTTTTGGTGAAGAGGAAGAGTAGGCAAAAGCAATAGAAACTACCAAACACAAGAAGTTATACACACACATACATGCTTTCTTGCAGTCAACGTGTTAAGTTAGCTGGCTCCAGTGCAAGGTGTACGTGAGCTCAGACACAACAACACTGAATCTTTTTCTTTTGCTAAGTTCGTCGCATTGCCCCTTAAATTTCAATCATTGGTTGTGCTTTATAAAGCCCAATAATTTGAGAATACTTGCTGAGTACAGGTCTGCTAGGCATTTGAAAATATAATTCTGTCGTCGCGGGACAGCGGTAGAGGTACTGTATACAACTTTCCACCTCCTCCTCGCCTCTGCAGCAGCTAGAGTAATCATTGAACGCGAATCCCAGATACTTCGAGCTGCCGATAACCGCGTATATCCATCAGAATCAGATAGTGTCTTGTTATTATGCCGACCGTCAAGTTGGAGGGAGAACGATCAGATCAAGCTGTATTAGCGGCTAGATTATATTTTCATCGAGTTTGAGCCAAATTTGTCTTTTTATCCGCCAAGCAGATGTCATAGCTCACCATAATTTGAACGGAATTCCCCATAAATAATTTCGATCCTCACCTTGCTAGCTCGTACGCAGTGGTGTTTTCAGAAATTTCATTGTGACCAGGCAGATATATGGTACTCGTACAATACTTGTGCTGCATTGCGAAACCTGCTTATGCGGGACTCTTCAACTTTCGATGGCTATCTGATTGTAGAGATTTAATTGCAGCTTCGCTCGGTCGGTCAGTAGCGGTAGAGGTTATGCCCCAAGCGTTCCCTACTTTATTGCTGAATCTTATTCCTTACACGATATTCAGAAAATCTCGGATATGCTTCCACGCCCACAGTTAAAACGAATATTCACGCCGCCGAGTTTATGATCTGTTTACTGTATTTAGTGGGATCAACTCGGTCTGATATACTATATGATGAATAATAAGAGCCGAGTCAAACTATCACAGGGGAGGTATCGTAATATTGTGCGTAACGTACTAATGTACGTAGCTATACTTCGATTGATTCGCATTGATTTTTCAGTGGCTCGCTGTAGGGGAGACCGGGGATGGTTGGCTATAGGGGCAGGTAGACTAAGTAACAATAACTCGTCATTATCACGTGATATCGATGCCTCCCCATGACCCGCGAACTTGTGCGAAGTGAGCCGCGGCAGTCGCAAGGCGTTCGTGAGTGAGATCACATGTTGTGTTTTTGTTCTCGGTAAGTTATTTTTTTAGCTCGTACTTTTTTTGTTATTGTGCCTATGTATCTGTTAGAAACAATTTTGTTCTTATGCCAAATAAAAACATAATAGTTCTATTATATATAACGCACTATTGCTCCTATGTTAGTGCCAGAGTTTGCATATTATGAGCAATTAAAATGCAAAATGGCGTCAGGGGCTGGTTGACAAATTTTGTTCGGGGCAGGTTGACTAATTAGTCGACCAACCCCAGTCGCTCCTACTTCCATGATAATCTCTCATGGAATTGCTCTATAGTCTTCTGTCACATTCTAATTTACTGTTGTATTTTTACAGACAATGAGGACTTACAAAAGAAAATCTGAAAGGGGTAATTGTCCAAAAGATATCATAGAAAGAGCTTGCCACGCGATTATCTACGATAATGAAAGCATAAACGCCACGTCAAAGTAATACCAAATCCCCTACAAAACGTTGCATCGTTATGTAACTAATCTAAAAAATAAGTTAGAAAGTAATCCTAACCTCACGAGAGCTGATTTGACCCTGGACACGGCCGGGTACATAAGAAATAGGCAGATATTTAGCGATGACGAAGAAAACAAACTGGCAGCTTATTTGAAGACGGCTGCTGATATTTATTATGGACTGACACCGTATGAGACACGCAAGTTTGCATTTGAATACGCAAAAAAGAATAATAAAACTTTGCCTGAATCTTGGAAAACAAAATTAATGGCTGGCGAAGATTGGCTTGGTAATTTGTTAAAACGTCATCCCTCATTATCAATAAGATCACCTCAAGCTACGAGCATATCTAGAGCTACGTCGTTCAACCAGAAAAACGTAAATGATTTTTTTGGTAATTTGAAAACAGTTTACGAACGATTAAATCGTACCCCAGGTGATATCTGGAATGTTGATGGGACGGGACTTACAACAACAAGTCACGTGCCTAATAGAGTCATAGCTCGCAGAGGTATTAAAAACTTCGGGAAAATGACATCGGCTGAAAGAGGCACTTTAGTAACGATTGCAGTAGCTATATCAGCTCTCGGCAACATGATGGTACAATAATTAAAGTTACAATTAAAGTTGAAAAGAAGTACACAGAATTAATCTTACTTATGGTTATTTTTAAGTTCTTTTTTAAGATTTAAAGTGAGAGAACTAAAGATTGTTTGTTAGATTTACATATCACAGTTCTTTGTGACCTGAAAAGGGATCTTGAATTTAAGTTTGTTCATTTTAATTAAAAAGTTTCTATCATTTAATAAATTTTTGTGTTTTATTTTATACCAATCCTCTTAATTTATACTAATTACTGCCTAAGTCAACCTGCCCCGCACATGGGGTAGGTTGACCAAGCGTCAGGGGTTTATAAAATCAGCAAAATAAGTATTATAATAGTGTCTCCCCTACTTATTTCAATATAAATCGAAAAGCTAATGGAATCCCGCTATGAAATTTCCATGGATTACTGGGTATAATCTCATCTATTAATGAATAAAATAAGAAAAAAACTGAAAGAGGGTATTTTTTACAAATGAAACCATATAATTTCTTTGCAAAATTTTTTTAGAAGTAATTTTCTTCCTAAAAAATTAAAAAATAAAAATGTTAAAAAGAACCGAAGATATTTGACTTTAAAAACTCCATAGCAAATTTTTAAATTTTTTTTTATTTTTCTTTTTTATTACAATCAAGCCATGCCAAATAAACCAATTTTCATAAAATTCCAAACCATGTCCAAAATACTTGGATCACTTTACATTGAATTGGCCATGAGAACTTAATGAATTCTTGCGCCATTACACTTGCGCTGCAAGTAAAATAAAATATGCGAAATAAATCAAATTGATTGAAATTAATCAAGCAGCAATTCTGGCTAGTCGAACTCAAAAATTTAGTACTTATATATTTGCAAAATTAGTGAAAAATAAGTTTCACCCAAACTGCTGTCAGCAATTTTACTCAAAAATATGTGAAAATGTCTATGCGACTGTATCTATAAACGCAAGACGGCGGAAAATACCACTTAATCTTAAATGACCACCGTATTAAATGGTTCAGCATTCAGACCAGTTCAAACGGCTGAAGAACAGTAGTGAACTTCAACAATCAAATAGAGTCGAAATCAGCACATAAACAGTTCGGCGACGTCCCCTAGAAGCCGGACTGGTTATCAGTCGTCTCGCCAAACAGCCATTTGAAGAGTTCAAATGCAGCATAAGCGTCTCCAATGGGCTAAATTACAAAAAATAAAATGGACTAAAGAATATTGGAGAAACGTTAACTTTTCGGACAAATCCAAAATTAAAATTTTTCGGCTTAGACGAGATGTCGTACATTCGCAGAAGATCCGGTGAATGTGTCAGATGTACCGCTAGGTAGGGGCAAGACGCATGATTTGGGCGTGGTTTACCTATCATACAGTAATGTGTAGAAAATCAAGCTTTCTTCAATTGTAGATACTTTTTCTTATAGGGGCGGCGTCATCTTACACGATGATTCTGCACCATGCCATCGCACCGAATCGCTCAGAAATATTTTCTTCTATTACACGATGTATTCTAAAAAATATTATTATTTCACTGCTTAATATTTTTTAGGTAAACAAATATTTAGCACTAAGTATTTTAATAAAGAAGAGACGACTTACTTTATCCGAGCTTGATGAAATAACACTGAAGGGGCACTAAAATTACACCAAGAAATGTTAAGACACGTAAAGCTACTTTTGGGTTGCAGATTATCGATCTGTGTTCCGCTTTCTTGGATGAGGTAATTTTCTCACAATACCGCGCCTTTAAGTTTACACCGTCTCTTCATGGATTATTTTTCAATGGAAAAAGTCGCAGTTTGAAAATGTGACGTTTTCTATGGCAATCAATTAATTTTTCTCAATTTTAGGCACTTTTTGACTCATTTCGACAACATTTTTGTATGTAATTTTTTTTTTCGTTATTGTACAATTTCGAATTCATATTTCTATTTTCTTTTCTATCTTACAATTTTATTATATTTTTTTATTAATTAAATATTTTTACAATTTACCAACAGAGTTCCGCAAGCATAGAGTGAATTCTCTTCCTAGCGGAACGATCTTCGAATGTCACTATGGCTTGATGACTGTATACTTCACTTTCTATCATTGTTATTCCCATACTAATATTTTTTAATTGGCTGGAATAAACTTTTCTTGTTTTCACTTATCTACGGGTGCTCAAAAGAAAAAATATTACTTTCTTTATATTTCAAATTATTCAAATGCAATCGAATTAGTTGCTTTGAGTGTACATTAGGGCGGCTCAAAAAGATATATCTACTAAAAAAAACATTCTTTGCATAGGAATTCAATGGTAATTTTAAAAGCGTAAAAAACAATAATTACAAAATTATAATAAAATAAATAAAAAAATCTATATATATAAAAGAAAGTCATGTTAGTTACACTATTTATAACTCGAGAACGGCTGAACCGATTTGGCTGAAAATTGGTGGAGAGGTAGCTTAGAACCAGGAGACGGACATAGGATACTTTTTATCCCATTCGAACGCGTTTCCATTTTACACGGATATATAAATAACAAAACCGCATCTGATATAACAAAAACGTATCTGATATGGAATAACAAAACGCAAATGACAGCTAAACTTAATTTTGTCTATGGTTAAGTAGAAAATTTGATAATATAAATTTTGGCAGAAATATATAATCGCAGTAAATTGAATTCTCTTTGAATCATCATTATCAATGCCGCGAGCAAGCCAAGGATACGAAACATTGCGAATGAAACGACTGAAGAAGCACAAGGAATTGCCCGTGAAGAGCGCCGCGTTAGTATGGCTCGACTTCGTGCTTCTCAATCACAAGAGCAAAGCGAGGCAGCCCGTGAAACGGCTGGGTTGGTAATGCGAAATCGTCGAGCGAGTAGCGAACAAGTAGATCATTTTCGACGCACAAGAAGAGAATTATCAAGTACTGATTTAAATCTAGCAGCGTTTCGATATGATTGCAACACTGATTACTGCTTGCATCCAAGATCAACGGCTGCTGACGAAATAAACGCTTGCTTCAAATCATCAAATCTATGGCGCTATGTGAAGAAAGTTCAGCTGACAACAAACATGAGAGTTGCATTACTTAATTATACATCTACTGAAGATTTCTCTGAGCAATTACTGACTATCGGTAATGGTCGAGTACCTGTCGACGAATCGAGTGGATTGATTTCATTTCCTCAGAATTTCTGCAACTTTGTCTCATTGAAAGACGAACTTATCAAAAAAAGTATTCCCCAACATCATTAATAACTACAAAAATAATGAATGGTTGAGTGAGCGAGCAGTTTTAGCGGCTAAGAATAAAGATGTAGATGACCTAAACTACATAATTCAAAATGATATCATTGGAACAATGCATTCATTCAAATCCATTGACTGTGTAACAAATGAAGATGAAGCCACCAACTATCCAATTGAATTTTTAAACTCCTTAGATGTGCCTGGCTTACCACCGCACAATTTACGCCTAAAAGTTGGCTCATGCTTCGAAACATAAGCCCACCAAAACTTTGCAACAGTACGCGTATGGTGGTAAATAAATTGATGAACAATGTGATTTACGCGACGATACTCAAAGGAAAATTCGAAGGTGAAGAAGTTCTCATTCCGAGGATCCCGATGATCCTAACCGATCTTCCGTTTGAGTTTAAAAGACTTCAATTTCCGATCCGTCTTGCATTCGCCATGACCATTACCAAATCACAAGCCAATCCTTGAAAGTTTGTGGTCTGAATGTAGAAAATCAATGTTTCTCACATGGTCAATTATATGTGGCAAGTTCGTGGGTCGGAAAACCATCTGCGTTGTTTGTTCTTGCACCTGATAATAAAACAAAAAATGTCGTGTATCACAAGGTGCTTAACTGAAGAGTGCAATCTATTAAAGCTTCATTGAAATACTTAATTAATAAAAAAATTAGCTTAATAAAATCAAAAATCTGCTTTTTTATTGCCTTTAGGGCGGAACAAAGTTCACCGGGTCAGCTAGTAAATAATATAATAAAACTATATAATTATAAAAATTATAGGTATACACTTTTTTTTAGAGTAACATCAAGATCAAACGTTTTATATTGGGCCAACCTAGTATACTCGTACGTGCACACACTTTTACATGTGTAACCTGGTGCATGCATATTATACCTTCTGCTCAAATATGAAAGAGACGTTATCAATAAAACAGTCCGCGGATGACATATGGCAAAAATAAATTTTTTGTTTTTTGGTAGGACTGTTATAAGCTTACATGGCAAATGTTATTCCAACAAAATATCGGCTTCAGACGCCTTAAAAATGTTGCAGACAACCTATCGGGACTGTGCTCTATCGCGTGCACGTGTTTTCCAGTGGTACAAATCGTTCAAAGAGGGCCGTACATCGGTTGAAAACTTGCCTCATGAACGTCGTCCAGCAACATCAGTAAACGACGAAAACATCGGAAAAGTAAAGGAAATTGTGCTTGAAAATCGCACAAATCGCAAAATCGGTTAACGCTGAATATTATTTAGACGTTTTAAAGCGTTTGCGCGAGAACATTCGTCTTAAAAGGAAGGAATTGTGGGACAACAAGTCATGGTTCTTGCATCACGATAATGCACCAGCTCACACATCACGTCTTGTTCGCGATTATTTGAACAAAAATAATGTTAATATCGTTCCGCAAGCACCTGATATGGCTCCATGTGACTTTTTCCTGTTTCCCAAGCTCAAGTTGCCGCTCCGTGGAAAACATTTTGAGACAATTGAAGTCATAAAAGAGAATTCGAAGAACACCCTCGAGCTTGACTTGCTTACAGTAGCACAGAAAACAAACTATGTGACATATCACGCTGAAATTTGCCATGTAAGCTTATAACAGTCCAACAAAAAATTTATTTTTGCCATATGTCATCCGCGGACTGTTTTATTGATAACGTCTCGTTCATATTTGAGCAGAAGGTATAAGCTGGAGTTCTTTAACAAAAGCAAAAGTATTTCCCTTGCCTTAAGAAGGTCTTCCAGAATATTCATTGGCTCTAAATAACTAACTTAATGAAATAATACCTTTTACTAATACATATGTATGTACGCATATATATGCATATGAGTGCACACACATGGCAACAAAGTACTGACAGTTCGACTTGTTCTCTTATCGACGACCACTGGATCGGCGTTCTTGCATTCGTGATGCGCTCACCACACCTTTGCATTCAGATCAAATGCTCTAATTTGAATAAATTGGCGATTAAGATGTTTTTTGTTCGCTTTGAAAAGGTTTTGTCACTACATTAAATCACATGTAGCTGCAGGTCGGTTCGCAGCATCGTTCGTTGTGTAATGGTGCGTGTGAGCATGGGAGATGGTTTAGGAACATAGCGGCTCGGAGGCGTTAAATGTAACGGCTTGCACTTTGAATGGCGAGTGAACCTTTTTGTGAATGAGACTCTCGGCTTTTGGCTGCTAGAATTTCTGAATGATTGGTTATAAAATTATATTGCACTTTGATGGCTCATAAATAGTTTTGCTTAAATCTAACGGACATGCAGGTCCGTTATACGAGAAAAGCACATTTTCTTTTTAAAGTTGCATTTGTATATAAATACTGCTAGGCACAAGTTAGACCCGCATACTCAATTGGATATTTAACGTGTCAACATTATTTCGAAATTTCAACAGAAAAAATATATTTTGTGTTAGCAATGAAATGGATCAGCCTGTTGGCAGCAATTTCTAGTAAGTATTTTTTGTGTGCAGTAAAGATTTGTGTTAACCGTCATATATTATATAATATTTTGCAGCAACTGTGTGGTCAGGTGCCAGAGCATCATTGATGAAATGTACGTGTGAGCCTGGTGCGCCAGGTCCTATGGGGCCACCAGGACCAAGAGGAGATCCCGGTTATGCGCCATCGCATTACTATCCTCCAGCACGCGGTCCACCTGGTCCTCCAGGACCTCCTGGTATCTGTGGCTGTCCTTGGTATCCGCCGTACTTTGGTGGAGGTGGCGGTGGTGGTGGCGGCGGCGGCGGAGGAGGAGGAGGAGGCGGCGGCGGCGGTGGCGGAGGAGGATTTTTTAACGGGACCAATGGAGGTGGCGGCGGAGGAGGCGGTGGAGGTTAATATAATAATTTTATATAATTTCATAATTTTGCGAGAGGTGCTGGTGTAAAAAACGACCTCTGAAATGTTTATTTACCAGGTGGCGGCGGTGGAGCTTTCCGTATTTTGCGTGGAGATTTACCAGGTGTGCAGGGTTTATCGGCAGAAAATCTGATCGTACTGACCTCACCGAACAGCGGCCAGTTTAATCCGAACACACTTGCGAGTATCTTGTCGACCACTGCCAGACCGGTTTCCACGAGCTTGAATAGCGTTCAATATCCACCAAACACTTTGATTGTGGTTGGTGCAAATGGTGAACTTATTCCGGTCAATAGCGTACGTGGCGGTATAAATGTATCACCAACGCCCAGTAGAGTGCCATTTGGCAGTTTTAATACTGGTCTCCAACATACAACTACAGAGTCTTTGCCATTGAGTGGGCTATTTGCACGTCCTACTCGTATTAATCTAGGAACCACCGATTTTGACCAATATCGCCGTCAAGTGCTACTCGGCGAGGCTAAGCGTAATGAATCTGCCCAAACGTCTACAATAAGTGCGGAAACCGAATTGAATGCTGCTGGTGAAGAGAACAATGCAAACGACGAGCGATTTCAGTATCAAGAAAATTCCCAACTTTATACGAACCAAGCTGAAGACAGCGTGGAAGAGTTCCAGCGAGCGGTGGAAGAACTTCGTCAAAGGTTCGCGCACTTGAATAAGGCCGCGAATGGACAAGGTCAAGACCAGAAAATTGCAATAATATTGTAATTAGTAAAAAAGATATTCTTTGAATTTTGTACAGTTTGTGAATATATAAATTAATTATGGCAGTGAAAAGGTCTACATTATTTATGAATAATAAACATTTAGGCTTGAGTTCGATTTGAAGGTAAGTGACGACGATCCCTTTCCTTGAGAACCTGCGGCCTGCTCCTGAAAAGATGTGCTTCGCCTCAACTCAACGAGCACTGGGCTAGTGCGCAAACGTGCGCACGAATTCCTTCTGGCCACGGATAGATCGGGGTAGCTCAAGGGAACTTCTAAGGCTAACAAAGCCGCAGCTCTCAAATTTGTTATATAGGTATATTTATCGGACATTGCCCGTTAGATGTCCATGCGGTGAGACTTGGGATTGCTTTATGTCCTTTCTGCAGAAGCTGTCGGGAGGATGAGGAGCATTCATCTCAGCCCCTTCTTCGCAGCTGCCCTGCTCTCGTCGGAAAAATATTTAGATATCTGGACAAGTTAGTGATATGGGGAATAAAACCCGTGCACGTCGCTCAAGAGCAGCCGAAAATATTGCTGTTGTAGCCGAAAGTGTTGAAGAAAACCCAGGTTTGTCCATTCTTCGTCGTTCTTTGGAATTAGGCATTCCGCAAACGTCATTACACCGTATTTTACATAAAGATTTGTATCTTAAGGCTTTTAAAGTCCAGTTAACACAAGAACTCAAGCCCGCCGATCATCAACAACGTCGTGTCTTTGCTGATTGGGTCGTTGAAATGCTTGAAAATTATCCGGAATTCCATCGAAAAATCATCTCGAGTGATGAGGCCCATTTCCACTTCGGTGGCTTCGTCAACAAGCAAAATTGTCGTATCTTGGGCTCAGAAAATCCAAGAGTTATTGTTGAAAAGCCACTCTATCCTCAACGTGTGACTGTTTGGTGCGGTTTATGGTGGGACCGAGTCATTGGACCTTACTTTTTCGAAAATGAAGCTGGAGCAAAAGTTACGGTGAATGGATTTGCGCTATCGAGAGATGATTAATGACTTTTTATAGCCGGAATTGGATGGTATTGATCTGGACAACGTTTATTTTCAACAAGACGGCGCTACGTGCCACACAAGCAACGAAACCACTGATCTTTTACGGGAATAACACCTCTTATTGGAAAATCCTTATAAGCCTACACATCGAAACCATCGCAAATAGAAAGCGGGTAATCGATGCTGAGGTTCGACATGCTAGCGTACAGGAAAAGTGACCCCGAGAATTACATTAAAAAGTGCCGGTCTGGCACTCCTCAAGTAGTACTAAAGCGCCGTTTTGATACCATTATGAGACCTCCAACAGGCAGATATCTGCAGCCAGCCAGAGCTGTTGATATAATGGAAGAGATTGATTGGATTTAGGTTTGTGCACTGCCCCAGGCTGTCAAAGAAAGGAGCGCCCAGTGACCTTAGTCGTCTAGCTGCCAAACGCGGACGTTTACAGAGAAAATGCTCTACAGTCTCTTTTTCTGAAAGGTCCCCACAGCTTCTGCAATTGGAGTTAAATGGTAGCACTAGCTTTTTCGCGTGTGTACTGATCGTCCAGTGACCGGTAAACACAGCTACGAGTTTGGAAATTGAATGGCGAGGGGTCCAAAGGACTTTCTGAGTCCTTCGTATATCGTATTGAAGAAATGGAGGTGCAGTCAAGTATACAATTTCCCTAGAATACCTCCGAATCGCGGATTGTAGATGGAGAGACCAGACGAAATGCAAAATTAGCAGAACGTTATGGCCCACCTAAAACCTCAAGCAATCGTCGACATTGATAAACATGAAACGACGGTCTATCGGAGAACAAGCAGCCGAAATGGGCATCCCTCACAAGACATACTGTCACAGTTGCAAACAACAGGATAAAAAGGAAACAATCTTCCATTTCCTCTGTGAATATCCTGCCCTATGGGAGGACAGAGGTTCCTGAACCGCACAGACCGCACTTTAACAGGAAATTATTAACAAACGGCGCTCGGGCGCTTCGGAGCGTTCGAGAGCAAGTAGCTAGCAGCAGCTGCAACCAAGCATGCTTGAACGTGGCAGATAAGCGCGCTAACGATAACATTCGAGAAGGTAGAATGCTACCTACGTAGGCAACAGCAAACTGATATTCTGGAAGCTGCTATAACGGCCGAAGAACCATAATATGGCCCAGGAATAGATGACACAGTGTAAATTATTAGATAATTCGTATAACTCTACATAAAACGATAGCAAACTTTAAATGTGTTATTCTCAAAACAAATGTTTTTTGAACTGGTGATCACTGTAACTTTAAAACCGAAAAACATAAAAAACTCGATCGAAGGATTTTTGTTTTTCAAAAATTTCGATTTTTTTTTGTTATAACAATTAATTGTCGGTTTTTTTCTCGAAAATCTGAAAAATATATTTTCTGAGGCCGCCATATTGTTAATTTTGAAAAAAAGCTTCGAACAGGCACAAGTTTATCTATTAATAAAACTAATTTCTCTTGTTCGATTGATTTTAGACGAATCTCCAAGGGCTTGTGTTGATCACCGCAAGGGACTTCTGGAGAAATGGGCTCCACACTAACAGCGATAACTTTTACAATTATTACTTTTTTTTGAAATTTTGTTAATGCTACGTTTTTATTTTTGTAAAATAAAGCAATTGACTAGCAAAAAAAAAAATTTTTGAAAATCATAATTTTTTCGGGCCTCTGACCCTTAACCCCATAAGACGCAGCAGCATCGCCTATCATCAACGGGGCAGCTAGCGAATTCGAGTCGCATTTTTATAAAACTATCATTTCAATTCATATTTTATAAAAATATATTACATATAAGTATGAAAACAAAAATAGATATGGTATTTAATTACCTGGATACTACAAAGTATGTGCCACCAAGGATCATAGACAATTTCAGCATTCCCATGAACAAAAATGTCATTTTGCACTAAAATACTTTTAGTTATTCTCGTGTGGAAATTCACTTTTTCTTGTTTTAGTGTTTTACTATTGCGATTTAAGACTTGCTATTAACAAATAATTTCCTTTTTATTTAACTTTAATTTTTTTCAATTAAATTTTAATTAAAAAAAAAATACTTATCTAATTAATTTTTTCACATACACTGACATTCAATTTAACACTTGCTAAAAAGTCTTTGCAACAAATTTTCCTGCTAATTGTATTGTCTTATTTACTTTTAATGTTCATTTGTTCCCAATCTGTTCATTCACTCTTTCACTTTTGTTAGTAATTTCTTCAATCACTGCGTTTGGCACTCTGCCAAAAAATAGAATCTCTGAAGTGAAACTTAAATTTAGTTCTAGGCATTTATATAAAGTTAAATACCGCCACAGACCGTTGTGTGTATAGACATACATACATACGATTACTATGCACACATACATAGATTCATACACAAACAATAGGGTGGTCCATAATAACAATTTCTTCAGGAATTTTATTTATTTATTTGTATTTATTTATTTACCATAAATATAATTAGGAGTAATTCTACTATATTACATTACGAAATGCACTAGAAGCTTAGACTATCGCCCTGATCCTCAGAAATTAATGCCACTCGCGCAAATAATTCGAATATTAAAAACAAAATTATTTTTGAAATTCAGAAGCAAATAATTTATTGAATTGCGGTTGATTGAAAAGTAAAAAAAGCAAAAATAAATGAAGGTGAATTTTTAAATGCTAATATTTTTTATGCAATATAAGGCGATTCCAATACGAATAAGCTAAGAAATTGTCATGATTCTTATTATGTAGCGCTGCATTTCTTCATCTCTATTTATTCACCACTCACAATTCAACTCATTTCTTGTGCTATATGATTCAAAAGTATTAACTTCAAAAATGTGGGCTACCCTAATACAAAGTATCACACACACATGAATACATTGGCTGCGGTGTACTTGCAGAAATTCTACGCTAATTGCGGTTCGCTGAAATTCATTGATTACACAGTAACGTCACAATGCGGCTCAAAAACGATAATTAAAAATATTGATAAAAATATCCAATTTACTATTTAAAATATGTAGTACCTACACATAAATGATTATTACACAGCGTGACATCAAAGAGGGTCCAAGGCAAAACAAGATAACGGAGTTGGAGTTATCTTCGTGACGTTTTTTTGCTGTTAAGATATTTCAAATATAAATATTTATAACTGAAGGTTAGGGAGATACGAAGGTAAGGCCTCTTCTAGTCGCTTAAAATAAACATGCACAGCAAGAAATGTACAAAAAAAACAAGTCTTTGTTCTGACTGAAGGAACTTACTTGTATATTTCAGAGGCGTAAGCGTGAAGATAGCACAACCCGTGCATGAAGATTTCATTTGGGAGACCAAAAATTAAGAAAATCATTCATAGTAATTAAATTTAATGTACTTATACTTCAATGGTTTTTTATTCTGTTGGCGAGAATTGCTCCTTGCTTTCCATATGCAGATGCATCAACTCACATATGTATGTAAAACAGAGCAGAGCAAAACATTCTGATGAAACCACTTGTGCAAAATGAAATAATTATAAGACCAAAAGCATTCGCTTTTAATTTAAAAGTATACCATGCAAGTTATTATATTAAATTTATTATATTATAAGCGCCTTTGAAGCGCGGAAAAACTTAGTCTGAACTTGAGCAGGGAAACATTTTAGTATGGAGAGAGAGAGGCCTTAGAATGCGAGAGATTCCTTCAAAATTAAAAAGAAGCAAATCTGTGGTTTTGTATTACTCCCATTTGAAAGAAAAGTACGGATGTACCAAGAGAATTGGTACAATACTTAGCGCTAAAGATGTTCAGGAAATCAAACGTTTAGCTAAATAAATCAAAAAGCCTGACATTCTTAAATAGGAAGTTACTACCCGTCGTGCGCAACAAATGTTTCAAGCGGATTTTAGTCTAGAATATGTAAAACGAACCACAGGACACAAACAGACCAGTGTGACATTTGCAGAAAAAGATTAATTTTCGGAAGATGAATGGGAAAGACAATTTTTTTCCGTAGAAAAGAACTTCCATCTGGACGGACCAGATGGTTCCCAAATGTGACATGATAAACTGAAGAAAAAGGAGGAGAGAATAGCTCGTAATTTCTGAGACGGTTTTGTCATGGCTTGGGCCATTAATGGCAAAGGCAAAACGCCTATGCGTTTAATATAATATACACCAAAATTAACAGTATCAAGTAACACCTCGTACTTTTCAAAAAAGACTTATTTATTCATCAATTTAGTCCCTCTTCAAAAAAGTCCCTCTCAGATATAATACACTTGTGCCAGCGCTTTTTCCAATCTTCGAAGCAGTGCATATCAGAACTTTTTTGTATGTCCTTGAGCTCTCAGCGATTCGGTTTTTATCTCCTCAATAGTCGCAAAACACCCTCCTTTCATGGGTCTTTTCAATCTTGGGAACAGAAAAGAGTCGCAGGGGCCAAATCTAGTGAATACGGGGGCTGACACATGATAACGGTCTCACAAGCAAAGATGAGTGAGCAGATGCATTATCATGACGCAAAAGCCATGCATTTTTTTCCACAATTCCGGGCGTTTTTTTCGTATTGCTTCACGCTAACGGCGAATAACTTCAAGGTAATACTCCTTACGGTATGGCCTTGTGGTAAGAACACCTGATGCACTACGCCACGGTAATCGAAGAAATCAGTGAGCAAAACCTTGCCATTTGATCGTACTTGGCGTGCTTTTTTTGGTCTTGGCTCTCCTTGACTATTTCATTGGGACGATTGGGCTTTGGTTTTGCATTTTTTGCATTTTTCAAGAGCTTTGCAAGTCTAAGAGAACCTCCTATTCGACATGAAGTAAGTTTTTGTGCAATTTCCAAAATTGCCAAAAATGGGATATTTGTGTAAGTATGAAGAAAACTTACTTACTTCGAAAACTTTTACTTAGTAAAAGCATTGATATCACAATGCCCAAGACATCACAATGCGCTGGGTATAAAACACAATTTCTAACCATCCAAACTTTAAATATGCACAAATTTGGTTAAGATTTTGAAACAATTAAACTTAGCTCAGTTCATTGCGGGCCCGACACAACAAAAAGGTTTACTAACATATTGGCCAAGTCTTACATATCTATCGGCTACGACTTATCTCTATACATCATTTTATTTTTATAACATTTCGCTTTCTACTGTTCGCCATAAAACTTTCTTTTGTTTTGTGAAAATGAACTGCAATTTATCACAGTAATACCCAATATAAATAAGTTTGCATAGGACGCAAAAACTCACAACTACCGCACAAAGATGTAAGAAATCCCTGCAGCCAAACCTACCAGTTCCGAATTAGTTTAGCACCAGCTTACTTTGCAGTTAAAGTATAGAGTGATTCAAGGGTGATGCAGATCTTTGCCAGCAATTATTTGTACTATAGTAATTTTTTTCATACTATTGAAATTTAAATTTCAAAAAGGTCAGCCAAGAAATATCGCGAGAATGGTAACTCCTCAAACAAATAGCTAGCTAGTCCTGTGAGAATTTTCCAGATTCTTTGGCAAATCTGAAAATATCCTCTAGTTTGAGAGAACGATTTTTTTAATTTTTTTGTATTTTATAAAGGTTTACATAACATACATTATGGCTCGATTAGATCCGACGAAGTAGATCAGTATCTTTGAGATAGTTATATAATATAGATATGTTGGCTTCGGTTGGATTTTTTAATATTTCAAGAGCGTCAAAGTTGCGAAAGTAATGATGTTTAGTCGATGCAAGGTTAGGGCATGAAGACAGAATGTGATTTATACTCAGGGTGGAGTTGCAAAACGGGCATAGATTGGGTGGAATGCCTTGAAGTACCTATATGGGCGTGTGTAATTATTGTGTGGCCTAGTCGAATAGTACTCATTCCCATGACATCGGAACCCAAAATGCATAGATTTGTTCGAGCAAGGACACTCACAGGTAGGACGCACACAGAGAAAATGCTTAGTGCTATCCGCCTTCTCTAAGCAAGATAGGCAAATCGGGCCCTCAATGATTCCAATGGTGGTCATATGCTATGTCTTTTCTTCTAAGTTTTAGAAGAAAGTTCGACAGTTTTCTGTTCGGGCTTGTCACAAAACAGTTAACAGTTCTACGGCGTTCTAGACGGGACCATCGCTCTTTGTGTAAATTGCATAGATAGTCGCTGATCCAATTCATGATTCCTGTAGAACTGATACCGATTATTGGCTTTGATCCCTATGGGGTAACCGCTGATCCGCAGTTGGCCAATTCATCGGCAATTTGTGACATCACAATTGGGATCTACAACAGACTTTAGCAAGCTTAATCAAAGAGTGATGCTCAGATACATGAACAAGCAAAACTGCCGAATTTTAGGTACTGAAAATCCACATGCGCATCAAGAAAAAACTATGCACCCACAACGAGTCATGTTTGGTGTGGTTTTTCGGCTGGCGAAGGCATTTGATCGTAGAAGTCATTATTTTCTGTCGGGAAGAAGTCATTATTTTCTGTGCATGTTACCGTGGCATGATAACAAACTTTTATTGGCCTGAATCAGATGACATGGACATGGATAATATGTGTTTCCAACAGGACCAGGCCACATAGCACATGAAACCATGCCCCTATTGAAGTTCCCGGATCACATTATCTCCCGAAATAACGAGGTCAAATGGTCACCGAGATCTTGCGATTCGACACCACTGGGCAACTTTCTCTGGAGCTACAATATGTAAAAAGTATGGTCTATGCCGACAAGCTCAATGCCAGAGCTGAAGAACGAAAGCATATGGGTTTTAATTGATATACTGCCCGACCTATGTCAAAAAGTCATGGACAATTTTTATATGCGCATTCTGTGTTGCCAGCGGAGTCGTGGTGGGTATTTAACGGATATTGTGTTTCATACATAAATAACATAACTAAAAACAAAACATTTGTTTTACTTATAAGCCTTCGTCTTCTATCTTTTTTCATGGCTACAAGAGGGGGCGCAAAATTAATCATCCTATCGGAAGATTTATAGTTATATACAGGGTGATTACAATTTTAACATATATTCACTTTAGCTCGATATGACCACCTTTTGCCTTGACTATAGCCTTCAAACGGTCAAAAAATGAGTTGCATGCTGCACGAATGTGATCTTGAGGTATTTTGGCCCATTCTCGTATAATCGCTTTTTTCAGCGCATCCATACTGGCATATTTTTTAGTCCTCACCTTGCTCTCCAAAATGGTCCAGATGGAATAGTCCATCGGATTTGCGTCGGGCGAATTCGAAAGCCATTGTGTGGACGAAATGAAGTGTGGAACATGATTTCTAAACCATTCTTGGTTTACACGAGCTTTATGAGACGGTGCCGAGTCCTGTTGGAACGTCCATGGCCTACGACCGAAATGTTTGCGTGACCATGGCTCTAAAGCAGTTCTTCATAAGTCACATTCACTTTGGCACCAGGCTCGATAAAACGATTGGAGAGCGTCCATCAGCGGTCACTGCGGCCCAAACCATTACTTGCGATGGGAAATTGCTTCGAGTGGCCATACGTAGGCTCAAATTCTCGTATGAACGTTCGGTCAAGTAAACACGATCGTTTTGAGTATTTATGAACTGCTCAATTGGGACATTTTTTTCATCAGAAAACACAATGTTAGGAAATTCGCCACATTCGTGCAAGCGCAACAACTCTTTGCTCTTTCGCACCGAACTTTTTTTTGCCGGGGTGAAAGATCGTGTGCTTTTTGGAACTTGTAAGACTTGACCTTGAGCTTATTTTTGAATATGCGTCGAATGCTGTCTTGTGATATTTTCAGTTCTTTGGCCATTTTTCTTCCACTTCGACGTGGATTTCGTTCAAGTCGACCCTTCACTTTCCGAACCATTTCTGGCGTTGTTGCGGTTTTTTTGGTCCACCTCCATAGCGTTTTGCAATGCTACCAGTTTCATTGTAACGTTTTTTAGTGCGATACACAAACATTTTATTCACTTTGAGGTGACTGAGCTCATGAACAATGGCTGGTTGTGATTTTCCAGCCAAATATAACGCAATCACACTATTACGTTTGAATTCCATCACAGAAAAAAAATTCAGCAAATGCTTTTGATGGCTTATAAACAATATATTGAACTGTCATTAGAACAATTTTGACGTTGATGTCATGAGGTGTTTTACAGATACAAGCAATATGAAGTTGGTAACACTTCATATCGTTCACCCTGTATATAATGGCGTCATACGTCAATCATAGTCGACACTTGTGAACTAGACAGCTGCAGTATACAGACAGACAAGCAATGGAGCGCGTAAAAGATTTCCATCACTCAAAATCATTTTTTATTTAGTAGGTAAAAATGTGATTAAAAACCAAGATTGATGATTAATTTTGTGCCATCTTGTAGTCACTAGTATTTTGAGCATGGCGCTGCCCTATGAAACGTCAATTGTACGCCTATGCATCAGCTTTTTACCAGTTAAGGAACTAGTTTCAAGTAGGCACCAAAACACCTGATTCAATTTGTGTTCAAAATCACCAGGTTTGAACGAGTTGGAAAAGTAGATAAAAATTCATACTTCGAACAAGACGAAAAAAGGCCAGAGCCGGGTGTCCAACCGAAGATTGATTAATTTGGTTGTTTGGCTTAACTGGACAAGAATTGAAATTAATTTCTGAGTGAATTTCAATGCAATTACCAGAAAATTTCAATGAAACTCGCTCATATTTAAAATCCGCTTCAAATAAAAATTTAATTATTAAATATTGCTATTATAAAACAAAATAACAAACAATTCTTATAGAAGAATATTTTTTTGTACAAAGCTCTCATTGGTGATTTTGCAACTAGTACAATTCTAATTAGTCTTGAACTAGTACGAATCCTTCCATCAAATACCAGTCCGTGAACTAGTCCATGTCTGCTAAGTAAATCGGCTTTTCACTGCAGGCGGTAGGCAACGATAATGAAGTGACTTTATTATCCATGTAGTATAAAATAAGCAAACAGATACCAACCAAAAGTTCTTTATACGAAATGCAGATTGCCAAACTAAATAAAAGAAGACGTGCTTGAAACAGACGATGGGTGGTTGTTGGTTGGGTGGTCAGGGTTGGCTCTTGTATCTGCTTGGATAAACACTCCGTCATTTATCAACTTCAAATATATTGATTTTCCGTAGTACGCAAACAAATTTGTACTTTGATTTTATGATTTTTCCAACAATATGCTTATTTGATAGTGTAAACGCAAGGAAATATTATATTAAATATGTATTGACTAAGAGCAAAGTTTACGCGTACAAGAAAAATGTCTTCTAAATCTGTCAATCAATACTGTTTCTTGATAAATTGAACTGATGGCAGATGGACATTGGCTTGATGCATAAATAAAAATGAAAAAAGTAGATCCAAATGTTGTAATTTTGACAATCGACATTCTTATTTCAGAATGTGGCCAACTTGACTTATTTTCTTCTTCTATTCGAAATGAAAAAAAAATTTTACATAAAAATGACGTACTCAAAGGAAAAATATGTGAAAAACTTCTAACTACGTATATTGGGTAGTCGAAAAAGTCGTTTCGTATTTCTAATCAAACTTCAACTAATTTTTTTTATATATATAATGAACTTTATTAAACCAAATATGTACCATCTTGGTCGACCACCTTTTGCCATTTTTCTTCTAGAGACATTATTCCATCAGTGTAAAACTTTTATGGTTTCTTGGCGAAAAACTACAAGTAATTTTCACAGGCTTCTCTTGAAGCCAACTTTACTCCATTAAGGGAGTTCTGCATTGACCAAAACAAATGGTAGGCCGATGGTGCAAGGTCAGGGCTATATGGTGGATGCGTCAAAACTTCCCAAATATGTGTGTGGCCTAGCGTTGTCCTGATGGAAGACGACTCCCTTTCTGCTGATCAGTTCTGGCCGTTGTTTTTCGATTATTTGTTTCAATCTCATCAGTTGTTGACAGTAAAGTGTAGAATCAATCGTTCGAGCAGGCTGGAGCAGCTCATAGTGGATGATTCCTTTGCAATCCCACCAAACACACAGCATAACGTTTCGAGGCGTCAATCCTGGCTTTGCGACCATTTGTTGAGCTTCACCACCCTTGTACCATGATCTTTTTCGCACATTATTGTCATATTTGATCAACTTTTCGTCTCCTGTTACCATTCGCTTCAGAAATGGTTCAAATTCATTTCGTTTCAGCAAAGAATCGCAGATGTTAATTCGGTCCATTAAATTTGTCACAGACAATTCATGTGGTACCCAAACATCGAGCTTCTTTTTGTAACCAGCCTTTTTGAAATGGTTGAAAGCCGTTTGATGATGAATGTTTAGTGCCTTGGCGATGTCATGGCAGCTTATGTGACGGTCCTGGTCAATCTTTTCCATAATTTCATCGACTTTTTCAACGATAGGACGACCGGAGCGAGGTGCATCTTTCACATCGAAATTTCCAGAACGGAAACGAGCAAACCATTGTTGTGCTACACGAACTGATACAGCATCGTCTCCGTAAACTTCACAAATTTCATTGGTGGCTTGCGTGGCATTCTTCCCTTTTTTATACAAAAACTAGCATTTCCCAGTGGGCTTCGCACCACCATACATAAAATGTTTTTTTTATATCGCAAGAAATTTTTCATATTAAGTTTTCTTATAGAACTTGTAAAATGTTTAAGCAGTTGAATTAGTTGATTTTTTTCATTCAACATACTTTCTAAAGATGTCACAATAGCCTTTTCTGTACTTTTTTAAAATTTGATTGTGGTGGTCACCTATATACAGGTAAGGTGAAAGAGTCGATAAAAACTTGTAATTAAACTTTGATTCTTTAATTTCCATTTAAATTTTTTACGCTAAATAAATTATGCTAAACTAAATAAAGTTAAAAATGTTTTTCCAGTTCCTTGAATGCTCCAGTTTTTATTATATTTTCGTCCAAAATTAATATTAACATAATACACTTACAACCACAACAGTACAACAGAAACGCTCATAAGCGGCTGTGTATTTGTTATTGTTTTTCCTATACAGGCATTTCGTATGAGAGGAAACCATTACTCACATAAAATATCATAACTCAGGAACGGCTGCATCCCCCTTTTCTGTCATTCGATGGAGTACATATGGCAACGCACCTCCCCAAATACATATAATTTCACAATTAAATCCATAAGTGCTTTACATTTTTTCCGAAATGGATACTCATGTGGGCATGAGGTCATGAGGGGCATTAAAAATACTCTACACTATAGAATCATCAGCAGCTTCCATTTGCTACCCATATTGTACAAACACATCCTAGGGTTACCCGGGTCCACGTTTTGGATTATATCTAGAGACCCTAGTCACGGAACGGTATGAAAAATACTCTATACTATAGAAATCATCAACAGCTTCCATTTGCTACCCATATTGTACAAACACATCCTTAAGTTATCGTGGTCCACATTTTGGGCCATATCTCGAGACCCTAATTACGGAGGGGCATTAAAAATACTCTATACTATAGAATCATCAGCAGCTTCCATTTGCTACCCATATTGTACAAACACATCCTAGGGTTACCCGGGTCCACGTTTTGGATTATATCTCGAGACCCTAGTCACGGAACGGTATGAAAAATACTCTGTACTATAGAAATCATCAACAGCTCCCATTTGCTACCCATATTGTACGAACACATCCTTCAGTTATCGGGGTCCACATTTTGGGCGATATCTCGAGACCCTAGTCACGGAACGGTATGAAAAATACTCTATACTATAGAAATCATCAACAGCTTCCATTTGCTACCCATATTGTACAAACACATCCTTAAGTTATCGTGGTCCACATTTTGGGCCATATCTCGAGACCTTAGTTACGGAGGGGCATTAAAAATACTCTATACTATAGAATCATCAGCAGCTTCCATTTGCTACCCATATTGTACAAACACATCCTAGGGTTACCCGGGTCCACGTTTTGGATTATATCTCGAGACCCTAGTCACGGAACGGTATGAAAAATACTCTATACTATAGAAATCATCAACAGCTCCCATTTGCTACCCATATTGTACGAACACATCCTTCAGTTATCGGGGTCCACATTTTGGGCGATATCTCGAGACCCTAGTCACGGAGCGGCATCAAAAATACTCTATACTATAGAATCATCAGCAGCTTCCATTTGCTACCCATATTGTACAAACACATCCTAGGGTTACCCGGGTCCACGTTTTGGATTATATCTCGAGACCCTAGTCATGGAACGGTATGAAAAAATACTATAGAAATCATCAACAGTTCCCATTTGCTACCCATATTGTACGAACACATCCTTAAGTTATCGGGGTCCACATTTTGGATTATATCTCGAGACCCTAGTCATGGAACGGTATGAAAAAATACTATAGAAATCATCAACAGCTTCCATTTGCTACCCATATTGTACAAACACATCATAGGGTTACCCGGGTTCACGTTTTGGCCTATTTCTCGAGACCCTGGTATCCGATTCTTAAAATTTTAAAACACAAACCATCTACTGAATAGTTCAAACAAAGCCTAAAAATTTGGTTTGGATAGGTGAGCCCGTTCTTGAGTTATAAGATTACCAAGGAAATGTAACTTCTTTTTATATATATAGATTTCAAAATATAGCGAATTTCTTCATTCTTTTCACTCATTTTTGAACAACTATAACTTTTTTTCAACTTCTCCGAATTTAATTTTTTTTGGTTAAATGAAGCTTAAAATGTCACCTTTCTAACACCATATGATATGACACAATGTGATTGGTAGCACTGGAGATAGATGACTCCAACGACATCTATTGTCAAAATACGAAAAGACTTTTTCGACTACCCAATATTTTAAATTTTGTGGCAGCTCCTCTAAGTTTGATTGGCACCGTACCGTACGAGAAATTTAAACGAGTTTGACCCGGAACTAAATTTTTTCAAGTTGGTCCGACTCATAGGTCAAAAATCTCGTGAATTATAATAAATATTGCAGCGCAATCACGCGCCTTTCCAAAAGAAATCATCGTAAAAGAAAAGTTATGTAGCTGTAAGGTTAGGTTGCAGTGGTTGTCCACTATGGAACATAACCCAGGATAATTTCTATAACCTTTGAATAAAAAATTTAAATTTATACAGTTTATAACATTTTCGGAATTTTGATTTATGTATTTCATTGTTCTTCTGAAATAGACTCTCAAAATATGCTTATTTTTGTCCGCCACTAGAGCGGTCTCATTAAAGTTAAACAAGGCAAAAGTTCAAGCGTAGTCAATCAGGTCGACAAAGCGTACGTGTGCATTTCAAATTCACCGCTTGAAGCTCTGTCTGAGATGTTTCCAATGCGTTCTTCCCAATGCCCACAGAGTAGGTAGTTTTGCAGAAAGACATTCTGCATAGCCGTCTAAACAATTTCAGCGAGCACATGAACTCGGACGTGCTAGCGACCTATAACTTACTTATTTTGCAGCTTTAGAATTCTCAATTCTCGCTAGACTAATCATTCACTTTCTTCTCCAAGCTTGGATTATTTTCGTTTATTAGAGTAATATTAAAATTATATAACTTTTATTATGTTCTAAACTTTGGCAATCAAGCACGAAACCCTAATTGCTCGACCAGCCCGAGCTAAGCTGCTAGGGAGGGCTGCTACAAAAAGTTTTGTTAAGGGGTTACATGGGTTTCGTTGGTTAAAAAAATCGATTTATTTTTTTTGGCTTATTAATTTCTACAACACCTTTGGAATGTGTGCGCTCCAAGCCACTTTTATTGTTACTTAAAACTTGAAACGCGTTTTTCTCGGAACCGTGTTTTCAAAGTCGTTTGTCAAATGTTCTCGAAAACTATTCAACCGATCTTGATGAAATTTTACACAGGTGTTCGAGATACAATTTACTCGTGCTTGAACGAAGGACTTTTTTTTTTTTTTCAATTACAACTATTTAAAAAAAAAAAAAAAAAATGTTGGGCAAATTTGACCGAAATTTTCATTAGCTCATTTCATTAGCTGTTGTTTAGCTGTTGTTTTAGCTTGCGTCTACAGATTTTTGCTGTATCGAAAATTGTAAAAATGCTCGTTTAGAATAATTTTTTAATATGATTTTTTCCGTTCCGTCAAAATTTAAATTGGATCTACAATTCGTAATCAACGTCTTCCAAAACTTAAAGAGAGTCACTTTTAGGAAGTTTTTTGTTTTCTTTTTGGAAAACAAGTTAGTTAATTTAACAGCTGTCAAGATTTAAATTTAACATAAAATTTGGATTCAGCGAGTTCCAAAACCTGAAGAGTGTAATTTTTAAGAAGTTTTGACCTACGACTCGTAATCAGGGAGCTCCAAAATCTTAAGAGTTCATGTTAGGGAAGCTGCTTTTTATTTTTAGAGGAAGTGACATTTGATTTCTCAGCTGTTAACTGCCAACATTTAAATTTAAGATAAAATTCGTGATCACCGATTATTAAAACATATATCAGGTGTATACCTATGAAATAAGATTTTTTCTTTCGATTTCAAACGTTTATTAACAAAAAATGGTTACAAATTTCATCTTCAAAATAATAGCCATCGTTAGCGACACATTTTTCCCATGTCTCAGGCAATTTGTGGATACCGCGCCAAAAAAATTGGCCGTCTTTGGCCGCAAACCAATCATCGAGCCATTTTTTGGCTTCTTCGTGAGAATTGAAGCGCTGTTCGGAAAGTGCGTGGCCAATCGATGCAAACAAATGATAATCGGAAGACGCCAAGTCTGGTGAGTAAGCCGCATGCACCAGCGGTTCCCAATCATACGTCTCCATCAATTCCCGGGTCGCTCTTGTTCGATATGGCGGTGCATGTGGCGGTGCATTGTCATTAAGAAAAATTACTTTGTGACGCCGATCGGCATATTCTGGGCGTTTACGGTGTATAGCGCTGTCCAAATCGGCCAATTGTCGTTGGTAGCGTGCACCATCAACTGTTTCACCTGGTTTTAATATCTCGTCCCAAATCATACCACGCTGATCCCAGAAAACACACAGCATTGCCTCGCGGCCGAAGCGATTTGGTTTGGCCGTTGTTTTTGGCTTGTGGCCGGGACCATACGATCATTTACGCTTGGGATTGGAGACATGCACCCATTTTTTATCACCCGTAACGATTCAATGCAAAAAACACTTCCTTTTGAACCGGGAGAAGCGTTTTTCTTCAATTGATAACAGAAAATCAACGATGTCGGCAAATCGTAATTTGAAGGCACGAAATTCGACATTTTTAAGAGCGACATAAACGCATTGTTGTTTGAAACGTAACAAACAATGAACTGAATATTGTTGACAGCTGACAGACGAAAAAAACAAGACATTTGGGAAGGTTTAAAAATACTCCTAGCGACATCTATGGACTAATAGCTGAAAGTCTCACGTCATAGGTATATACCTGGTAGACTGCCACTTTTAATAAGTTTCTTTTTAAATTTAAAGAATTAATTTGAATTAAACTTGACGAATATTAAAACGCCTAAGTAGTTTCTTTTAATTTTTAGAGGAAGTGACTGTTGATTTGGCAGCTGTCATCTGTCAAAATTTCAATTTAACATAAAATTCTTGATGAGTGCTAAAATCTGAGAGCTGTCACTTTTAGGAAGTTGGCTTTTAGTTTTAGAGAGAACATCACTTGATTTAGATTAAACATGACGGATATTAAAATACTAAAATTTGGATCAGCCTTTAAAATTTTTCGCGAAAAACAAGGTTTTCGAAGAATTTTTTGCCGGTAGGTTGATTGTTAGTATGCGTATAATAATATGTCAGGCAATACTATATAAAAAGGCAGCATGAGTTATCAAAAGGATTATCCTCAGTAACCCTGAGTAGTGCGAGTTATAAAATTGACACAGTCAGTGTCAGGGTTACCCACAGGTTTTCCCTTTTTGCGAAAAAGCTTTTAAAGCATTTCGATGCTTTAGATTAAACAAAAAAGGAAGAAACAGAAAAAATTGCGCTCACTTAAGGGTACCCGGTGGTCTAGAGCACGAAAATTTCACCTATTTTTACGATTTTTTTTTGCCATTAAAAATTTAAAAAACGATGTTTCAACTTTTCGGGCTCATTGGTACGTTTATTGAGCATACAAAAATTTTTGTTTTTACTTTTGATACAATATTTATTATTATAAAAATGCCGCTGAAGATGACCCTCTCGAAAAATCGAACCCGGACGGCGTAGATGATTTCGAGGCTTCTACTCATCTGAAACACAAAATTCAAGAAGATTCTTAATCAGAAAGAGTGCAGTTATGGTCGGAACTAGAACAAATCGAAAAAATGAAAAATTGACAAAATGGCGCACTTTTGAAAAAAAAAAATCGTAAAATCGAGGTTTTTTCACTAGTTTTTTAGTTTAAAAAATAGGAAATTATTTAAATAAAATTATGATTCCAGTTCCGACGATAGCGATTCATGTTGTGAACAACATATCCAAATTTCAAGTGATTCGGTTGAATAGTTTTTTTGTTTTCATCTCCGCCGTGCCGAAAAATGTCGTTTCGAAATAAATGAGTTTAAAGTTTGAGGCACAGGAGCGCGCGGACCGCTCTCTACCTGGTTAATGGGCTGCAGAAGCGATAATATTGGGTATTTCCGCATGAAAATTTCACAGTATATTTTTAAGATACTATACTTTTGAAATATCGAAAAACAAAAAATCGATTTCTCGAAATTTCTAGACCACCGGGTCCATTTAATTATCATGGAGAAGAGAACCAGTCGTGGTTCTCAATACATCGGTAGGACGCCAGCTTGAATTTAGAGGATTTTCTAGTAGGAGAAACATACTGAGGGTTGACTGGCTTCGAATGTATACACTCTGCTATTGGAAATAACAAATACATACGTATAATATACACATGCATGCATGTGTGTAAGTACGTATATCAGTTGAAATCTTGTAAAAGCACACGTCTATCGGTTCATTTGCCTTTTTGTCAAATTTGACGTAAAAGTGCTCCCATCAATGACAATCACTGTCAACTTGACTCACATTGGGCCAAGCGGCTATTGTGCTGTAAATACCTATGTATGTATATGTATATATGTATGCATGTTTATATAATATATAAATATTTTGTTTGTATTTACTTATATCTATAACCACACATGCTTATGCGCATACTTTCGAGCTGCTGTGGTGACACGATAAGACCGAAAATGATGCAAAAAGACGACAATCGACTCAAATCTGTTTGTTATTTCCATTTCTACAGCTTTTTTCACTTCACTCTGCTGCTGCTTTTTAATGTGTGCTACTTTATCTCGAAATGGCTACTGTACATTGGTTTGAATATTTGTGTGATTGTGGTTTTTACTATAGAGCAATTTGTAATAGAGATGGAAAAGTTGAAAAGAATGGACTTTTGAGTGTCATACATTTTTGAATGTATTAAAAGTTGTATACATTTGAAGGAGCAAATGAAAGTGGCTTATTCAAAAAAGCAATATTCCTAACCAAATGCTTTTGACTTTCGATGGACGCGGGGGAATAATGTGACAATTTAATTAAAGGGCGACCGCCATAGTTGGGTGGGTTTGTGAGTGAGTGGCTACCACCGAGCTGACTTTTGGCTCAATGCCCGTTATGGTTATGAAATATTTATATTTAATGATAGGAAAAGTGGTTTATAATAGCATTCGCCCTTCGGCCATGTGGCTGCTGTCCAACAGAAAAAGTTTTCCACAAAGCCAACAATAATTATTGAACTTAGATTCTTGGTGCTTTATCCAATCCGAGGAAGTATGCATTTCAATGAGAGTGCATCACCAATGAGCAAATTAATATTACCATATTTCCTATAAGCCCAGTTTTGAAAGTAGGAGTTCAACCACTCATTCAGTCTCGCTCAATTCCATTTCTTACATTTCTTAAAATTGCCTAATACTGCTAGTGTTTTTCAGGCAGAAGTCTTGGGAGCAAGGGAGATATTAACATCTATTCCTACAGTCAAGCCGCGCTTAAACCATTGACGACGCCATGGTGCAGATCCAAGCTAGTCAACTCCGGTAAGGAGGAGGTTAAATCCCTTGGGTGTGCAAGTAATATTTCTCTGATCTAGATTATAGGACATAGGAACATATCTGATGAGCTTGCTTGAAAGCGGACTGAATTGATCTCAGAGATCTCCTACCCGGTGATCGGCATCCCGCTGACTGTTGTTAAAGGAGAATTGTATAACTTATTTCTTAAGAAAGCGCAGAAAATATGGAGCTCCATTTCTTCATGGGCTATTTCGAAAACCCTTTGGTTCGAGCACTCGGAAAGTCCTGGGAACTCAACCCGATTCAATTTCCAAACTCGTGACTGTAATAACCGGTCATTGGATGATTGGCACACACGCGGAAAAGCTAAGGTTACCATTTAACCTCCATTGCAGAAGCTGTGGGGACCTTTTAGAAAAAAAGACTATTGAGCATTTTCGCTGAAGATTTCCGGGTTCGGCAGCAAGACGTTTAAGGTCAATAGGGGCCTCTGTTATCCAAATCTTCTTCCTTCTCAAAAGCCAAGATGCCTAGAGCTTTGTCTTGTGCAAGCGAGATAGCTGATGAAGACAGCTGAAGATGCTGAAATGATTTCATCTCATTTTTCAGACAGCTGCCGAGAAAGGAACCCGACGTAATATCATATCAAACCTCACCGCATGGATGTCTAGCGCAAAAGGTCTGGATTAGGACACGCACAATATTCCAGAGCTGAGGCTTTGGCTTTGTAAAGCTTTAAAAGTTCACTCGAGCGCCTTAGATCTAAGATAGGTTCGAGGAAATGCGCAACTTTACGAGTTGGTGTACTTTTCTAGCGCCCACTGAGTTAATGTAAAGTCTACCTTTCCATAAGCCGACATAGGTGACTGGCGCGCACATACTTTTCTGGGTCCTTGGGCTCAGTTCTCCTCCAATTTGTGGTGTGTGTTTTGATTTTGTTCCATGAATGAAGGTACATACAGTTTTATGTCACCTCCGTACGGCAGATGGTTTATTATGAGGAGGTAAATATGTTAAAAAAAAGCTCGTCGAATAGCGCCAGATAACACAGAACGAGAAGAAATTCGACAAGACACCAGATCCGCGAACTAAAAATTTTTTCAATTTATAAATTTCTCAATATACAAAAATCTACTAAAAACCACGCCGACATCAAATATTTGATTATTGTTTTAGCAGGAAATACTAAAAATTTCTTAAATTCAATAGCATCTTAATAATTTTGTTGCTTAAAAGACTTGTTCTTTTACAATAAAAATTTTCGTTTTAAATTGTATGGTTCCGACTTTCTACGAACGTACGCAGATTGCAAGCTTGGTACGATGCTCACTAGGCCGGGTCGATTTAAAAATCGCTCATTGCTCTGTGAAAATCGTATTCTAGGGATCAAAATAAGAAACTTTGCCGAAGGAACCATACCTCTAAAACGAATTCTGATGTCCCCCAATTTGGGTCGAACGAAAAATCCCACTTTGACCCATTTAGAGTGCTCCAATCGAGTCCAAATGTATGACCGACCCCCACTAACTTTGGACGGCCGATCCACCCATGCCAGTGGCACACCCCCTGGAACTCCCCTGGGGGGTTCCACATCCAATCATTTCAAAATATCACCATTTTTGGCCTTTACATGAGAAAATAAACTAAAAAGTTCGACCCAAATTGGGGGACCACAGAATTCGTTTTAGAGGTATGGTTCCTTCGGCAAAGTTTCTTATTTTGATCCCTAGAATATGATTTTCACAGAGCAATGGGCGATTTTTTTGCCTCCCCACAAATCGACCCGGCCTAAAGTACATATATATGAATGTACAAAGGGCGAGTTTGACCTGGAAATAGAGTTTGGTGTGATAATATCATACCACTATTATATGACGGTATTCACAATATAAGCAAACAACTGTCCCAAACTCCCTCGGCACACTCAGAGACACCTTCCATCAAACGCTTACGATACAATAGCATACCCCTCAATTTTCTTTTCGCATTGACTTTTCCATTCATCATCAAATTAAATTTCAAATTGTTTATTTGCATATTAAAAGCAAGCATTTAATTAATAGTTGACTTCATACAACTTTGTTTCAACCACAAAAGCCAGCACGCTCTAACTTTTATTGCTCATACGCCATGGGTGTTCATTGCTGATATATTCAAGGATGATGATTGCGCTGCAGTCGGTCATAACTTTTAACTCTTAAGGGTAAGTGGAGTGGTGTCTTCTGAGTACAGGATTTCATAAAAGACATATTAAATTTCTGCATCTACACGCTTACTAGGAATGACAATCCCGGGATACCGAAAAATTTCAAGTATCGAATTGAATGAAGTAATTCAAAGTAAGCAAAAGTTTGTTTGTGACAACATTTAATTGCAATAAAAACTATAATTTAAAGCAACTAGTCTTAATTTACTTAAACAATATGGTATAAATTGATTTCAATAATATATCGTAATATCTATTCACTCAGTCAAACGGCGTACGCTTTTGTTCCTTCACATTTTTTACAAATCAAGCTAAAACTGTTGAGAAGTGCTTGAACTAGTGAACAGTTTTGTTAATGAATTCATATTTTACATTTTTATATATTTTTTCGATTAGCTCAAAAGCATTGAGCATAATATTTCCTAACCTTTCTATCCTGCTAAAAAAACTCGTTTAGCATAACGCACCCACTTCTTCTTCTTCTTAATTGGCGCGATAACCGCTTAAGCGATTTTGGCCGAGTTTAACAAAGCGCGCTAGTCGTTTCCTTCTCGTGTTAACCGGCGCCAGTTGGACACACCAAGTGAAGCCATTTCCTTCTACATCTGATCTTTCCAACGCAAAGGAGGAGGCCTCTTCTGCTACCACCAGCTGGTACTGCATCGAATACTTTCAGAGCCGTGGCGCTTGTATTCATTCGGACGACATGACTCAGCCAACGTAGCCGTTGGATCTTTATTCGCTGTGCTATGTCTATGTCGTCGTGAAGCTCATACAGCTCATCGTTCCATCGCTTGCGGTATTCGCCGTTGCCCACGTGCAAAGGTCCAAAAATCTTGCGCAGAATCTTTCTCTCAAAAACTCCAAGCGTCGCTTCATCGGTTGTTGTCATCGCCCATGCTTCTGCGCCATACATTAGGACGGGCATGATGACGTTTTCGCTATTCTCACCTCGTCATGATCGGGTAGCGGAACGACAATTCCGTCGTCGACGATTGGGGTATCGGGATCTTCACACTCTCCGTGACATGCGCAGCTATCACTGCTTAACAGGTTCAAGAAGTGTTTCCTCCATAATTTAAGATTGCTCTAGATGCCAGTCACCAGATCGCGGTCTTTGTTCTTACAGGAAAACGCCCTGGTCTTAAAACCTTCTGTAAGCCGCAGAACTCTCTGGTAGAGTCTTCGGGCGTTGTTCTTTTTGGCCAGCATCTCAAGCTCCTCGCATTCACGTATTTCGGCCTCTCGTTTCTTCTTTCGGATAATATGTTCCTCTTTCTTTTTAAACTCTCTGTAGCCATCCCACATGGCTCGCGTTGCGCTCGATCGCAGCGTGGCTCTATAGACGGCATCCTTTCTTTCTGCGACAGCATGACATTCCTCGTCGTACCAACTGTTTTTTCGGGCTCGCCGGAATCCGATTTCTTCTTCGGCGGCGGTACGTAAAGCACAAGAAATCTTGCTCCATTCTTCGTGGATGCCGGTTTGTTGGGCAGTAATCTCTGAGAACAGGAGTGAGAGTCGAGTGGCGAGTCTTCTGGCTGTCTGTTGTGATTGCAGCTTTTCCATGTTTAGCATTCTTTGCGTAGGTAGATGTACGTTTTTTGCTGCACAGAGGCGTGAGCGCAGTTTTGGCTGCAACAAGGTAGTGATCCGAGTCTATGTTGGGTCCTCGGATCGTACATACATCTTATACACTAGAAGCGTGTCTTTCATCTATCACAACATGACCGATCTGGTTTCGCATTTTTCGAGCAGAAGGCAGCCAGGTAGCTTGGTGTATCTTTTTATGCTGGAATCTGGTGCTGCAGACTACCATGTTTCGGGCCCCGGCGAAGTCGATAAACCTCTGTCCGTTACCGGATGTTTCGTTGTGCAGGCTAAATATTCCGACTGTGGAATGACATTGACTCTATTGACAAAACACGAAAAGACTTTTTCGACTACCTAATATTTTCTCAATAAAGTTAACAAATTTTGAGGAAATTCTCATTTCGTGTAATTTGTAAAGTAGCAGTTTCCTAGGTACCTTGTCAAAGTGGAGTTTAAAGTCCGCATACACATCTTTTTCTCTCATTAAACTTTAGCTATTTGCTATTGATGCCAGCTTTGAGCTATTGATGCCAGATGACAAATATTATCAACCGTCGAGCAAAAATTTGCTAAATAAAAAAAATTACTTTTAGAGCTGGAAATCTTTATTTTGACTTTTACACACTGCATTGATTGTATGTTTCACACTGCAGCAAACAAGTGTCAAGTGCAAACATTATAATTCTTAATTTTGTGCCACTTTGAATTGGGTATATGAGTATTTTGCATAGGATGAAAGTATTTTTTTTTTTGTATTTTATATAATATAACAATTTTTACGGTTTAATTCCATCCACTACATCAACATTCTCATCGGGTCAATATATGTACATCTATATATTGTATATAAAACAAAGTCGGGTTTGTTACAACACTTATAACTCGAGATCTGCTGAACCAATTTTCATGGTTATTGATTCGTTGGATTTGTCTCCGCCCTGAATAGCAGAATACATCTTAAAAACAATGAAAACTCGATATGTGTAACGAATACTTAATCATATCAATAAACGCTCATTTGTTTAATTTTTCTTGATAAGCTATTGTCTATGTCTCGAAAGTTCAGACGCTGTTATTATATTTGGTTGTTTTATGTGGTTTTGTGCGAGTGCATATTCAGTAATACCATTAATAACAATGGCACGTCCTAGAAGATCTAATCTTTTCCAGCGGAGCCGTAATGCAATTAGGCAACGGAATATCACGAGTCAATTATCTGATAAAGAACGAGAAATTGCACGAGAAGAGCGCCGCGTTAGTATGGAGCAAAGAAGGGCCTTAATTCGTGCTTCTCAAACACAAGAGCAAAGGGAGGCAGTTAGTGAAACGGCTAGGTTAGAAACGAGAAATCGTCGAGCTAATCGTACAGATGAACAGAGGAATAATCTTCGAAGTGCAAGAAGAAATGGTTTAAGTATTGATTTGAATCGAGCAGCGTTTCTACGTATATGATTGCACCATCGACTACAGCTTACATCGTTTAGTTTGCATTGATCCAATGGACGTTGTTTGCCAGCATTGTCGCGCATTGAAGTTTGCTGGTGAAACGCCTGGCTTGTGCTGCCTAAGTGGTAAAGTGAAATTGCCATTATTGGTCCCGCCACCAGAGCCATTGTGTTCCCTGCTTTATGGCGAAACACTAGAATCACGACATTTTCTAGCGAACACTCAAAAATACAATGTCTGTTTCCAAATGACTTTATTTGGAGCGGAAATTATCGAAGAATACGGATATAATCCGACATTTAAGGTAATTACGTTAAAAACTTTATTTTCTATGATTGTAAATAAAATCTGGAATGTAGTTTGCTAGATTTCTGTATTTGTCTCTAAAATAAAAATGGCATGTTATTATTTGAAAAAAAAGTGTTTGTAAATCTAACTATAACTATGGCTTTGACTTTACAGATTCAAGGCCAGATTTTCCATCGCATTGGATCATTGCAACCTATTGAAGATGCACAGCATAAATTCTTGCAAATATACTTCATGGGCAATATGGAAGAACAACTTGACCGGCGTCAAGGGATCAACACAGATACGAAAAGAGCAATTCTCCGAGATCTGCATCAAATGCTTCATGAACATCATGCATTGGTCAGGCTGTTCAAGACTGCTTTAGAGCGCACGCCAAGTGATGACTATAAAGTTGTGATCAGAGCAGATAAAAGACCAGCTGGAACACATGAACACACATTTAATGCTCCAACAATTGATGAAGTAGCTATCCTGATTGTTGGTGAAAACATGGAAACACGTGATATTGTACTTACACGACGAAATACTGGGCAACTACAAACAAATATATGAAACACACCGTTCATATGAAGCGTTACAATACCCGCTGATGTTCTAGCAAGGAGACGATGGATATCACTTTAATATCAAAATGATTAATCCATTGAATGGTAAGATCAATATCATTGTTTTCATTTTAACTTGATATACATTTTATTCTGTTTGCTTGTGGTACCCAAAAGAAGTTGTCACTCCTAATTTAGTAGAGAGTAGCTGTAAGAGTCGTTAACCTATTAGGGGTTCTAAAATACAATTTTTACTGTATTTGTTTCAGGTGAGGAAACTACCAAGAAGGTTAGTTCGATGAATTATTACGCATATCGTTTGATGATAGTTCAGCTAAAAGGTAACACGACATTCATTGACTGTTAGGCGGTACAAAGTTCGCCGGGTCAGCTAGTATATTATAAATCGACCAGGCACAGCCATACGTTCCTGAAGATGACTTCTAATTGTGGTCGAAATATCGACATATAAATAAGACAAACAAATAAAACTAACGATTTAAATTGTTTTTTTTTTTACTGCTAAACTTACATAAAATAAATATACGAAAACTAAATATAAATAATAAATTAATAGATAGCAATGAACCCAAGAGGCGATGCTCTAGCGATTACTACCTTCGACAAAAATATCTGCGCAAATTTGTTATTGCATAAGTAAGCACAGACACTACGTTATTTAATCAACATCAACAAACATTTTCAGATTAAAATGCACAATATGCGCCATTGCCTACATGCTTTATAAAATTCATACTACAACAATTAATAATAAAAGTAAATAAAGGAAAAAAATGAACTTTACCATAGTAGGCTATTTTCTACCCTATCACTTTTGGTCACCCGCAAGTAGTCGGAAAATTTAATTATTTAATTGTGATTATTGATGATATCATGTACTTGTATGCATGTCTAATACATACTCACACACGTACAAGCCATATGTGAAATTCACAACAGAACTGATGCACGAGAATAGATGTTACATATATGTACATACAGGGTGGGCCATATAGCGTTTGCTTTTTGAACCACCTATTTTTTTGAGAATGGTAACACAAATGACATGTCAAATGTGTTCATAATTTACTTAAAGGTTTGACATTTACGAAATGGGACGGTATACGCTTGAACAAAATTGGGAAATATTGAAAACCTATTTCCAAAGTGGTGAGTCTTCTTCTTCTTCCGCGGTTACAGTAAATGGCGAGCGTTGCCGAGACATGCTCAACGAGTTGTTTCCAAAAATTGAAGAGGATGGCATGGGCGACATTTGGTTTCAACAGGACGGTGCAACTTGTCACACTGCCAAAGTTACACTCGAACTTTTGGCCACCGTTTTTGAAAACCGAATAATCAGCCGAAATTTCGATTTCATTGGCCGCCTCGGAGCTATGATTTAAGCCCGTTGGACTATTTTTTGTGGGGAGCCGTTAAGGACAAATGCTATGCGAACCATCCAGAGACGATTGCAACGATGCTTTAAAACACGAAATCGAAGTTGCCATTCATGAAATTGGAGCCCAAACAATCGAAAATGTGCTTAAATATTGGGTTGATCGAATGGCCTACTGTAAAGCCAGTCGTGGCAGTCATTTGAACGATATTATTTTTCATTCATAAATGACAATGTTCAATCTTCAAAATAAAAAAAAAAATTTTGAAAAAATACTGATTAGTTTTTTTTATAGCCGATTCAAAAAACAAATTTTACATGGCCCACCCTGTATATACAAATGTATGTAAATCGTTTAAAATACTCTAAAATGGTTGTTTGAATATAAAACGCAAAATTGAACTGAAAATAGATTCAATTAGTAAAACGGAATTGATACGTGACAGCAATAGTATAGACAATTATTTTTGGAAAATATGTATAGAAATATCTTTTACATCCATATGCGAGTGCGGTATGCAAATGCAAATTTGTAGAATGAACGAAAAAATATCAGTATGTGAAGGCATTTGTTAGGTAATTGCAATGCGTATTCCTCTAATCATGAAATATGAATGTTTATGAAGGGCACGAGCAGTGCGACCTCAGCGTGACTTAAAATAAAAATTGCACCATAAGATACTACAAATTTCAATTTCACTGAACCTTTTCGTGTTTAGACAATTTGATATATGGGTTGGCATATATTGGGTTGGCAATTAAGTAGTTGCGGATTTTTTTTAGAAAATCAAAGACAATTTTTTCACGGAACTAAATAAGTTTATTCAGTAACGTATTGCCCATTTTGGTCAATGACCTTTTCCCATCTTTCAGGCAGCATCATAATCCCACGTTCATAAAACTTCTGGTTTTTATTAGCAAACAACTGAATCAGATATGATTTGACATCATCAATAGTATTTGTGAATACCGATTAAAGATGTGGTTACCCCCCCGCTTGTAGAACATACATAGAGGCTGTGCGCAGAACTAGGAATTTAAGGCACTTTCTGGTCTAGAATTTCGAAAAAATCGATTTTTTTCATGTTATGATAGTTTATATGATACTTTCAAAAACGAACTTGCAAATTTTTATATTGAAATTCGTTGTAGTTTAGACGTTACAGCCCTTTAAAACGAGACCGGTTTGGAGTACGACGCCAGGCAATTGAAATTTGAACCGTGTTTTTCTCGAAACAATTTTTTTCCGAGTTGGCGTTGGTAATTTCTAAAAAAAGTACTGAACCGATTGATTAGCATTTCTAATATGTTATTGAGTAGACATCAATCAATTTTTCTATTTTTGAAGTGAAAACTTCTTTAGAATCGTTGGGAGTGATTTGAGACTCGATGAAACGAAAAAGCGACACTATGAAGCGTTATATGTTGATATACGTATATGTGTGTGGCTGCGTACTGCTCAGCCACGCTAGTATAGTGAGTATTGTAGTATGTATACTACACTGCCTATTACTTGCTTTGGTGTTTAGTTCAAGCGTCATACGTATGTATGTTTGTATGTATGCTAGTACGTATGTGTGCGCGCCTGCGTATTACGGAGCCACGGTGAGCGAGAAGGCATTATGTATACCTATACTACACTACCTAATACTTGCTTAGACCAAGCGTCCTACGAATTTTTGCGTGTACGTTAGTACGTCTGTGTAATATACGCGTTACGACGCTCATAATAGCAACCGCGTGTGCTGTGTTGCGTCCGTATTTTTATATTCGTAAATATTTTCATTTTTAAATATTTACCGCAATTGCAGACGGTGTTGCAATATACCACAATCAAAATGACGGTGCTCGTATTGTAACTCCACAGATAGATCTGAATGCACAGCAACTAGAATCACTGTCTGTTCAGCTCTCTAAAGTGGGAGAAATGCATGCGAAACCAGATTGAGCAATGGAAAAACAGTTTTAATTGTGGCAATTTATATTTCACCGAATCAATCAATACAAAGCATCACGGAATTCACTCACGAAAATTTAATAAAGTATACACCAGAAGTATCGCGGATACTTAGAAAAGATTACGATAAAGTTCCAATGATTTTAAATGGCGACTTTAACGTAAATTTTGTATTGGACACAGCGGTTCCTTTAATTGACTTTCTCAATACAACATTCAATTTAAAAATGTGTAACAATCGCACTGAATCGACAACACGATCAAAAACAACAATTGATGCGGTATTTCAAAGATATGTTGACAACATCGAAACCAAAGCATTTGTATCATATTTTAGCTATCATAAGCCACTCGTATCATTTGTTGAAATTGAAAACATTGAGGATGAATAATAATAAAATGAAGAAAATAAAAAATGAACTTTATAGCAATATTATAATGAACCTATAATTATCTCGCTCCTAATGCTGCTTTCGTTTCATTCTCTCTCAGTTTGTTTCACGGAAGGTTTCACTTCTATCGCGTCTAACCGTTAGACTGGTATTTTGTTTTTAGAGCGAGAACGTGAAAAGGTATTTTTTTTGTTTTTCCAATAAACAGATAAAATATCTAGAAAAATGTTTTTTTGCTTTTGTAAATCTGCTACCCACCATAGCGACATATCTCCTGATATATAATCGGCCGTCTTTTTTTTTCAGACGTATCTGAGCAGCCCAATCAGTTACGCCAGTGGCAGGGGAAGCAATTTTTTTTATTATTGTCAGAAAAAAAATTTTTTTTTTGTAAACAAAGAATTGATCTAATGAATAAAAATGATTTTCAATTGATACCGATTGTTTTTCTTCAATTTTTAACGCCTTCAATTTTCACGCCTCTAGACCAGAAATTATTCCAATAGCTATTACAAGGGAGATAAGAATGGACCTTATTTTTAAAACTTTATTTGCTCTAAATGCGTACAATATTTATGGATATTCACTAGGCCGGGTCGATTTGTGGGGAGGCAAAAAAATCGCCCATTGCTCTGTGAAAATCATATTCTAGGGATCAAAATAAGAAACTTTGCCGAAGGAACCATACCTCTAAAACGAATTCTACTGTCCCCCAATTTGGGTCGAACCCCCCAGGGGAGTTCGAGGAGGAGTGGCACTGGCATGGGTGGATCGGCCGTCCAAATTTAGTGGGGCTCGGTCATACATTTGGACTCGATTGGAGCACTCTAAATGGGTCAAAGTGGGATTTTTCATTCGACCCAAATTTGGGGACATCAGAATTCGTTTTAGAGGTATGGTTCCTTCGGCAAAGTTTTTTATTTTGATCCCTAGAATACGATTTTTACAGAGCAATGAGCGATTTTTAAATCGACCCGCCCTAATATTCACACTTGAAATCTAACCTCCGTGCTCCCTACCGGAGAAGTGATGCCATTAACCTCGCCGACGATATTTCTTTTAGTGCTTAGGGGTAAAATCGGACGACCTGCATGACCAGGATATGTCACCGAAATGGCTTATCAGTTTGTTAGCGAAGAAATCAAGCTGTATCTCCATGCGTTCTCTGGCCGTGTGTGGCGTGGCACTGTCTTGCTGAAACCATATGTGTGTCCAGAAACTTAGTGACCCATATTACTCTGACGACAACAAACACATCTCCTCTTGAACTTACTACCAGCGAAAAAACCATCATTATCAAAGAGATATAGATGAGTTCTACTACCTCGATAGCCAAATCACAAAAGATGGTGGCGCAATTGCAAATGTAGCAGTTCGTATTTGTGAAGCACGACCTGCGTTTCATATGCCAAGCGGAATGTAGCGATGTCGCATCTTGCCACTAAAAACCAAACTTAAAACCTTCAATACCAGCGTAAAATCGGTTCTCCTATATGATTCTGAGACCTGCCTTATGTCTGACCACATAAGTCGACGTGTACAAAAGATTGTGGACAAATGCATTAAAATTATATGCCGTTGTATCTTTTGGTCGAGAACAATCTCCCATATGGAACTTACTAAAAGCTGCTTAATTAATTCCGAAATAAAAAGACGGATTGGATCTACTCTCCGTAGAGAAACCGATAATATCACCAAAACGGCTCTGCAATGGAGTCTGCAAGGAAATCGACGCAGAGGTCGTCCACGTCAAACTTGGATGATCCCAATCGTGTCCCTCGTGAGAGCCCTTCCAACGCCATCTGGAGCTAAATCAGACACATAGTGGCTGACAGAATTCGTTAGAGAACATTTGTTTCCGCCCTATGTTCCGATTACTTTTTTTTTAAATTGAGAATGCCATCTACGAGGGTGGATTGATAAGTCTTTAGAATGAAAAACTAGACATTGGTTTTTTAACAAAAAATTGATTTATTTTTCAACATAATCTCCTTCTAAGTCAATACATTTTTTCCGAAGCTTTTCTAACATATTTGTTCCTTCTCTAAATTAAGTTGTTTCAAAACCTTCAAAATAAGCATTTATTTCAGCTATAACTTCACTATTAGACACAAATCTTTTTCCGCCCAGCCATTTTTTCATATTTGGAAAAAGTCACTGGAGGCTAAATCTGGCGAATATGGCGGATGAGCGAGCAATTCATAGCCTAACTCATTTATTTTTTCCTGCGTTTTCCAAGATGAATGTGAAGGAGCGTTATCATGATGAAAGAGGATTTTCTTCTTCTTCAAATGTGGCCGTTTTTGCTTAATATTTTGGTCCAATGTATCCAACAAAGATGAATAATATTCAGCTGTGATGGTTTTACCCTTTTCAAGATAATCTATGAAAATTGCACCTTGTGCATCCCAAAAATAGATGCCATAACCTTACCAGCTGATGCAACGACCTTTCCCTTCTTTGGAGCACTTGAGTCACGTTCTACCCATTGTTTGGACTGTTCTTTAGACTCTGGTGTATAGTGGTGGATCCACGTTTCATCCATCGTTATGAAACGACGCAAAAATTCCGATGGATTTCTGTTAAACATGTCTAAACCAACTTTTGAAGTCGACATTCGGTTAATTTTTTGCAGAGGAGTTAGCAAACGCGGCACCCATCTTGCTGAAAGCTTTTTCATACCCAATTCATCAAGTATTATGTTATGCACACGTTCATAACTAATGTTCACAATGTCAGCAATCTCTCTCAATTTAATTCTTCGATCTTGTATGACAATTTTGTACACTTTTTCCACCGTTTCTGGAGTCGTTACTTCTTTTGCCTCCCAGAGCGTGGCTCATCTTTGGTGCTTATCCGTCCACGTTTAAACTCGTTTACCCAATTGTAAACTGTTGCATTTGAGGGTGCATGTCATACCTATGTTATGCAATTTTCACAGCTCGCTTTTGACAGTTCACTTTTAACGATCACAATAATTAAGTAAATTAATGACCGATAGATGTCGCAATTCTAAAGACTTATCAATCCACCCTCATATATGTATAATTTATGAAGATAAGATCCAAGTATCCCGTTCTATTTACCCACCAGATCTCAGGTTTTACCACCCTTACGTACCACCTTAAAACCAATTGGTTATAGCCCTTCAAAAATTATTAAACTTTTACTAAGGAAGTACTTCAGCTATTCTAGCAGAATATTAAAAAAAGAAATTATTGCCTCCTTTTTACATTTTTCGTCCCATGAAACCAAAAACACCTGCTATGGAACAAGTAACCGGCACTGAGCTTAGATAACAGATTGCTCGTATGCGTGTACAATACCGTTACAAAACCCTTCTGACATTCAGTTCTAAGAAACGTTTGCGAATCACTGCCTTCAAATGACTTGATTGCTTAAGAATGCAACTCGCCCTGCATTTCATTTTATTTTCATTCATTTTATGCAAAAGTCATAAAATAATGGGTGTAACTGATCCACCCTCCATCCACTGCTGGATTTTGCCAAATGGCCACAACAAACGAAGGCTACATTTTTTGAATGCCGAAGTGAAGCAGCAAAAGGTTACGCGACATATTTACAGCCACGAACAGAGGTTTATGCGACTATTCTTTTACTTACTCTCTTACATTTATGCATGTGTATGTGCGTCGTTTGTACATGACTTGGTTAAAGTTGCACTCTATTACGTTTCAGGTGTCAAAAAGCGTCAGACAGATAAATGACGATAACGCCAGTTATCTAATTATAATTATTTTGTATTGAAAATGAATGGGATAATGCAAATGTAGACAAATTAGCATTTTTCATGCATACATATTTACACTTGTGTTCAGAATAATAGGAGCGCTGCGTATTACCAAATCTTAACTATTTTTTTGTTATCGTATTTAAGTTTTTTTTAAAACAACAAACACCAAAAACCAAAATCCTATAACTCAAAGCTGCCAATTTTGTCCAAAACTCGAAAAAATTAAAAAAAAATTGCCACCAACATTTTCAACTTTTAAATTAGAATCTTTGCAGTTTTCTAGCAAATTTAATTTTAATATAATATAATAAAATAAATAAATTTTAATATAATAGGTTTGGAGCTGCTTAAAATCGCATTGATTTTTTAAATTAATTTTTTCCAGGGTAGGGAATTTCTTCTAGCAAACAAGAAATTGTAAAAAATTAATTAGAAGTTTGAGCCACTGCTTTCACTTTGAATTTCCATTAATATTGAATGAGCTATAAAAGTGATTATCCAAAATTTTTATGAACATTTTTGTAAATTCTTAAAAATTTTGTGAATTTTATACAAAAAAAAGATTTTGGTAGCGTAAAGCGGGATACCATCTGGGCTGCACTGCGTGGAAGAGGTATCCGTGAAAAGCTTGTGTTACTTGGAAAGGAAAGCTATAGTGACGCTAGTTGTTATGCCCTTCACAAATACAAACTATAGGATTCTTTCAAAGCGCGCAGTGGTGTGCGGCAAGGTTGCATTCTGTCTTCAATCGCGTTTCTGAGAGCGGCTTTCAGCTGCGAAAATCCACAGAGAGGTATTCAGTGGCAGATAAGTAATATCTTTCTCGAGTACCTAGCATACGCTGATGACATACATATGCTTGCTTGCATACAAGCTGTGCAACTCGGAGTTACTAAGTCAAGCTAAGCAGGATAAGTTAAAAACAATCGACCGCAAAATCAATGTTAAAAAAAAAATTAATGTTGAGAAAACCAACGGATCGGTAGTGAGTGTGCAGCAATCTGAAAACCTTGATGGATTTTGGTACCTTTACTGCTTGGTCTCTGCAGACGGTGATTCTGAAGGATGTTAAATGCAGAATTCGCAAAGCAAAGTCGAGTTTCGGCATCCCCGCTCCAGTGTGGCAAAACAATAACGTCGGTCGGTCTTTGTACAAAGCTACGTATATTCAACTCCAGAGTTAAGTCAGTGCTTCAGCACAATGGCTGCACCACCAGGAGAGTAGCTGTGACGATCACGAAACGACTGCAAACATTCATCATCCGCAGCTTTCGGCACATCATGCGAATTTTCTGGCCGCGCACAATGAGGATTTGAGGAAAGCCTCGCAGGTGAAGGTAGCAACTGAAATACGGCAAAGGCAATGGCAGTGGATCGGTTACACGCTGAGAAAGGGCGACAATCGGAACGAATAGGCCCTGCGTTGGAATTCATTTCAGCAAGCCGATTGAGAAAATGGCAGACTGCGTACCACCTGGCGACGCTCTACATATGCAGAAATAAAATCTCTCAGGCTAACATGGAACGAATTGAAATCGCTAGCACATAACCGTGTTCGTTGGCGAATAGGAGTAGTTGACGCCACATGTTCCAGCAAGGAGTTGAAGGTACCTATAACACAAAGTTTGGAGCTTTAAGTCAAATGGTTTTTGTTGTAGAAGGCACTATGCTTTTATAAAAAAAGTGAAATACATAAAAAACTTATAATTAAAACACGCTCCTGTTATTTTGAACACAGGTGTATGCATGTGCGTATAATTTTTCATCACCTACAGCAATTGGCTAAATTGTTATGTTGGTCACAATTTTTTTGAATATATTTTAAATTTATTTATGGACTTATGACTTTAACATTGCCTTTTCTCGATAGTTATGTGCCGCCTGATGGCTTGATTGATAAATTTGTGTGCACGAAGATTTGATCAGTTGACATCGGCTTAGCTGACTTAATGTGGCAAAATTGTTTTGGAATATTTTAACGGTGAATACATAAAAACTGCGTATCAGCTGATTTCTATTTTAAATATTCATGGCGTAGGTGATTTTACCCATTTGGCTTGAAGGGACAAAGGTAAAGGTATTTTTCACGTGTTTAGAAAAACAAAACCAAACAAAACAAAAATATATACAGTGAAACCTCCCACAAGCGGACACTCACGGTTCCACAATGTTCGTCCGCTTATGGGGGTTGAAAAAAAACTCTAGGTTAAAATTACTATCTCACCTCTTTAAATAATTTTTTTATGTTCTCTTATGGTACGTTCAGTTTTTTTCATATTTATTGAAAAATATATAATATATGTATGTATGTACATTTTTATATTGGGAACAATGAGTATATTTACACATTTGAATATACATATTTGATTGAACATATTTATATTTTAGGCTTCAAAAATCCATATACCGTCTGTCGTAGATTTTCCTGTTTATGTTTCAGAAAAAGGTTTTCAAGATGACATTCTAAAGTCTTGGCGTATTGGAATCCAGTAATATCGTCTCTTAGAAATTGTTTAATGCGACGCAGTTGTTCTAATGCTTCAGGATATGACTTGATCTGACATTCATCCTGGACACATACATGATTTGAGTCTTCGCTTTCTCCGTCAGATAATTCCTCAGTATTAATTTCGTCAATGGCAACGTCAATATTATTGTCTTCTGTATTAACAACTTCGTCGATTAACAAAAACTCTTCTGTATACTGACCTTGCTGATTTTCATTTAAAATCTGTATCAAAGCCGCTAGTGTCGATATGGGAATATAATCCTCTGCCTCAAAGTCAGAACATTCAAGCGGAGCTTTTTGAAACCCGGCTTTCGAAAAACAATTCATAATTGTTTCTGCCGTTACGTTGTCCCATGAAGATTTAATAAAAAAAAACAGCCTCCAAAATGTCAAAAGTTTTTGAAAGTCTGTCCATTGGAATGTCTCCTAATTTTGTCAAAATATGTTTGATTATATGGCATCTGTAATGACACCTAAAATTTTGTATTATACCCTGATCGAGGGGCTGACAAACGGATGTTGTATTAGCAGGTAAAAAGATCAACTTTATGTTATCTAGTTTAATATCTCGAGGGTGAGTTGTAGCATTGTCTAAAAATAATAAAATTTTTCTCTTCTGGCAGCCTATTTTTTTATCAAGCATTTCTAGCCACTCACACATAATTTCACGAGACATCTAAGCTTTCCGGTTTAACTTCCATTCCACTGGCAAACTTCCTATATTGCCTCTTTTAAAGGCTCGTGAGCATGCTGCTTTTCCGATAACCAATGGTTTTTCTTTGTTTCCAACCATATTGGCACACAATCCTCGAAATTAACCTCGGAAGATTCCCCACATATTCTTTTAAAGTCACATTATGACGCCTACGCCATTTCTCCAACCATCCATTTGACGCAGAAAAATTTTGAATACCTAGGCGATTTCTTTTGCTTTTTCCTTTATAATAATACCCGATATTGGTATATTTTGGCTTCTGGCCTTAACGAACCATTCGAAACTCAAATGGTCAATTTTTGAGCCATCCGCGTTTAAAAACTTTTTCTTTTTGTTGATGTTATCACCGCCCATCCATATATTTTTAATATCTTTTATTTCAACTATTGTCTATCTACTATCTTTGTTGTCCGTGGATTAGAGTATCGCGTCCGCTTATGAGAGGTTTTTATTGTTTTCTTTACACATTTGTTCAGTGATATATTTTGCTTGTCCGCTACCGAGAGGTCCGCGTCCGCTTTCGAGAGGTGATTAGAACAAAAAAAAAATGAGAAAAAGTGTCCGCGTCCGGTTATTAGAGTGGAATTCGTTCTAAAAACACAACATAAAGCTTGGTTCCTCAGTTTTTGTCCGGTTATGGGGAGTGACCGCTTATTGGAGGTGTCCGCAAGGGGAGGTTTCACTGTATATACATATATATTGTATATTTGTAACTCAAATAATGCTTGTAAAACAACTCCAATCAACATTTGTCAGCTGCCAGCTGTGGTCCATTTATCGTTTAATCAACCCAAAGCTATCAGACAGATGTGCGCCTTACGGCCATTGAGAGACCACATGTTTTTTAGACATTTATTGATTAAGTTTCGATTAATTGATAATTAGATATTGAGCAAATCGACATAAAATACCCTAATACAGTTGACCAGACTTAAATTTTATGTTGATGAATTAAATATGACGCCAGCAGAAAACCATGTAGTTGTAAATATTTTTGTTTTGCCACACAATGATTATATCATAGTTTTGGTGATATCAGTCGCATGCTGTAAATTGTTAATACCAATGCTTTGTTTGTTATTTATTATTATTAGTATTGCTTATAGATGATTAAAATGTGTCACAGGCCCAAAACGAACCGAGTTTCATGACTATTTTCAGAAAGTAGACATCAGCCGAGTTTGTAAAATTTTCACTTTACGATTTTTGTAGACCTAAATTTGCTTTTTTGCTGGATTTATGAGAAACTTTTCTAAACTTGCGTTTATATTCACAAAATTGCCATTATATATACATACGAATTTTATCGAGCAAAAAATATTTTTTGAGGTGAAATTATCAAAAAAACAACAATTCTTTCATTTTTTTTTCATTAAAACATCAATGAATGATACTGCCTTTGCTTAGTTTGGAAAAAAAGGCAAAGTGACCATACAGAAAACTCGATCTAACTTGTACAAACCCAGCTGGGATATTTTTCTAAGGTAAGTGTAATTTATTCTTCGAATTAATGCTTTCAAACACAAGTATTTTTATGCTATTAATATCTTATAAATTCCGAATATGACCCAAGGTGGCCAATGAAAGCGATTATTCGCAATATTTCACCCACAACTTCTCCCAGCGGATACAATTTTTCAAAATATGTTTTTAAATAGTTAAGATACATCGCGTGTTTAAACCAAGTCGGCCGCTTTAAAGCCGGTTTTTCGCAAAAACTTGTCCGGATCCGATATAATCACCCTATCGGCAGTTTTATAGTTGCTGTTATTGTATTGGTGCTCCACCAATTTTGATTGTTTAACTGAAATATTAGTTATTTTTTTGAAGTTTTTGAAAAATTGTTGCAAACAACTTTTAGCACATATTTGTACGAGTGTACATACATATGTATGTGCACACACTCCAATCAAAACACAAAGCGTTCGTTTATTACAATTGACGTTAAATATAAGTATAATTTAATATATTCGCACATATAGAAATGTAAAATAACGTTTGAATATCTCTTTAATTCAATGAATTTATTTTTATACTCAGTTCCCGTATACGCCCTTTTATTTTGATCGAAAAATATTCAATACTTCAATATTAATCTAATTTAAGAATTAGAAACACGTCGGCATCGAATTCTAAATAAATAAGAAGCCCGCACAAATTGCACGCCTTTTATTATCGAATGTTTACAGCAGACTGAAAACGGCGCGAAAATGTTAGCAACATTTACTGGCATGGTTGCAGACAGTCGATAGCGGTGGGTAGCTTTGTTATTGTTGCTAACAAAGTGTATTTTGTTTATATACACACGCGAATAATGTGTCTTGTGTACAGGGATGCCATTAAAGAAAATGATACATGTGAAATTCGAATTAAATAAATATTGAAATACATACATACATATATACATATATGTATATATACAGCTATGGACACGTAAATGGCACAAAATTTCATATGAACGCAATGTGAAAAATTTTCAAACATAAATTTTAGGTAATGCAAAATTGTGTTTGGAAAAAAATTAACTCAAAATGGGGTCAGGTAAACAACAACAATTGAAGAAAGAAGGGTCATATGGAAAATGCATAAAGCAGGGAAAAAAGTTGCAGAAATGGCTAAAATTTTGAGCTGTTCACGAAAAAAAGTATACAATGCAATTAATTCAGTTGCTGGTAACCCCGAAATACTGACAAAAGGCAAAACACGGAAGCCAACACCACAAAACCACCCATGCGCGAACGGATGCTGCCATTATAAGGATGGTGAAAGTTGATCCTTTTATGTCATCGCGGCAGATAGCATCCGATATTAGTCAGTCATTGGACACAGAAATATCCTCTCGGCTTGTTAGAAAGCGGTTAAACGAGGCAAACTTGTTTGGACGCATTTCCAGGAAAAAAACCGCTTCTGTCTATGAAAAATATTTCGAAACGGCTATCTTTCGCCAGAACTAATGAAGGGAAAAGTCTAAATTTTTGGAAAAACGTGCTGCGGAGTGACGAAACCAAAACCAACAGGATAGGAGCAGATGGGAGAGTATTTGTACACCGACCGATATGCCAAGAATACAATCCTAGGTTCACCCAGAAGACGGTCAAACACGGTGCCGGAAATATCATGGTGTGGGGTGCATTTTCTTGGCACGGAATAGGCCCACTCGTTCGAATTGATGGTAAAATGGACAAGTTTCAGTACTTGAATGATTTAAAAAACCACATGGAACCGTATGCCTTTGAAAATATGCCCATTAAATGGTGTTTTATGCAAGACAATGACCCCAAACACTCCTCCAAACTGGTAAAGAGTTGGTTTAGTACGGAAAAAATTGATGTTTTGGACTGGCCTGCTCAAAGCCCTGACTTAAATCCAATCGAAAATCTGTGGAATGAAATTAAGATGGAAGTGGCAAGGAAAAACTATAAAAATTTGGATGATCTTTGGTCTGCCGTTTAGGAATCATGGTACTCCATACCTAACAACAAGTGCCAAGAACTCGTAGAAAGTATGAGTCGCAGGTGTGAAGCAGTAATTCAAAACAAAGGCTACAGCACAAAATATTAATAACTTCCAGGTTTGTGAAACAAAAACAAGAAACAAATATTCTTTTGACTAGATTTTCTTTAATTTTTTAAGGTTTTGTCATTTAAGTGTCCAACAAATTCTGTTACCTTTTCAGAATTTTTAAATTTTTTTGGTGTTCAAATTGAATTCAATATTTGTTTTGTGTTATCGTTGAATATAAGAAATAAATCTTTATAAAGAAGCAAATACCTGTTCGTTTTTTTTTAAATTGACGTTAGTATAGCATATCAAAGTTGGCTTTAAAAAATGTGCCATTTACGTGTCCATAGCTGTACATGGTCAGAAAATATGATACTTTATAATAGAAACAGTGCACTGCAGTTTTTTTGGTGATAGCAACAAATTTCAAACGTTATAAATTCCAATAAGTTGACCTTAAATGTAAAAGTAATAAAGTAATTTTAAGTATTTTTAAGTATAGAAAAATTTAAGAAACAAGGAGAAGCGATATATGAAATGGCAGAACTAATGACATGTTCAAACAAAAAAGTTTTAATGCTATTTTCTTAAAGCACCAAAAACGAAAACTCCAGGAAGAAAATGCAAAATTCTGGGAAGAGAAAAAAAATTAATCGTTATAGCAAAATGAAACCTCTTTTGTCAACAAACGAGCTGAAAACTTAGCTAAGTTTGCAAGTTACAAGTTGGACAGTTCGATACCAGTTGGTAGAAGCCGGTTTAATAGCAACCCAGAACAAAATAAAAAAGCTTCAATTTGCAAGAAAACGTCTCTTCCGTCGAAACTGGAAAAAAGTGCTAGGGACGGATTAGAAATGTGCTTTGACGGAAAACAATATGTTCGACGGTTCACAAGTACAGCATTTCATCCCAGATATACACATATGTACGAAAAAAAAAACAGTGAAGCTCTGTGGCAAATCAATAAAGGTATTCGGAGGAAAGAATAGGTCCAATATTTTGAATAAAAGATAAAATACCTGCGGTGGAGTATGTGAGAATATTGGATACGCTTCGCTCTGCGAGGGAAGAAATGCCACTAAGATGGGAGGGAGTTTATGCAGGACAACGATCCCAAGCATTCATCAAAATTAGCAAAGTGAATGTTTTAAATTGCGCGTCGCAGTCTCCTGACTTAAGCCCAATTGAGCATCTTTGGGCAGAACTGAAAAACATAATCGGGATTTTCAAAGCCACAAATAGAGAAGAAATGTAATTAATATTTCGCAAAAATGGGAAAACTAAGGACAAGAAAAATAGTTATTAGTGTTGATTGGGCTATAGTGCACAAGAGCAAAGTCAACTGTGCAAATAGTGCTCGAAATAAATCAAGAATAATCGGTGGATGCTTCCTGAAGATAACTCATCTCTTTGGGTAGTATTAGCAGAAAAAACACTCTCTTTCAAAAAGACGCACAAAATCACTAATATAAACCTTTTGAGTTTTGGTTAACGTTTTTTGGACCGCCCCAACCAAGATAAGTTGGCTCGGTCTAAATGGAAAAACTTTTTTTAGTCACCTAAGCGAAGAGAACTAAAAAAAAGTGGCAAAATCATCATGGTCTGAAGGCCATTTCCTTGAAACGGCGTGGAAACAATTGTGCGCGTAAATGGTACAATAAAATGGGTAAATTTTCTGTATTTCCATATATTCCAGAACAATATTCGAAAATTTTTGGTTTAAGAAAATATGACATCAACAACAAATCTGACCTTAAAAAGGCGATACTTGAAGAGATACTTGTTTTTTCATTTTCGTAAAATAATATGAAATATAGAACACTTTATACAAATATCGTATCTGTATCAAATAAGGTGTGAGTGACTGTATATTTACATAAATATGTATATAATTGGCGCTTACACCCCTTTTTGGCGTTTGGCTGAGCACCTCCTCCTATTTGTGGCGCGCGTTTTTGTGTTTCTCCACCAATGGAGGGACATACGACAATGGGAGGTTTGCCATTGCCCGCTCGGGCCGACCGCTTTAGAGAAAAATCTTTCTATCATTTGGTGTTTCATGTTTTTTAGTGCTCTAGTTTGTTGAATTTATTGTAAAAATATTATGGATACCTTAGCTTTCATAATAAAACTTGTTAATGAATTTAATAAAAAATCACTTCGTAACTTGTTCGGGATTTTAAAAAAATTGTCGTGCATCACACTTCTTTATATGACTACGTACGTCCGGTTAGCATTTAAATAAACAAATTTGCATCTTCTTCCGCAATGTGAAACTTAATTCTTCAATACCATCTCAGCGATTTACGTATCTAGCAATCCTTGTGGAAACCCTCCGAAATGGCAAGCCTGCTTGCATATCTAATAAAACTGCTTTATGTTGCGTTTAACTGTTTTGCAACATGTACCTATGCATATGCTAAAGCATCAAATGTTGCGCAACATGTACACCTTCCTAGCCACATGCATATCGAACTGTTTCGCAACATCGAATGATAGTGGAGCGTATCAACATGTTGCTGTTCGCAAAGAAAAAAATGCTGATTGAGAAAAATATTTGGTTCCACTTGCCGTAAACTGCATGTTGATGCCAAGGGTCTGCCACCAGCTAAAACGGATATTCTACTGACTCAGCTGAGCTTATTATTCAAGTGAATTGCTTTATGAACTACTTTTATGAGAATACTTTGTATGCAAATATTTTTTGTTCTGCAGCTGTCTTTGTATACCGCTGAAAAAAATTTTGATAATACATACTTATTGCAAACCATGGAGGTATGCGCTCGTATGACGTGTGCTAAAAAGGATGCGCTTTTGTCTAATAACAAACATTTACATGTATGTACGTACATATAAGTGTATGCGCACATACAAACATACATACATTTGAATGTATGGCAGGTGTGTGTGTGGGAGAGCATTTCTTGTTCGTAATAAATATCGTCACAATTTCGCTTCCGCTCTTTCCTTGCACAGCTGCGGGCAAATTTGCGGCAACAATGAAGATTGTTTTTGGATTTTTCTACCCGAAGTCAGCAGTTTGTGAGCGGTTGGGGATGGTAATAGCCTCGTTTGCGGTGTCGTTCGCCAGTAGTTAATGATGTGCAATAAAATTGTGGTTTAGTCCAACCCACATTTACGCTTTTCATGCTCATCATTCTTTGTTGGCACTATTCTTTTTATATTTTAGAATGTTATATTTCTTAAAAAATAAGTTCATCTGTACAAATAAATTAAAGCAAAATGTGTGCAAGGTCGCTCATACATCTTACGCAAGGACCGAGCGAGTGGAGTAGAGGAGTAGTTAATCTCGTCGTCGAGGCTTAAAGGGAACAAACTTAGAGAACCCTTAGAGCTGATATGTTGTTTGCTAACATATTCTACATATTTCGATGTATAAAATCTAAATCCGCAAGCTAGATTATGTCGTATGAATAGCTTCTAGTGCATAGCTGCGCTGCTGAAATCAAAAAAACGTCTAGGACCGAAGCTTCTAAAGGCCCAACTGGTGCAATCGGAACAATATTCCATATAAATTTGGTACGTGGTCTCTGGGCATTTTTAGCTTATTTAACTTCCTTTAAAGACGATGTATTTACAAAAAAATACCTCAATCTTAACATTACTAATTTGGCCTAGATTTAATAATCCTTTTTGATAAATTTTAAAATTTACAGAATAGAAAAGACTAGAAAAAATGAAGGTTTGCACTCATTACGAAGCCTCATATAAACCTAGTCCACTCAACAAAACTGGGAAGGGGATGTGTTGGGCTGAGCGTATGCACCTCCTTTTTCTCGCTATGGCATCGTTTTCAAGATGATATGTAATGTTCTTTTTCACCTGTGGCTCTCTGTTAGTTGTCATTTTAAAGTTTACTCTCATCAAATATGTGAAGAATTCGCACATTTTTTTTATCGTAAAGTTTGCCCAAATGTTGTCATACCTATATAATTATCATCTTTTCAAGAGTTCCAATTACCATATTTCCGACATTAAAATTAATTGTTTTTTTTTGGTGAAGGTCAAAAATTTTCTTTAAATCTACCCGATCTCCGAAGAAATCTGAGTAAATTTGTGGTGCCAAGGAGCCAAGGTGGTCGGTTCTTAACACATCAGTGCCAAAGACCTCAAACCTGATTCGAGCGAAGGCGGGGCAGTCGCACAAGAAGTGGTCCACCGTCTCATCCTCCTCTTCACAAGCAGGGCAGAGTACACTTTCTGAGATGCCCAACCTTTCCATGTGCTTCGCCCACAGAAAGTGGCCCATCATTAGTCCAACCAGCCGTCTGCACTCCCCTCTGCTTAATGACAGTAGGGTCCATCAGTTTAGTCCATCTGCAGCCTCTCTTAGCCTGCCAAGCTCGCTTGTGGGTGGTAGTTACCCATTTGCTAGCCGTGGCTGTGAAGGGAGTGGCAAAACGGGCTCTGGGCCAAAGAAGTTGTCCTCAGAGCCCATCTTTGCTAAGGAGTCAGAGATCTCGTTACCGGCGATACCCACGTGTCCCGGGACCCATGTTAGCATCAGGCTATTATGTCTACCGACATAGTTCAGCCTGGATGTACAGGACTTGACTACCACTGATGTGGTTGGAGGGCTGTCTAAGGCCATAAGCGCAGCTTGGCTGTCGCTGCAGACACATATAGATCTGCCGCTTCATCGTTTTTTCACAACAAAGTTTATCGCTTCTTGAACTCCATACACCTCCCCTTGAAACACAGATGCATGCATTCCAAGAGCAAAGTGCAGGTTTGTCCCGCTGGATTCCACGTATACCCCAGAGCCGGAGCCATGCTCGGTCCTGGAGCCATCTGTAAAAATGCGAAAACAGTGTTTGCCGGGCTCATTTTCTGAGCCTTCCCACAACTGAGCCTCTGGTAGCACTACACTGTATCTCTTTTCAAGTACGACTCTTGATGGCATGGAGTCTCCCGCTAGAGAGAGTCTACTCATCCAGATCACTGATGCATAGGTGATAATAGGTCTTATCATAGCCGTGTAGATCCATAGGACCTTACTAGGAAAGCTGTCAGTGCCAGAAAGCTGTCAGTGCTTTGGATGCCTTTGTTCAACGTGTGATTTCCATAGGAGCTTACTATCATGGAGTACTCCAAGATATTTAATTTCCTTGGATAGCTGGATTGTGACTCCTTTTAGCTAGTGCTAGTATAACTAGATGCAGAAATACTTGGACCTTGCATTGTTGAACGACTTGGTTAGCTAATATAAAACCACCATTTGTATATTATAAACATTTGAAAATTTTCTAAGATCGAATTAAGATCGCCAAACGGTGATATCAATTGGCTGCGTGAAAGTTGCGATTTAACTCCATTAGACTCGTTTTTGTGAGCGCTGTTAAGGATAAATGTTACGCAAACCATCCAGGGGCAATTCGAAAATTGAAACATTAAAGCTATAAGACAAGTGCCGAAACTCAAGAAAATGTACTGAAAATTGGATTGAGAGACTGCATTGGAGCCGTGGAAGCCACTTGAACGAAATTATGCTCCATGCTGAAAGACAAGTTTTAGGTACTTTTTCCAATAAAAAATCAGCTGCAACATATTCAAATGGACTACCATGTATATTGTAAATATTATATATTATGATACAAGCCATATACCACCCTGTATATTGGCATACATATCCACTACTTAGCTCGGTACTTTGGCATGACTCTAAATTTGCAACATTTCCAAATAAAATACTTAGCTTTTATTTTCTTTTCCCTCTTTAAAATATTTATTCAACAAACTTCTTATTGCTCTTCCTTACAAAAATACTTTAAGGACATTCGCGCTGTTGCATTTGGAAATGTGAAGGTTTTTACGTCAACGCACTTTTTTAGGAGGGCAACAAGTAACTGGTGAGGGTGGTTAAAATGCAACTGAAAAAGCTCTTGGATAAGCAGAAAAATTGTGCGTTCAATATAATTTGAAAAGCACTTTAATATTAAAACTTATTTGTTTAAGGACGGTAGGTACACGTCAAAAGTACACTAATTTTAAAAGATGCATAAATTGAAATGTTCATATATTTTAAGGCAAACGTCAAACATGAAAAAGTACATCTTAATAGTAGTGGAATGAGCAAGTGAGTTTGTTTTTTAAATTAAATTGGACAGAAATTTTGAGAACACAAGAGTGCAAACAACAATGAAGAGCAAAAAACAATTTTCTGACTGTATATGTATATCGCTCATTTGCTGCAACGTCGTCATAACTCAAAAACCGCAAAATTTTAGTTAACATCACTAATATATCGGAAATAGTATGTTTGATCTACTGACAAAGTGTTATATCCGAAGTTTTAACATTTCACGCAGCATCGCGATAGATGCCTTTCGCTCTAATTACATATCCTATTGCGTCGTATTTGCAACAACGTATTATCTCAGTTGTGCGTCGGCTTTTGTGTGGTTAACATCGTGAAGTTCTCTAAAAAAGTGTCATATTTCGTTTTGTGACAATATTAATAAAAGATAAGTTCACTTTTATATATCTTTCTCTATCGTGTATATTGCATTATTTTAAGATATGACGTTGTGCATGTAAAAATTTGAGTGAAATCTTGTAGTGTTTTTGAATGTTATGACGTTTTTGCAGAAAATAATAATTTTTATTTCAGTACTACTTTGTCTTGAAACACTATTACAAACAAGATGTATTAGTGAAGCAATAGTGTATTAAAGAACTATTTACTGTTATGACATTCTTGCACTAAATATTTTTTAAGTATAAATTATTTGCTATTAATCATTTCCATTTATGCCAGTATTGTTGTCATTTTCAGTCAAAAAATAATGGAAACTAATTCTCGATCCGCCAAAATGGTGGGAATGGCTTTAAAAAACAAGATGGAAAGGGTAAAGAATGCCAGATAAAAAGTACATCAACAGTGAAATCAGACTCATTAGGCTCGAGCTCATTTTCTGAGGATGATGACGATTCCGTACGTGATACCACATACATTCCACCCGATATTGACAGTAAGAGTAACAGTCACTGCGAACCAAATTCAACATCAGACAGTTCTGAGGCTAACACAACCGGTGTCGAAACTGCGATGATTTTTACGAGTCCACTAAAAAAAGGAGTAAAGCGTAAACGAAATGAGAGTAATTGGGTAAGAAATGTAAACAAAAAGTTGAGAAATAGTGGAAAAGAATACACAATGAGGTCTACGTGTCAAAAAGTTCGAAAAGAGAGAAAAATTGAACCTCCATGGACAGAGAAGTGTAAGCGAAAGTGTTTTGAAAAATTTACAGAAGAGGAACGGATGGTATATTTTAGATCATACTGGGATTTGGCTATGTACGAAAAACAGCGTCTATTTATTCAGAATAGTATGGAGCTCATTCAGTTTAAATATCGTTATGTGCGTGAAGGTGGTACGAGAAAGAAAAGGGGAAATAATAATGGCTTCTATTTCCATCTCAATGGGCAGAAAGTTCGAGTATGCAAACTGTTTTTTAAAAATACTTTGAATATTAATGATCGCCCAATAAGAACTGTGCAGGAGAAACGAAATAAGGTGGCAAATGTTTTACTGATGGAGGATTGTCGAGGAAAACATGGAAAACAAAGAAAAATTGATGAAATTGTAAGGGAAGTTGTTAAAAGCTTTATCGATAAAATCCCTAAAATCGAAAGTCATTACACTCGCGCAAAGACCAGTAAACATTTTATTGATGGTAGCAAATCTATTGCAGACATTCACCGAGACTACGTCGCGGAGTGTAAAGATAAAAACGTTCCGTTTGTTAACTATGTAATGTTTTATCGAATATTTACAGAAGATTATAATATTTCGTTCTTTACGCCAAAAAAAGACTTATGTGAAACATGTTGTGCCTACGATATCGCTGAGGGTGATGAAAAAAATAAACAAGAAGAATATTATAATCAGCATATCGTAGAAAAAGAATTATCCAGAAAGGAAAAAAAGTATGATAAGGAGGAAGGCTATGCTAATGTGGTAGTATACGATTTACAAGCCGTCATGCAGATTCCAAAGGGCGATGTCTCAGTTTTTTATTATAAATCAAAACTAAATGTATTCAATCAACGATCTAAAGAGTAACGAATGTGAATGTTTTGTTGGGATGAATCCAATAAAAGAGCTGTGTCAAGTGATGAAGACTTCATATTTTATTCGGACAATTGTACGGCCCAGCAAAAAAATAAGTTCATGGTGGCCCTCTACCTCTACGCTGTATCTCATCTCAACGTAAAAAGCATAACTCATAAGTACCTAATCAAAGGCCACACGCAAAACGAGGGAGATTCCGCCCACTCTTTAATTGAACGTCAAGTAAAACGACAGCTGAAAGGTGGTCCAATGTACACGCCAGATTCATTTATATCTGTAATTCGTGGTGCCAAAAAAATTGAAAGCCATTTAACGTTACGGAATTGTGCTTTAAATACTTCTTTGATATGAAGGCTTTTGCAACTGAAATGGGAGTCCAAAATATGGCACAGATAAATATTTTCACAGTGGTGGTTCTGCAAGTTCGGCGCGATTCACCTAACACCATTTTCTTTAAAACATCTTATAACGAAAACGAATTTAAGGTAGCAAATAATATCATTAAAAAGAAAAACATGAAGGATATTGCAATGACAAGAGCATTTTATACAAAACCTCAGATAGCGGACCGCAAAAAAAAGATCTACTACAGGGTAGGCCATTTAAAGCGGGCCCATCGGGCAACCCTATAACTTTTGACAGGAACGTCAGATCGACTAATGACATAGCGCGTTGGAAGCGTCAGTCCAAGACAATTTTTACCATGGAGCAGTACACTCCAAAAGAACGCGCTGAAATAATTCAGCTTTACATCCAAAATAACTTCTCAATTGTGAAAACTCAACGTGCGTTTAAAAAAAAAAATAAAGTTAAAAGTGCGCCATCCAAAAGCACTTTACAGCGTTTATACGCAAAATTTATTAACCACGGTAGTCTCAGCAATACCAGCCACGCATCCAGACAACGTACACGACGTTCTGCTGAAAATATCGAGGCTGTACGAGCCAGTGTTGAGGAGGCTCCGCGAACATCGAGTTATCGTCGTTCTCAGGAATTAGGCATCGCCAGGACAACACTCAGGCGCATAATTCTCATCGATTTGAAAATGTTTTCGTACAAAATTCAAATGGCACAAAAATTAAACCCGATTTTTTGAAGCCATTGTTCCCTGGAAGGTTGATTTCGAAAAATGGTGATTTTCCGTGGCCACCGAGATCACCAGATTTGACGCCACCGGACTTTTATTTGTGGGGTTATCTGAAATCCAAGGTATACATCAACAAGCCAAGGACTCTAACTCAACTTAAAAACAATATCCGACGCGAAATCGCCGCCATACCGGCCGAAATATTGGCCAAAACGATGGAAAACGCCGAAAAAAGGACACATTTGGCCATCAAGGCCAGAGGCAAACATTTAAAGGATATCATTTTCAAAAACTAGCTGGAACAAATCTCCTTGAATCAAAATAAATGATTTTTCATATCAACACAAAAAAAAATGTTTTTTTCAATGTTTTTTTTCAGAAACAAATGGGCCCGCTTTAAATGGCCTACCCTGTAGAATTGATACAGAAAAATCACATTCATAAGTATTATAGACCTTTTTACGAGCAATTGTAATCCTTATTCAATTCATTTTTTTATTTAAAATGAATATTATTTTTTACGTGAATTTATGTTTCTTTATTTTTGTACCTGAAGTAATATGTTAATTTTTATGTTACAATAAAATATGCAATGCATGCAAAAAATTTTATTTAATATCCATATTTTTTTCTCTTATAATGTTTAGTAAGGTGCAAATATAATACAGTCACAAGTCAGAATTTGCAATAGGTTTCAGCTATAAAACCTTTTGTTATTTGCAGTAACGTCACAATTTTAATTATGTCAGCCCATAAAACCTATTTTTGCAGCAACAACGTCATAAGAAAAACTCGGAGTACTTTTGAGCCTACAGAAAAAAGTCCATTATACATTTCAACCTTTAATTTACATATACGTCTTAACCAGATGCTATTTCAGCAAAATTGACCATAATATTCTTTTCATATACAATTTTAATATATATAAAACAATTTAAAAACTGAAAAATGCGTCTCCTGTAAAATCACAATTTTTGAGTTATGACGACGTTGCAGCAAATGAGCGATATATACTTTATATATGACTCTATATGATACACCGGAAAACTGTATTTGATTTTAATTGATTTTGCTTTAGGTTCAATGAATTCTCACCGTTCAAAAATACTCAATATTTTTGTTGAATTTTTCTTAAAATTGATTCTTAAGCTACAGCTATAAAGGGTTCATAGCACAAGCCGATACAAATTATGAAAGAATAACCAGACTACGCTTGTCCGAAGGGGTTTGATGTACTAACTTTTTCCATTATTATTAACGATCAATTGCGAAATTATCCTAAAGCCATTTTCAAAAACGGAGAGCGGCGTTCAGTGTCCGACCACCCTGGAAGAGGTGCTTATCGAAATAATAGCGCTGAAGGCAACACCGTAGAAGCTGTACGGCAGTGTTACAGATGTTGCATCTGTCTCAAATCGCCATCGCTCCGGTAAATTGAGGATTTCCAGAACAACATTGCGGAGAATTCGGAAATTGGCTGTTAAGTTGCAGCCATACCAATTTTAAATTGTGCAAATACTGGCAACCCAAGACCACGAACAACTAACGTGTTGGTCCACCCTATGTGTAGTAGTTACGTATGAAAATCGGGTTTAAAGGAGAAAAGTTGTATCTGAGTTGCTTTTGCGAACTTTAAAAAAAATTCCTAGCCTCAAATATAGTCAAAAATCGTTAAGCAGGCATATCTCGAAAATTGAGCTACACTGACGCTAGGTTAGAATTAAACAAGTCAGAAAACCGCAGAAAATTGTAGTCCAGTTCTTGCTTTTGGAAGTGAATCAAATTTTGTCTGCCTGAATAGTGCAAATATTGCATTAAAGCAGCAGTTTGGAAGGGAAGAAAGTTATTTAAAGTGGTGCAAAATTAATCATCCGCTTTTGTTTTTGAATAATTTTTTACTAAAATAAAAAGAAAATGATTTTGAGTGATGGACATTTTTTTTTGACAAGTGTTAAATATGACTGACTTACGATGCCATTTGCAAATATTATAAAAATTATCATAGGATGATGAATTTTACGCCACCTTGTCCACAAATATTGTTAAAATACTTCATCTATCCGGAAGTCAACCCAGACAAAACACAACTAAGTCCAATTATGCTCAAGGGGGAAGCTCTTGTGATTTCGGAAGAAACCAAGTACTTGGGACTAATCATAGATAGGAAACTGACTTGGAAGTCAAACATCTTAGAAAGAGTCAGGAAAGCGAACCTAGCTTTTTATGCCTGTAAGAGAGTTTTAGGTAAGACCTGGGGAATAAACCTAAGGTTGCTCATTGGCTTTACACTGCTGTCGTCAGACCCATTCTTCTATATAGAAATGTTGTCTGGTGGTGTGCTATGCAGAAAAAAACCTATTCTAATTTATTGAATAAGGTGCAGAGATCAGCGGAATTAGCAATATGTGGCGTCATGAAAACCACGCCATCCATGGCTTTGGATATCAGACTACATCTGCCACCCCTAGATCTCTTCTGCAAATACTCAGCGGCCTGCTCCGCTTTAAGGCTCAAAGCGAACTCACAATGGAAGACTGTCACACATGGACATTCAACCATCTTAGACTCTTACACGGATATACCCAGTAACTGTGATTATCACCCTCCCATTATTTGCTTCGAAAGGAATTTCCTAATGAAAATCCCTTCTAGACTGGAATGGCTTGAAGAAGATCCAACACCCAACACACCCGTTAAGATCTACACGGACGGGTCTAAAATGGACACCAGTGTAGGATCAGGATTATTTTGCGAAGAGCTTTCTATTAGTGAATCCTTTAAACTACCGGATCACTGTAGTGTTTTTCAAGCGGAAATAAACGCTATTCATGAAGCCTTAAAATGGCTAAAGATGAACAGAATATCATCAACGGATATCTGCATTCTATCAGACAGCCAGGCTGCCTACGAGCCCTGGATGCATTCCAAACAACATCAAGGAGTGTCTTACGTTGTCGCGAATCCCTAAATGAGATGGAAAAACAATATCGTATAATCTTATGCTGGGTTCCAGGCCACAGAGATATACCAGGGAACTGTAGGGCAGACCAACTTGCAAGAGAAGGTACCTGTATGCCAGATATAAGTAATTTTATGGAGATACCTCTCGCAACTTGTAAGCTTCTCATTAAGGACGCATTAATCAGGTCTGCAAATCAAAGATAGATTAGCGTGAACACTTGTGAAATTGCTAGGCAAACATGGCCAAGGCTAAATTTACGTCTGTCCAAGAGTATTATAAAACTGAATAGACTTCAAATCAGGACCTTAGTAGGGGCCCTCACAGGACATTGTCTCATAGGAAATCATGCAAAGAGATTAGGCGTTTACACGCATGATTTCTGTCGTAGCTGCAGAAATGAGGAAGAGTTGGAAACAATTCAACACCTTTTTTGCACATGCCCAGCTCTGGCCAGAAGCAGGAACCGATTTTTAAAATCCTACTTCTTAACGAATATAGATAATCTATACAATATGGAGAGAGAAATGTAGCTCAGCCCCTGCGGTTCACAACGGACCCATTTCGTGTTCTAAGTGGCATCGTTGTCTCTATGTGCGATGCGGCTGCCAAACCTAACCTAACCTAACCTACTTCATCTATCCAACCCATTAAACGATTTCGTCGTAAAATGTGGACATTCAGAAAATCTAGAATTTTTGTTTTATTTAGTATACACTTTTTTATTGTTACCCTAAAATTGCAGTAAAAGTAAAAATTGTGAAAATTTTAAGGAAATGAAATTTAAATGTATTTTTTGAACTAATTTCCTCATTCAACACAAACAAAACATGCCTTCCATTCAATCAACACTAATAATGAGAACGGCAAGCAATGTGGCGGTCACGGTCAAGTACAAAATTATTCAATTACAGCCTCGCAAGCTGGGTAACCATCGTGTGACAACACAATTGTCTTCGCATGTTTGTGCTTTATCGTAAAAACTACTTCTAGTACTACTTAGTAACAGGTGTTTTTATAGCGGCATGGAAATTTCGATGGTGTTATTTGTGAAATCAGCTGTTCAAATAAACGCATGGTTTGACATTTCAGCCAATAAGTTCAAGTTATGCTCACAATAAAGCGATATTTTAGTTTGAGGAAAAGCTGAAAATTGTTTTTTTGTTGTTTTCTTGTTTTGCTACAATGTGACATGAAAAAATCCGCTGACTAGGCGCATCAATTTACTCAAATAAGAAAATGATAAATCTTTGAGAACATGAATAGGAGAATAAAAGGCAAAACATATCTAATTAAATATACGAGTATAAGAAGTAAGTAAAAGTTTCTGTCCAGTTTCGTGATAGTGATAGTGATTAGCATAGGAAGAGTAGAGAAACCAAGGAAAGCGGCAGTGTTACCTGAGCTCCAGGGTGATATTGATAACAAAACAATCCGCTGCCCCTGAACTTGGTATTTTTTTCAATTTTTTTTTTTTGTGTTCGCTTACTATTTGTTTTGTTTATTTATTTGTTGAAGTTTATGATTACAGGAACCTTGCAGACTTGATACATATATTTACTAAAATTTTTTTCAAGCCTTGAAGTACAAAATGCTTACAGACTAGCATTAATCTAAATGTAGATGCATCTTAAAATTGGGACAAATATGAAATACCTCAGCTAAGATGAAATACTAATGATGAGGCGCAGAGAAAAAAGTACGTAAATATTTAGCTAAAAACGGTCTTGATTGCATGAACAGCACAAGTTCTTGATATGGGAACGTTGACACCATGACTACTGCTAGAAAAATCAATTTTAAAGAATTCTGAATGGCGAAGAATTCTAGAAGGAATGTTAAAAGCGATTTTTTTTAAAAGGGCAGTCAATAGAGCCAGTTATTATCAATGACAAATGCGCACGCTAAAATGGATCTTCTGCCCTCAAGAGTTGTTTATTAGCTACGAGAATAGTAAGAAGGTAGTGGTAGTGAAAAATTTAGTGAACGTAGAAAAAATTTTAGAAAAATATTTGGCACACACTCAAAGCAAATAGATTGGAGAACAAAAACAAACTTTAATCATCGAAAATCACTTTATTGTTTTTCAAAATATTCTCCATGAAGATCTATACACTTTTGCATGCGTTTGAACCAATTGTCGAAGCACTTTTGCCTCTCTGAATGAGGTACCTCCAAAACATGCATTCTGAATGCCGCAACCGCTGCTTCAGGTGTCGAAAAACGTTGACCTCTCAGTTTGTTTTTTACGTACGGGAATAAAAAGAAGTCATTCGGTGCCAAGTCAGGACTATACAGCGGATGACCCATTAATTCGATGTTTTGGGTGCTAAAAAATGCAGTTGTTTGAGCCGATGTGTGAGAGCTCGCATTGTCCTGGTGAAGAGTGATCCGTCTTTGGCGATTGGTTTTCCTAATTTCTTGGAAGACAACTGGCAAACAAATGGTTGTGTACCACTCAGAATTTACTGTTCTGCGTTGTTCTAGTGGTACGGTTGCGACATGTCCAGTTTTTCCGAAAAAACAGGCGACCATTTGCTTGGAAGTGCTTCGTGCGCGAACAACTTTTGTTGGATTTGGCTCATCTTGAAACACCCATACAGTCGACTGCTGTTTACTTTCGGGCTCATACGTGTAAATCCATGATTCATCACCTGTCACGATGTCATAGACGTGTTTCGAAGCCCCGCGATCGTATTTTTTGAGCATTTCCTTCGACCAATTGACACGAGCCTTTTTTTGAGCGATTGACAAATTGTGTGGGATCCAACGCGAACAAATTTTTTTGACAGTCAAATGTTTATGCAATATTGAATGTATGCTGTTCCCACTAATGCCTAAGATTGTCTCAATCTCACGATAGGTCACATGACGATCTTGCAATATCAGTTCGTGCACAGCATCAATGGTTTTCGGAACAACAACTGATTTTGGACGACCTTCACGAAATTCGTCTTGGAGTGAACTACGACCACGATTAAATTCACCATACCATCGATAAACACTGGTCCTTGATGGAGCTTCATCGCCAAAAAATGAATTAAGTTCATCCATGCAATGTTGCTGAGTTAATCCACGTCGAAAGTTGTAAAAAATAATCGCACGAAAATGTTCACGATTTAATTCCATTTTTGGACCGAGATGAATCTTTTAAGTTACCGTAAGCAACACAAATAGCGCTGGTATTTCAAAACGTTCTGAGTACGTAAAAGCCAAAAAATGTCAAACTTTGCGATACAGCTGTCAGTTGCTAAATTGCAACACCAGGGTTGCCAAATCCCGACATATAAAAGGCACCCCTCATAGTATCTACCTGAGACTTATTTTCAAAAGCAGAGAACCAGTAATTGCTGAAAATAGCCAGATTTTTGACTGTTGAGCGATTGGTGACGAGCCCATATTGGCTTAGAGAAAGGAGATGTTTAACGGCAAAGGATAATTAAAAATTTACAACAATCTCAAATAATTTGGAAACTGAAGATAGCTTTGAGCCTGGGTGGACAGATTAGATGTTTATGCAGAATAAGCCGTTTTATAAATTAAATTTGTTTATACAATACATTTATAACTAGCCAAAACCCAATCAGCTAAACTTAAACAAACGAACATTGTCAACCGAAAATTAAAATTATGGATTTTTCCGCGTTTTTTTATACTTAGAACTGTTCATTTACAGAAAAACGAACTAAGTTAAATAAAAAGTAAATAATTTACTGAGAGGAAAAAGCGTAAAAAACGAGTCCGATAAACCAAAAGATATATAATGAGAATTAATCTTGGCATAAAAATCGGAGTTATTCATTATGACCACATTTTGATTTACATGAATCTTAAGAAAGAGGCTTAAAGTGCCTTCATACTAGAGAGGAAATATTAAGGCAAACTTCTGTTAGAAAAAAAGGGCACGACCCTGTGAGTATTAAATATTAAAATATTATTCCCATCATTTTTTATGACTAACAAGAAGGAGAAGATTGCTAAGCTTTAGACGAATTTTGTAAAGATTATATAATGTCGTTGTACGTCAATAATAACAGGTGGCGCTAAAGTAATCCTCCTATCAGAAAATGCTATAAATTTTGCGATTGGCCCCTAATGTCAGTTCTCTTTTGACATTTGCGTAGTAAACACATGCGAAGTACATGTTAATAAACAATGTTACGCTACACTCCTCCAGAACGCGGAATATTGCTGACTATTTATTTGACCAATAATCGGTCGGTGACTTTGGCACAACGTGCGACGTTTAGCCGCTCGCCTCGAAGAGACTGGCACAACACGAGATGCCACGGAGTAGCCGTTCTGCAGAGAATATTGCTGCTGTCGCCGAGGATGTCATGGAAGCGCCGTCGACATCGACCAGACGACGTGCCACGCAAATGGGTATCAGTCGACGGTCTTTACAGCGAATTTTGGTACAAGATTTGAAGATGTTTCCGTACAAAGTCCAGACGGTGCATCAGCTGTTAGCTGCTGACCGCCAATCGCGTCTAACATACGCTCAAGCCATCCTTAATCATCACCAAGAGGAAGATGATTTTTCATCAAAAAATAATCATGAGTGATGAGGCCCATTTCCATCTTAGCGGGTACGTAAATAAGTAAAATTTACGCTTCTGGGGCACTGAAAATCCGCGTGTAACCCACAAAGAGCCATTACACCCGCTCAAAGTCACTGTATGGTGTGCTGTTTTCGCTGGAGGAGTCATCGGACCTTTTTTCTACGAAGACGTCGCGGGCCAAACGGTTACTGTGAATGGTGAGCGCTACAGAGCAATGATCAACGAGTTCTTTTTGCCGCAACTTGATGAATTGGGATTGGAAAACATGTGGTTCCAACAGGACGGTGCAACGGCACACACTCCACAGCTACAATCGATATGCTGAAGGATGCATTTCCCGGGCGCCTAATCTCCCGTTCTGGCGATTTGCACTGGGCCAGCAAGATCGCCTGATTTGAGCGCTCCAGACTTATTTTGTGGGGCTTTTTGAAGTCGCGGGTTTATGTCAACAAGCCTTAGACTCTTGCAGCTCTTAAAGACAATATCCGTCAAGAATGTGAGGACCTATCGCCGGAAGTTTTGGCCAAAGTGTTGGAAAATTCCATAAAAAGGGCTCAAATGGCAATCAACTGTGACATCATATTCACGACTTGATGTAAAAAAAATTAAAAGACCAAATAAAAATAATCCACAAGAAGAATCAAAGTTTTTAATTTTTTTTTAAATTACAGCCAAGAAACATCGCAAGGTTACTTTTGCGCCACCTTGTACTTTACCAAAGGTATAAAAATTCTGGTTTCAGGTCTTAGACCTGACGAGGGATTTCAAAAATTGGCATTTAGCTAACTAAATCATCAATATAAAGTCTTTCTTCAGGCCCCTAGAGTAGTGTTAACCCTCAGGAAAGGGAATGCGTCAATGTTACATTAATGTTGTCAAATGGTTCTAGCAGAATGATTCAACATTCTATACAAAGCGACAAACCAACAGTTTATTAATATGACGTTTTGCTGACATGAAACGGACGTGTCAATTGGCCTTCTAATCCATGGGATTTAACGCCTTTCAACTCCTTTTTGTAGAGTATGTAGAGCCACAAACATATGCCACCGAAATAAGGTCGGTTATGATAGAAAAAGTGTTGGAAAGTTAGACCAACAAAATGATGTTCAAAAAGGCGAATAAATCAACGTTCCCCAAAGACTTTTACTGTTCAATTTGATGACCTAAGCCCAACTTTTTGATTTTGCTCTGCCATCTTTGATCTATAATTATGAATTTTGGAAAACTGACGTCTGATTTATCTCTTCCTTTTCTTTTGATTGGCGCAACAACAGCTTAAGCGATTTTGGCCGAGTTTAACAAAGTGCGCCAGTCGCTTCTTCCTCGTGTTAACCGGCACCAGTTGGATACACCAAGTGACCCCAGGTCCTTCCCCAACGCAAAGGAATCCCTCCTCTTCTACTGCTGCCAGCACGAAACCCATCGACATGTAATTTTTATGAGATTAGCTTAATGTAATTTAATGGAGTTACCCCCATTCATTCAAAATTGTTTCTTGTATTGAAATTTTAATTCATTTTATAAGATTCAAGCTCAAATTGGAGTACAGATTGAAGCCGGTCAGGTTTTTAAGAAAAGTAGTGGTAAAAAATACTCAAAAATATGTATTTATCGGTTTTTACTCATAATTTGCCTTAAACCACGATGGGGCTCATTTTGCACCCCAGGATCGAGTATAAAGGTACAAAAATACAACCGAAACCAGTATAACATAAAAAATTGGTAATTGTATTAGTCGTTTTTGTATCCTTTATTTAAAAACAGTATATGAAAAAATTCTATGCTTCAACAAAATAGCCCAATATAAAAGTACAGGGTCTTTCAAGTAAGATTTTCTTTTTCAAACCCAAAGTATGCATTTTACTAAACTATGACCTGGGGGGTCTCTACAAGTTCCAATTATTCACGGCGAGCATGCTTACAGATGTCGATAATTTTTTTGCACGTTTTGCTGATATGTTCCCTGACATTCAGAGATAAATGTAGCTCTACTCCGGCAGTAGTGTGGGCGCCGAATGTGATCTTTCAAAACTTCAATTGTTACTGGCTTGTCGTACCGTCTAGTTGAAACCACATGCCGTCAATATCCACATCATTAACATTAAGTCAAAAAAAAAAAAATTATAATAAAGTGTACTCTCTATCTCTCGACCGCTAAGGAACTGAAAAATTTGTCGGCTTATGGGGCGTGTTCGCTGATAAGAAAAGTGTATAAAAAGTTAATAATATGCTATGGGAGGGTTAAGGTGTCAAGGGAGGATTGTCCATTCAAGAGAAAAAATTAAAAATTTTTTTTTTTAATTTGTGGTATGTATTGAAAAAATTGTCCGTTTAAGAGAGATGCCCGTTAGGAGAGAGTACACTGTATATCTCGATTTTGCGATCTGTGGGCGTTATTCGCATTCCAGCTGTACGAGCATTTTCGAAGAAAACTGGCCCCATAACATTACCGGGCCGCAATGGGAGGGGATCTAAAGGCTTCTTAAAATATTGCAATGAATTTTCAAATGGCCAAATATGGAAATTTTTGTTTATTTACGTACCCGATCAAATAGAAATGAGCTTCTTCTGAGAAAAGAATTTTCCCCTATTTTTGATTATTCATTTTTGTACTGGATTTTAAATATTTTTCTACAATTTTAGCGCGAAGTTTAAATCATTTTAATAAATTGTAAGTTTTTTTGTTAACAGCTGACAAAAGAGATGTCATCAAACTACCATAGCTAACAAAGCAAAATACTTAAAACAAATTTAAGTCGAACTTTAAAGACCCTATACTTATGAACGTGCAAGTTTTTCTTATGCTCACGAGTTTAGTTAAGTTTAATTTGCTTAAATTGGACTGCAAGGTTGAAAATAAACAAAAAAATTTAGCTTTGACTATTCCGAAGACAACAGCAAGCAAGTGCGCCTGCACTGAGCCAACTGAATCAGAGCGCTTATGATGAGTGATTGTAGAAGAGATATTTTTTGAATCTCTAAGCGTACAAATGTAGTTGATTGATAATTTGATGCACGAATGAAAATGTAGATTTCTTTAACGAATACTTTAGCGAATTTTAGAATCGCTTGCGCACAAACACTGCGTTAAATAACTATAGAACTATGACCTATTAACAAATTTTGACAATTTATTTGATTTTTATTTAATTTAATAAATTTTTAATGAATATATAGATCATTCTCTTACAAAAATCATATTAATTAAAGCTTTAAATTTTGTGAAAATTAAAAAAAAAAATTTAAATGATTTCATTTTCGAGCACACCTCCTTTAATGAAAACTTCCGCTGGCCACAAATACACAAAAGATATAAAAGAAATGGTGCTAAAGAAGCGAAAAATGCGGCGTAGGTGGCATCAAACAAGATCACCTGTTGATAAAGCAGCTGTGAACAAAGCAGCGAAAAATCTCAGCCATAAAATTAAAGAATACAAAAATCAATCATTTACAAACTACGCACAGCAATTAAATAATAAAAGAGACACAAACTACTCACTATGGAAATGCACCAAAAAGCTTTAACAGCCAGCTAACCATAATCCACCAATCAAAGTAGACAATAATGGATGGGCGAAAACCAACATAGAAAAAGCAAACATATTTTCAGATTATCTAGATTATCAAAAATCTTTACACCCAATAGCGACACATCACCAATACTAAATAATGATGGCATAGCCAATGATAATTATGGCGATATAGTACCCATAACTGAAGATGAGATGTGCGCCGAGATACAAAAGTTTAAGTCGAAGAAATCTCCTGGGTGTGATTTAATAACTGCCGAAGTCCTCAAACAAGTTCCACGAAACATCATTACTAAGCTAACAAACATAATGAATGCTTGCTTTAAGCTGCAATACTTTCCAATCTATTGGAAAATAGCTGATGTCATCATGATTCTAAAACCAGGAAAGCCTCCAAACGATGTAGCATCATATCCACCAATTTCACTGTTGCCCATCTTATCAAAACTGTAGGAAAAATTTTTGATAAGCGCCTGAGCAATATCATAGAAAATAAACAAATAATACCAACACACCAATTTGGACTTCGCGCGCGCCACTCAACTATTGACCAAATTCACAGAATTACTCGTATCATCGAGAACACATTTGAAGAAAAAAATGTCTGTTCGGCTGTATTTCTCGATGTCTCTAAAGCTTTAGATAAAGTATGTCATGCTGGCCTGCTGTAGAAAATAAAGAATGTACTGCCAAAAAAATGTTTTAATATCTTAAAAACCTACCTGTCTGAGCGCTATTTTCGCGTCAGATACGAAGATGAGTTCTCCGAACTGAAAGAGATAAGAGCTGGTGTGCCGCAAGGAAGTGTGCTCGGTCCCCTTCTCTATCTACTTTTTACTCACGACCTGTCAAACAGCAGAAATTGCTTTACAGCAACATTTGCTGATGACAGCAAAGTATCTAGGTATGACGCTCGATACGAAACTTAGGTGGAGTGCGCACGTGAAAAAGAAAAGGGAAGAACTGGACCTAAAATTCCAAAATATGCATTGGCTAATGGGTAAGCAATCAGCGTTATCCGCACACAATAAAATACTGCTTTACAAACAAATTCTCAAACCTATCTGGACCTATGGGATTCAGCTAAGGGGATGCACCAGCTATAGTAATACAGCGCATATACAAAGATTTCAGACTAAGGCACTCAAGCTTGCAGTTTGTGCTCCATGGTATATTAGGAAGCAAGATCTATAGAACGTGACCTCAATATTGATTCGGTTACGGCAACCATAAAGAAATTTGCAAAGTCGCACGCAGAGCGACTAAGCAAGCATGTGAACAATGAAGCCTTGATTCTTAACGATAATACAAAATGGAAACGAATGCTCAAACGTAAAAACCTCTAGATTTAAACTAATAAATAAAAAAAAATCAGTTAAAAGTATGAATTGTATTTTGCTGAGGATTAACTCAAATTATTTGTTGTAACAAAACTCCACAAAAATTGCTCGTTAGTATATATACATATGTAATGTTATACTAGTTGCAATGAAAATACTAATAATAAAAAAAAAATTCACAAAATTTCACATTTTTTAATTAGAATTTCTAGAAGAATTTCGGTTATGCAGATTTATGGCCCATTGAATTTTGGTGTAATAATGCGCAAGTTTCAATTAGCTCAAAAATCACGTTGTTTTTGGCAATTTTTTTGCTGCGGTCTTATGCATTTTCTTCACACTTCATTCCTTCTTATAAGGAATACAAAAAAACATGCAGCTGCAAGTGTACGAAACGTATAAAACCAAATAAAAATTTACCTTCTACAATTAAAATATTTGTGGCATGAATGTGACTAAAATGCTACTTAACCTTCATATTGCAAAAAGGCACTGTAGGCAAAATCTGAACGATGCAGGTTTATGAGCACCTTTTGCAATTTATGGTACGAAATTTGTTTTTTGTCTATTCCACTGAGTGAAATAGCTACATGAGACAAACCAATTTCATTCTAGCTTATAGTGAATCGGGTTTCAGTTTGCAAAATAGCGCTAAAAGTAAATCGAAATAAAAATACCATCCACAACTTTTTGGAAAATCCTGATGGATGTAGTCCGAAGTCTAAGATTGACGACAAGTGTAACAGAGAGATAAGACAGTTGACTGTCAATGAAAACACCAGACCTAACCAAATTTGATGTGAAATATCTCGGATTGCTAAGAAGAGAAGAATACAGCAAATTTTGAGAGAAGATTCGAATTGAAAATATCAAAATAGACTAGCTGAATTGAAGTTTACACCACGCCTCAAAGAGCTAGATTCGAATTCGCCTATAATCCTAAGTTCTGGAATGATGAATTGCAATCCTTCATTTCTAGCGATGAAAAAAATTTTATCTCGATGGGGCTGATGGTTGTCGCAAGGCAGCCACTTTACCTCATACGAAGTTTTATTCCTTTGAAAAGTTGTTCAATAATTTATATGTATCCCAATGAATTTATGCAAAGAGCGCACCTAGGCAAGTTGCCATAATACAAAATATTCAGCTTTCTTCTTCGTGCTGTCATATTGGATTTAATGTCACCTTAGCGCGATAGCGTTTTACCCCCACCTTTAGTATGTCAGAATATTTCCTTCACTAATTTATTTAGTGTATTATTTCTAGTGCGCCAAGTAAAGTGTGCAAGGTGCTTTGTGTCACCTTGAAGTGTTCACATACGTTTAGTACAAACTTTCGACTTTTTGCTTTGAGAGGGCATTCTCAATGCATTTGGGCAAGTATACAGGGTTTGATTGAAAAGTTATGTTATTTTTTTTAAGCAGTTTTATTAAACCTTTTGGCTTATACAACTAATATTTTTCAAAATAGGACCCTTGAGCGTCAATACACCGCTGGTAGCGGTCCTTCCACTGCAGGAAACATTTTTTAAACTCATCCGCCGGAATCGCGTTCAATTCGGCTGTCACAGTTTTTTGGATCGCCTCGATGGAGTCGAAACACCTCCTCTTCAGCTTTCTTTTTAGGCGTGGGAACAAGAAGAAGTCCGGAGGGGACAGGTCTGGGCTGTAGGGAGGGTGGGGAAGCACCGGAACCCCCATCTTGGTAAATGCAGAGGTGCAGAGGAAGGCGGTGTGCGCCGGCACATTGTCGTGATGAAAGGTCTAAGCCTTCCTTGAACGACTTGTGCCACCGTTTTACCTGGGCACTGGACAGAAATTGGTCCCCGTAAGCCCCCTTGAGTAGCCCAATGGTTTCGGTACTTGTTTTGTTTAGCTTTACGCAAAATTTGATCGAGTAACGTTGCTCCAACGGTCGCTGGATTTTCGCCACTGCAAAATCCTAACACACTTTTAACACACAGCTTTCACGCGCGGAGCGATGTTGACCGCACCGCTGTTGCCAGCGAACTGGGATCGGTTTCCAGTGGAAGGGGAAGGTCCAACGATTATTTTCCACCACCAGCCGATTCGGTTGATCGCTTGGCAGACGCTCCGCGCGGGAAGGCTAATTACTTTTCAATGGAACCCTGTATATGAATCGTATTTTCTTCGTTCTCTCGTCCATCTGTTTGATTGCGATCAACTCCCAAACCGGCGAAGTACTTATCAAGCACTCATTTTCATGAATTTCCCGAGTTTATAATAAAAATGGGAATGTTACACGACACTGATTTTAGTATATTAAAGTTATGAATTAATATTTAGTATAAGTAATAAAAGAATTTCAGATACACTTTCTGTTTCGTACTGCGGGGGATAATCTTTTAAGAAATAAGATTATATTATCATACCTTGGAGATATTCGGGAGTAAACTTATCGGGCGGTATGATTTGGGATTATTTGAGTTTTTCCCTGGTTTTAAAATCATTATTATTTAAGCAACTTTCCAGTGAGTTGGGGCAAATACTGAAAGAATGGCATTGAAGAGCTGGGTGAAAAATAGTATAGCTTCTTCTTTTGGTAATTCTCTTCAAAAGCTTTGTTGTTATTAAATCGAAACTAGTTTTTTAAGTGGAGTATATCAGCTTTTATTTCTGTTTTTTTTTGTACACTTCCTTATTGGCAAATCCATTTGGTGAGTTTCATCTGAGAGTGAAGAAACTTGGAGTTGGATTGGGGCGTTGAGAACAAAAAGTAGAGATGTTTAGCGAAACAGTCCGCTTGCTCAGCCTTCGTTTTCGCCCATCTTTCATCTGGCTTGATAATGTGAAGATTTTGTTGAATTGGCCCTTTTAGACTTTTGGTCACCTTCTACAGTTAGCAGTCTGTTGCTGGAGTAGTATCGGGTGCTTCTTTCTTCTTACTTTTGTCTTTCTCGGTTTCTCTTAGTGATTAGTACTTCTTCCACTTCTTTTATAAGCGAGTTTGCAAACGAGGCATTTTTTGTCCTGGGGGCATCGAGGGGTCTTACTATTTTTTGAGCTTGCTTTCGATAAAGGTGGACAGTATCTTTTTTGCAGATTTGTGTATTTGCATTGTGGTAGAAGTCCAGGCAGAGTATTGTACGCAATTAATGAAGAGTTCCGTTGCCTCAGTGATATCATCATCATCATCCGTATTAGTAGGAGTTTTGTGTTTAGAGAATTGGCGACTTATTTTTAAACGAACTTGTTTAAATTGAACCAATATGTTTTGTTATTGTAGAGAGTACATTTTTGATTCATATTGTGAAAGCATTTATGGAGAGAGAGTGGGGATTATGGGTGTGAGGTCCGATGACAAGCCAAATCAAGACTTACATAGTGCTGTACACCTTTTGTAATGAACAAATCTATCAAATCAGGTTTCTTTTTTACTCTGAGCGCCAGATGTTTTATGTACCATCATTACTCAACGTTGCTCCCAAGCAATTTGCTCTATCGTCCATACGGAGAGGAATGGTTGAAATTTGGAGCAGATAATCCTTGAATGAAAGGTAGTCGCCTTAGCCGAATGGGTTGGAAGTGCACAGGTTGGAATCGCCGTGCATGAATAATCAAATGATAGAAAGTTTTTTCTAATAGCGGTCGCCCCTCGACTGGCAAAGGCAAACCTCCAAGGGTATTTCTGCTATGAAAACAGGTTCTCATAAAAAAACGATCTATCGAAAGTTTTTTCTAATAGCGGTCGCCCCTCGACTGGCAAAGGCAAACCTCCAAGGGTATTTCTGCTATGAAAACAGGTTCTCATAAAAAAACGATCTATCGTTCGGAGCCAGGCTAAAAGATATACGCTAAGGGATTTTGCCTCAAATCCATGAATGTACAGGGCCGTCGAGGTAATATAAATCCGGAAAACATTTTGAAAGCTCTGGAGCAGTAGCCATAAGTCTAAAACCGCAGATAAAGGGACATATTTTTAGTGTATTGTTTCCTGATTGACATTGGAGTGCCGGAGTAAGTGCTAGTGAAACGATGAGTCGAGAGCAGGACAGAAGAGCTGCGATACTATAGTCACTTCGCGCAGAAAAAGCCCTAAAGAGATAATTGAGTGGTTTGGTTACAAAAAAACGCAAGTTGTTAAACCCTGGATCGACCGCGTGGCTGCTGGAAGAGAAAATGTGTTTCAGCAGAACTCCGCATCTGCTCACAAGGCAAAGAAGACTCAGGCTTGGCTCCAGAATAACCTACCCTACCACTGGTCACCATATTTTTGGCCACCTTCAAGCCCAGACTGCAATGCTCTTGATTATTACGTGTGGGACACAGTTGAAGCAAAAGTTAACGCGAAGCCTTATAACACTAAGGCCGCTCTGAAGACAACCATCGAGGAAGTGATGACCACAATGGACAAAGAGGAGGTAGCTCGCGCATGTGGGCGCTTCAGGTCCCGGCTGGAGCAGGTAATTGCACGAGATGGAGGTTACACTGAATAATTTTGATATGTGTACTCACATTATACAAAGTTTAGTGCAAATAAAATTATTTTTGAGTAAATATCCAATAGTTTTGTTTTTAAGTTTAACATTCCGGATTTACCTCGAGGGCCCTGTATACCTATAACATGAAAAAAAATGATGACACGGGAAACAATTAGGGGTCAAAAGGGTTAAAGAAAATTTCTCATTCACTATACGATAAATCTGTGCATATAGTATATTTATTTTTTTATTTCGAAAATACGTACATACAATTATCTAAGGAAAAAATTTTACCGTTCTTGGTGAAGCCCCGAACCACCGACTTCCTTAGATCAATAATAATTATAACTGAAAGTACTTGTAAATGCATACATACATACAAATATAATAAGCCTTACACTTTTACGTGACTTGCAACCTTTTAACTGACTTGTGGCATGCCATTTGGTGGCACATTTAGTTTTCAATCGATACTATTTTTGACTGAGTCTACTAACATTAATGTTTGATGGCGCATTGTGAAGGAGGAAGCGGACGTAGATAAATACAAATTTCATAACAATTCTAACTGTTTATTTAAGAATTTAGTTCAATGACTTGACATTGAAACCAAAGTTACTTATTTACTTAAAGGTTGTTAACGTTAGTGGTGGGGGTTCCATGAAAAGTTTGCTGCTGAAGGTTGAAGGAAAAGTTTACTTCCCTGCATAGACAAAGAGACTTAATTAGTACAATTTCAGTTATTAAAATGACAACTTTTGCTTTTGTATCGCATTAACATTTATTGCTGGTGTATTGCACGGAACTGTTTTATTAATATGACCAACATCGCACGCAACATAAAGTTGAAATCGAATGATTCGTCAAATTCATATTAATTTTGGAAGAAAATAAAACAACTTTCGGAATAATTAGAAGTTAGAAGAAGTTTATGTATTAGGCTGACATGAGGAAACCATTTCGGGTCGCATGCAGCAATCCCTTACAATAATAAACAAATGGTGCACGGAAAAAGGGCTCTCCATTAACCCATCCAAAACAACACTTGTACCGTTTACTAGGAGAAGGAACATAAATCTCAAATGTCCGACCCTTAATGGAACAGCACTTCAACTCTCGACAGAAGCGAACTATCTTGGCGTCAGTCTTGACAAAACGCTTACGTGGAATTCCCATATTGAGAGAGTTACTTCAAAAGCCACAAGGGCATTCTTTGCCTGCACAAGGCTTTTTGGTAAGACATGGGGACTAAACCCTTGAATGACCTTCTGGACATTCACCACAGTTGTGAAACCCATAGTCACTTATGCATCCTTAGCATGGTGGCCCAAGGTCAAGCAAAGAAAAGCAGTAAACGAATTAAACAAACTGCATCGCCTGATATGTGTTGGTATTACAGGGGCTATGGAAACATGTCCCACGGATGCATTGGGTGTGGTCCTCCTGAACATACCACTGCTTCTAATCTTGATTGAAAGGGAAGCTCGCTCGAGTGCCTTAAGATTAAAAGGTATATCTGAACTTAAAAGTGGGGATATGAAAGGACATTTAAAGATCTTAGAAGACTTCCTACATAGTCCCATTTTTCATAGGGATGATATACTATCACCCAAACCAATACTCTTCAGGAACTTTCAAGTTATAATTAATGAACGCACAGACTGGAGAACTAACTCTATCACTTTCAAACCTGGCTCCCAGCTATGGTTTACTGATGGGTCCAAATTGGAAAATGGTAGAGCAGGGGCTGGAATCAATGGGCCTAAATTTAAAAAATCGATTCCGATGGGATTCTTCCCAACAATATTTCAGGCAGAAATACATGCCATTGAAATATGTGTGAGAGAATGCCTTAGCAGGAAAATGAGAGGTACTCACATCTACATACCTTCAGATAGCCAAGCGGCTCTAAAAGCCCTTCTATCAACAACTATCACCTCCAAATTGGTAAATGATTGCCTAAACCTTCTCAACACGTTAGGGAACCTCAACATAGTAACACTAGGCTGGATTCCGGGACATGAAGGACATGAGGGAAATGAAATGGCTGATGACCTTGCAAAACAAGGAGCAAATATGCAACTTACTGGTCCTGAGCCGTTCTGTGGACTCACAAAACGCCACATTAATGAATTCCTTAGGAAATGGGAAGAAAGAAAATTTGCTGCACACTGGCTAAACTGTGCCGGTCAGCGTCAAGCCAAACTATTCCTAAGCCCCAACAAAGAAATATCTGACAAGCTTCTCTCACTAAGCAGAGTAAATCTGCGTCTTTTAACAGGATATCTTACAGGTCACTGCAGCCTGAGGTATCATCTAAATAATATTGGTCTATCTGAGACCAATGTCTGCCGCTTTTGCGAAATGGACATAGAAAGCTCAGAACATGTGCTTTGTGAATGCCCTGCATTGGGCAGACAGAGACTTCATCACCTTGGTGGTATCGTAGAATCTCCATGCAATCTTTGGAACAACAAACCCAAAATTGTGCTAACATTTTTAAAAAACCTAAAACTCTATGGTTACAAAAATAGGCCTTTCACAATAGATCAGCTCTGGTCGCAGTGCGTAATGGCCTTCTAATAATAATAATAATTGGAAGTTGGGCTCCATATACAATAGACAAGAAAATGTGATGCATACCGAAACACCGCAATATCGTTTCACTCTCACAACGCTTCATTTTGCTGATCCGTTTCCTTCGTATGATGTGTGTATTATGAATGTGTCTTAACAAACTTGAATCCTTTACAAAATAAAGTTAGTATTCTTCCACTCTGCTTTATCTTTGACATCATCATTGGAGCAATAGATTTTTCAATTATTTTACACCTCTGTTTTTTTGCATTACAAAAAAAAAAATAAACCTGCGGAGTAATGGTACCATCACCATATATGTTAACATATTTTCAGCCATACCGAAACCTAGTAACTTAGCATAAGATGTTTCAGAGAAAAACGAACAGAAAGTTTTGATCCGTATCGAAGGTGAATCCTTTTTCCAGATACCTACGCCTCCGATATATCGGTATTAAAATTCGTGCAATAATGAAAGAGACCTTTAGATCGATATCGAATAGGATAAACGGAACTTCAAAAAAAGAGGTACTAAAGTTGTTGTTGTGGGGTAATTTTATATATAGTGAAACCTCCGTTGGGTTTACACTCACCGTCAGTCAGATTTTGTCTGGCTAAGAGATGTGCCCACTCAAGAAAAGATAACTTCTGCCGATACAGAAGACTTGGTATAGAAAAAATGTCGGTCCAAGGGAAGTGTCCGGCTAATAGAGGTGTCCGTTAAAAGAGGTTACACTGTACATACCATCTTGATCAAAAAGTTAGCGAAACATCCACCAGGTCACACACTATGTAAACCGACTTGAGTTCTGATTTTTTGTTAAGGTTGCAACATCTGCGATTAACATTCCTACCAAAATTTTATCGGCATTACCTGAAATTTGAAAAAGTTACACCGTCTTTCGATTTTTTACAGTTTTAAAAATGGTTTTGAATTTGCAGTCACGAGTTTGTATTAAATTTTGCGTTAAAAATGGATTCAATGGTGCGAGAGCCTTTGAGTTGCTGAGAAACTGCTTCGGTAATGATAAACTAAAGAAAAGAGCCGACAATCGCTTACGAGTGGCATGAGCGCAGCAGAAGTGATCGTGAGTCGATCGAAGAAGCTGAACTTAGAGGCAGGCCGCTATCAGCGAATCTTGCTTGATAACTTTGTTGTTGCTTTTACATGGAAATGTGTTGTCAAGTGAGCAGGGCTCAGAGAAAGCGAACAGAGCAATGGCGAATCAAAAGCGCCTATTGAAAAGAACGAGAATTCGAAGAGTGTGACAGAGCATGAGCAGCACAAGTTGAAGCAACAAATGTTTCCTTGTATGAACGCAGTCTCACTAACACTCATTAAGAGCTTTTAGAGACAAATACAGTTTTTACAAGCTCCTTTCCAGTGCTGCCCACTTATAATACCATACGATTATTTATATTAGTTGCTTCATCTATTCTCCACTTGCTAACGCATACAGTGGACTGGATTAGGATATAGGTATGTAGTGGAACAAACAATTTAAGGCGTTACCCGATCAAGGGGAAATTTAACATGGGCTGCTTTTGCATTGAGGTTAAGAGGATAAAAAGAACTATGACAAAGCTAAAAGCGTAAAGCAGACGGAAGACTTTTCAGTACTTAAATTCGAATGGATCTTCTGTATGATAATAGAGCTTTACTCCGAGAATGGGCGTGGTGGGGCTAAGGAAAGGCCCACTTACGTAAAGAGTGTAATTTTTAACGATTATTTGTAATATTTTTAGGGAATTAATTTTAACAAAAGTAACAAGAAAATGTTGTAAGTGGGTGTGAGATATTATAATATAAAAAACTACAATTCTGTACACTATTTTTCATTTTATTCGATCTATCATACAAGGTGGCATAAAATGAATCAGCCTATCGGAAGATTTAAAATTTTTGCATATGGCGTCGTATGTCAATCAAATTTGACACTTGTGAACCAGACAGCTGCAGTATACCAATAGACAGAAAATCGAACGCGTAAAGGTCAGAATAAAGATTTCCAGCACTCAAAATTATATTTTTTATTTGTAAAAAATAGTTGTGTAAATCACTAATGTCAAAAATACTGACTGGGTCAGAAAATATCAAGATCATGTGCGTTGCATCTTCATTCCTATAATACCAATAATCGTTGCGCGCTTCTTCATATAGCGACGAAAAATTGCTAATTTTTCTTTAGCTCAATTGTTAAATATCTCTGAAATCTGGAAATTTCGGGAACTATTCTTTATAGGGGGTTAGAATATACCCGCAGCAAGGTATGTTTGTCGAAAAAGGCGACTTAAGGGGGGGTAGGGTTTAGCACTTTTTTTTTTAATTTTTTACAGAAATATGGCTTAAGATACTTTAATAAAATCAGTTGCATGTTATTGTACATATTTTCAATAAGTTTTTAAAAAATATTAGTAATAAAATATTGACAAATAAGCCCATGACAGAGTTTTTTTGGAGATATGTTTTTCGAGAGGTGCTCTGCGGTGCCAATCGGCATTCGTCGTAGAATCATCTGAAACTAAAAAAGTCGAATTTTTCAGTTAAAGTATGACGTAATGCTCCCCCCTACATTAATAAATTTTTTTTTTTTCATTTTTGTAGTTTTGGTGGCAAAAAAACGTAAAACGAGCATTTTTGGCGAAAAATTTCGCCATATTTGTAAGTGAAAAACAACCTTAAAAAAAATAAAATAAAAAAAAACAGTGTAGGGGGGAGGTATTTTTGATTTAGAAAACGTGTGCCAAATTTGAAAAGAATCGGTTGAATAGTTTCGGAGTTGTGATTGGCACCGACTTTTAAGAAGTCGTTTCGGGAAAAACGCGTTTGAAAAAATGACTCTGAGAAATTATCGATGCTCCGCATTCGAGGTAGAGTGCCTACAAAGGCTATAACTTTGAGAGTTCTGCTCCGATCCACTTAAAATTTTGACACAACATTCTTGAAATGATTTACTATAAGATGAGTGAAGAAAAAAAATTTCGACTTTGTGACCCTACCCCCCCCTTAAAACAAAACATCCACTTGCTTTACAAGAGCAAGGGCCAGCCTGGTTGAGGAATTCTGCTACAGCCTTTGTCATATTCTTGCGTGGAACTCAGTGGAGACAATACGTACCTACTCAACGGTGTATACCCTGGCGTTCTGTGGATGCAAAATCCCGTCAAACATTTAAAAAACAAGATTCTTGAATTAATTTTCTTAGTTTTCTTTTCTCTTTTCTAGTTTCTTTTATTAATTTTCTTAACAAAGGGGTTTCCTTAAATTTTCAAATATCGGCTGACATAAAAAAGATATCTTTTCAAAACCGAACAAATTTAGACTCCAAATCGTAAATCGAAATTATAACTAAGTTTGACAGAAATCTCACCACTGTAAATTTCCGGCTTATTACTCATTTTTTAGTTTCTATAAATGGTTCTAAAGTGGTCAAAACCCTTTAGATTCTATAAATCTACATATTTTACTAAAACTTGAGTTAAAAATTTCAACTTTCGAAAAAATATTTTTTGCCATCGTCTGCCCACTGTGCGGCATACCTGCTTCTTTCAAATTGCGATGCTATTTTATGGGCCCAGTTATTTTAACTTTGATTACCAAACACAGGTGAAAGATATTGCGCTCGCATATTAAAGGAATATACAAACTCTGAAACTTTTCTTTGTGGCGTCAGAAAAAGGAATGCAAGTCAGTAAAACACTGTTTTGTGCAGTTTCGTTTCGACGTCCACTTTGACCAAAATCGGCAATAAATAAAGCTTAATCGGATTGCTTCCAGCTATTACCCTTTTAATTGCAACATTATAAATGCCCTTCTTCTATTTCCCCTAATGCAATTAAGTCGGAGCTGCTCAAATCAAATCTTTGCCATGTAATTAAATTCCATTGTATTTTACGAGTATTCTCTCGAGCTGAAGCATTGTGTCAAACCACTTTAACTTTTTTGTGCGGAACAACAATCACGACTATATGGAAAAGGGAAAACAAAGAAAATAATAATAATAAAAGTATATCCTGGCGTAGCATTAATCCAGAAAAATAATAACAGCCCGCAGCCATTTCTCGGCTTTGCACACGCTTAGCCTCCTTTCAATGTCTGTTTGCAAATCGCTTTTTTTTCTACATTTTTTTCATCGCCTTGTTCCACATATCCTCTAAGTATGCCTCACTAAGTATGTATTGCTTACACTCTTTTATTGTTTGCCTCTTTTTTTCTCTTGATGCTTTTAATGTAGCTCATTTACTTGTGTGGCTCTCCACTCAAGTGTCCATATTCCCAAGCGTAGATTACATTTCTCTCCTGTCACTCTTGTTCCACATTTGGCCCCTACAAGTGTATCTATCTATTAGAAATATTTCTTCCTCTTTTTTTTTCTTTTTCTAATAAGCGTTAATGCAATTTTACTAGATTTTCGCAAGCTCTTTGTTGTATTTAATTTCAATGCCTTGTAAAGTTTTAATGGAACTTGGAAACGCAAACATGGAAGATTAGAAAATATAGTAATGTATATACTTTTTTCTTTAGTACAAACAGTATATTAATACCCGGCATGTGCATCTCACGAATTAATGGTAAAACTTGTTCAGATTCTTTAACTTTTAAAGCCAACAAACGAAAAATGGTTTTGTCAGTTTGCTGACAGTCAGATTTTAATGGGAACTGTTGCCTATTTATAGATATTAAACTTTACTGACATACTATACATGTGCAGTCGTGTTTTTTGCTTAAATTAAAGAAGTGCTTTCAATCTTAAATCTGCCCAAAATCGTATTCATGCATCATGCATCCTCTGTGCACATTCAGTTTTCCTTTATAAAACCTCAATTTTTTGTTTTAATTAAACTTAATACGAGCTTCAGCACCCGCTCAAGCGAATCGATCGGCGCTTCAGACAGCCTTTCTCTATAAATGGAAATTGTCTTGGTGTTGTATTATCAAAATAAACAGATCTTTCCATCGGCTTTTTAATGGACAGCTGCATTTTTTTCCGTATGACCTCCGAAACGAATTTCTGTTGGATAGACTAGAAGCAATTGTTTTCAGAAGGAGTGAAGTCGAAACTAACTATTCAATTATTTTTTATTAATGCTCAATCCCACTGAGAAACGTATAAAAGCCAAACTTATTGAATCAATGAAACAGATACATCCCAGGGCACCTGATAATGTTTCACTAGGAGAGCACGAGAAGAGAAGTAGTAGATTTATCTCCACGTGTAAATAGGTCTGACTGATACCCGATCCCTTAATTTTGTTCTGGCCCACTTGCGTTATTTTTGAGCTATAAAATCAACCTTACGAGTAGCTTTGGCAGCATTGCCGCTTCTGATGTAAAAGCAGCATTAAGGTGTTCTTTTTTTAATAAGGAAGTAACGAAAATCGATACAGTACTTTGAGAATTTAACACTTCCGTGAACAACACTTCACTGCGTAGGGAATCTGTGTAGACACCTCTGGAAACATTTTGCTTCGAATATTTTCGTGTTTGGGTAAATTTTGTAAAAAATACACAAGACTGATATCCAATAGGAATTATTGAAAGGACAAATGTTATACATAGATACAGACACGAGTTTTTACAAAAATCGATCAATCGATCATGTATGGTGAGTTACATAAAAAAAATTGTTATTTTTTTTTCATAACATTTTATTTGATTTTCTCATATTGCCAACGTTTTGGGAAAAATCAATATTTTACAATAAAGCTGTGTGCCGCTTTAGTAAAACACGTGTTCTGCTGTATTTTTAATGGAAGAAAATTGTCAACATTGCGCGCGAAAAAAATTGTCGCGTTTTAAAAGCGACTTCAAGCCTTTTATTATAATAAAGTTGAATGCGCTCGATGCGGTTCGATGCGGTTAAAGCTGCCCAGAAGTTTTCTTGAGATTCTGATTAAAAAGTTGAAAATTTGTGTACCAATTTTTTAAAATCTGTTACATTTTTGTGAATTTTATACAAATTTTATAACTTTGATTTATAAAAGATTTTTTTGCAGTGAACTTTTATAAAAAATTAAGGAAAAATTAGAATGTAAAATATTAAAAGTATTATAAATAGATAAAATGACTTAATTATTTGAGCGCAAGTGTACCTACTAAAGCTCTAAAATAAATTGTTAATCACTTTTTTAGTAGAGAAAAAACAAAATCCTCAAAGAATGTCTTAAGTTTAAGCACTCCGGAGAGGAAAAATCCTTAAATTATAATAAAATATTTTTAAAACTTTCATTCATTTTTTTGCGCTTTTTAAACTAATCCAAAACTGATTTTCGCCCGAAATATGACTAAATTTTTTTGTGTCCATTATAAACTAGTCCACTATGTGATTCATAAGTGGACTAGTTCCATTAAATGATTCATAAGGGGACTAGTTCGTTAAGTATATGTGTCCGGCAATTCAATGCGGTGATTTTCGCCTAGTTACAATTTTATTTTGTTTATTATGACAACTGCTCCAAAACTGGTGATTTTCGCTACCGATTGGATTAGTTACAATTTTTTTGTTTATTATGAAATAGTTTATTAACTGTAATACTATAATACTGATGTAAAGGCTGACCAGTTCGTTAACTAGTGCATGAACTGGTCCAATACTGTTTTTTTCGACACACTAGTTTTAGACTAGTTTATTTTAAATCTAGTATGACTACTTCATTAAGTGGATAATGCTGCAGCCGAGGCTGAATAGTTTGTTAGCTAGAACGTAATTCGTCGAAAAATCGTGATTTCGGCACAATTTGGACTAATTGCAATGCTGCAACAGAGGCCTACTAGTTAGTTAGCTAGTCCATCAACTAGTCCAAAACTAGTGATTTTCGTCACATATGGAACCAAACCATTTTGTAAATCTATTATGATCAATTTTATTAGCAGATAACAATTTTATTAGCAGAGGCTGATAAGTTTGCTAAATAGTCTACTTGATTTGCTCGCTAAAAATTAGACCAGAACTTCTTCACACATTCTGATAAATTCATTAAATAATATTACGCTAATGTAGCGGTCTCGGTAGTCTAGCGTAAGTGGGTTCGAATCCCACAATAAGCACGGTCCTCGCACTTTTCCAAACTTACCTATTCTCCTAGTTTCTATAAAAAAAAGAATAATAATAATAATAATTTCATTCTTCAACCCCAACAACCGTATCCTTCCAATCCTTAGTCCTGCATAAAAAGTCAGCGCATTACTTGCATTGTAGCTGCTAAAACAAGCAGTAAAAAACAAAGAAAAATACACAGTTACACATTGCGACAGTGACGCCAACAAGAGGAAGCGGGCAATCGCGATAATAGCGCAGACACACCAAATTTAGCGAAGTCCTCAACCATCTGTCTGATCCTTCTGCCAGAAAAATGTGACACGCAGATGGCGCTTCAAGCAGTAAGAAGGCGTTGTTCCTAAGCAACGACAGGTGGGCAGTCCCACTACTACCTACCCGGTCAGAAATCAAAATAGATTAACGCAACCAACGCAAGACTGAGTCTTAATTTTGTCTCAGTTGCATTTCGGATTCGACAAAAGTGTGCATACCACTAAAATATTCGCGTGTGTTGTCCTTCGTTTTAAATATTTCCCAAATTCGTAGTGAAAAGGTAATGGAAACAATCTTTTGGTGTTTATTTTACCTTGTACTTTACAACAAATATTCTAAAGCCTAACTGGAAGGAAATAAGCATTGATTTAAGAAAACTAATTGTTCAGGACCACAAAAGTGGAATGGGGTAAGGCAAAATTGCTAAAAAATATAATATATGCAAGTCAACAATCCAGAGAGTTATAAAAAGTTTCAAAAAAAAAAAAAACAAAGGCGGCTTTGCGAGCGCTCCAGGAACAGGTCGGCCAAGGGTAACCAATTCTCGCGATGACACGCAAATAGTAAGGGAAATTAAAAAAGACCCGACAACTTCGGTAAGGTTTATTAAAGAAAGTCTTCAAATTAATGTAAGCAAGCGAACAATTCAGCGGAGAATTCGTGAAGAGGGGTTTTCTAGTCATTACAAGATCAAGAAACCTTTCATCAGCAATAAAAACATGAAAGCGCGACTAGCATTTGCCAAAAAGTACTTCAATATGCCATTGAGTTTCTGGGAGAGGGTTATATGGAGCGATGAGAGTAAGTTTGAGTTTAAAAATACAAAAAGAAGAGAAAAAGTGTGGCGAAAAAGTATTGAGAGGCTCCAATCAAAGTGAGTGCAAAGCACAATTAAGTTTGGCGGGGGAAGTGTGTTTATCTGGGGCTGTTTTTCCTATAACGGTATATCAGGTCTGGTACATATTGAAGGAAAAATGACTGGGGAGACCTACGACAATATGCTTAGCACATTCCTAGAGCCCTCGGCATGAAGAATGGGTCTTGGACACAATATTAGCTATCAACAAGATAACGACCCCAAACATACCAGTCGCGTAGCAAAGGAATACTTTAGACAAAACCCAATAGAGCTTTTAGAATGGCCCCGACTTAAATCCTATCGAGCACTTATGTCAATATTTAGACGAAAAAATCGATCGATCAAGTTGCCGCTCAAAGAAAACAGAATTTTTTTAGAAACTGCAAGAGACCTGGAATAAAATACCTGAAGAGCTTCTTAAGAGATTAGTTCACAGTATGCCACACCGCCTTTTGGCTGTAATTAACGCAAAAGGCGGCAACACTAAGTATTGAGTCATTTGCATAACGTTATTACTTTTACTATTACTTACAAGGGTACGCAAATTTTGTCGCTACAAGTTTCTGGGCATTTATAAAAAAAAATATGAAAATAATATTTTGTTTTTGGAATTGAAATATATTGATTTGCGTTTTTATAATGTTACTATATTATTAATAAATTAATAAGTTAATCGAAATTTGAATGATATAATAGAAAAAAATATTAGTGTTTGAATTTTCCCTTAGGTAGGGTATGCATAGTTATGTCGGCCACTGTATATAAGTTTGATTTCGGGGATAGTACAGATATGTAGAAATATGCCTGCTTTATGAAAATATATTATATAACTTACCGAGTATGGCACGCAAATGTCCCTCCAATGTCTGCAATATCGTTTGCTTTATCTCCTTAACGTTCTTGCCCAGAAACTGTTCGCTGGCGGTGCCCAACAATTCGTCAGCCTGATGGTGAAAATAATACACGTTCATCATCTGCACGCAGGCAGCATGTTGTTGTTGTTGAAGTTGAAGGGGAAATGGATGAATGAGGGTGTTGATTGGTTGATTGGTATTTTGTTGGTTGGTAGTTTGGTTTATTGATTGATTGATTGATTGATTGATTTGTAATTGTTGTTTTTTTGTGGTGGTTGATGATGAAGTTTGTAAGATGGTTTATTGTATATTTTAGTATTTTTTATAATTTTGTTGGTAACAGCAAAAGAGAGAGAAGAAAAAAAGAAAGAAATATTTAAAAGCTGAACAACGGCAATAGTAAAAGTAAAATAACAAATCACTATACATACAACAATTTACATACAATACGGTTACTTGATTAAAAATGAATACACATAAAAATATAATGGCTTAATTAGAAACATTTTTGAGTAGTACGAAAGAGTTGTAGGATCAATGAGCGGATGATATTTTTAATATTTTTTTGTTTTTGTTTTGAAAATGGAAAGCACCAATTTAGCAGTTGTAATGAGACTTTCATAAATGACACTCAAATGTATGAACAATTAAAAGATAGTTGCTTAGTAATTGACAACAATTTGAACTCATGAATATTCACACATACAGATATAACAGCAAACAAACATATATACATACACCAAATACCAAATTTATGAGATGGCTTTAATACAGATGTAAATATGTATGCCAATTGGTTTTGATGTAGTCCTTATGCAAGCAGCAACATTGGCAATACAAATGTCAATATGTGTGTATGTATGTATAAGCATATTATGATATGATTTCCAATGGCAATTAACGAAATCGGGATGGAAAGCGAATGTTCCTAAAATTTCACTACTTTTCTTATGCATCTTTAATTTTCATTATTTTTCTACAAAACCATAGTTTATTCTATAAAAAATACCATACCACAACAAAGCTTCGAACAAATTTTTTAAACAGAATTAAAAAAAAAAATAGTGCGCAGTTTTATAGCCCATTCAGTTAATTTTAACAAAATAGAACTTTGAAGTGGCTCGAAACTCTCGTTGATTATTGGTAATTCGATTTATAAATTTGTTTTTCATGAATTTTAAAAAACTCTTCCGCCATATTGGAGTCGCAATTTTGAATTTTGAAAAATTTCCTTAAAATTCGTATTCAGTTAGCGCAAAAGATTATCCTCCGTCTCGCAGAAAGAGAAGAGGATATAGAGCTCATCCAAGAACCATGGGTCGTAAAAGATCAGGTTTGCGGTTTGAACAATAAATAATACAAATTGATCTATGTCACTGACAAAGGTAAACCCAGGTCGTGTATACTAGCAAAGAAATGTATTAATGTATATTTACTAATACAATTTAACGATGCGGATCCGGATAACGTCATCATATCGGTGGAGTCCTGCGGAAGGACGATATGGCTTGCCTCCTCATATATGGCACACGACGCGGAGCAACCACCTCCATCACCACTCATAAGAAGTGCAACTGAGCAAGCATCGAGATGCGGTACCCCATTCATACTGGGAGCAGATGCAAATGCACATCATCATGTCTGGGGCAGTTCAGACACAAATGCACGCGATGAGTACATTTTTGAATTCATTATGTGCAACAATCTTTATATTAGCAATATAGCAATACCCCTACCTTTGTAACTACTACAAGAAGGGAAGTTCTAGACGTCACTTGTGTCAATGAACAAAGGGCGGAAATCTTGAATGGAGAGTGTCTAAAGACAACTCCTTCTCAGATCATAGGTACCTAATGTACAATATTTCATTACCAACTAAGCAGTGTAACCCGGTCGTAAACCGCAGATGCACAAACTGGGGCGTGTTTGAAACCACACTGGCCAGCAAACTCCCTGGCGCGACATACCAAATTGACTCCGAGCTACAGCTCGACTCAGCAGTTGACGAGATAACCTCAGCATTTCAACAAGCTGCGAAAGCAGCATGTCCTCAGAGAACAAGAGGCAAACCGAAACCTCCTTGGTGGTCCACTGATATAGCAGACCTTAGAAAGGAGTGTAGAACTATGTATAACGAAGCGAAGAGAACTAACTCGTGGGATAGATACGAAGAATGCCAACGTAGATTCAAGTATGCCATAAGGGCAGCAAAAACAGCGTATTGGAGAGACTTCTGTCAAAAGATAGAAAGTGTTTCGGAGACTAGTAGGCTCCGGAAAGTCCTATCAACGAGCCCAAGCAACCCTAGCTACCTCATAAAATAGAAAGGCAACTGGACAACTAGCAGTGCAGGAACACTAGAATTACTAATGCAGACACACTTTCCAGGTTGTCTCTGCAACGAAGACAGTAGAACTCAAACTATAGTTCACAACGGGAATCCCCCAACAGATTTCATAACGGAGGATAACATAAACTTGGCCATTGGCAGCTTCAGACCTTACAAATCGCCAGGTCCAGACGGAATCATCCCCGCTGATCTGCAACATACAAGAGATATGATCGCACCTATACTCGCCTTAATCTTCAAGGCGGCGATACGACTCAATTATACGAGTATCCCCAAAAAATGGGCGGAAGTAAAAGTGGTATTCATTCCCAAGGGAGGGAAAACCACACATACGAAACCAAAGGACTTCAGGCAGATTAGCCTATCATCCTTTCTGTTAAAAGCCCTAGAGTGTTTACTAGATATGCATATCAAAGGAGAAATTGGCAATAAGCTATCACCGTCTCAACACGCATACAGCAAACGCAAATCAGTGGAAACAGCGCTCCACGCGCTGCGGAGGCTATTAATACTTCGCTAACGGAAATGGGTTTAAACAGGGCACTAGTCTCGTTTATAGAACGAATGCTAACTGGGCGAACAATAATCGCAAATTTGTTTGACACATCCACCGCAGCACGGCAATAAGGCTGAACACCCTAAGTAAGTGGTCAAATAAGAGCTACGGTCACGGCAAAATCCTGGCTGACACTTCGGAGATTCCTGGATTGGTGGACTATGCACTCCCGCCCACACTTGCCATTACATCGTACAGGGCGAATTCATCCATGTATAAACAGATGGCTCAAGGCCCGAGGGCACGGTGGGCGGAGGTGTATATTCCGAGCATCTGGGGATCTCCTTCAGTTTTCGGCTCCCGACTACTGTATTGTCTTTCAGGCTGAACTGATGGCAATAGTAAAAGCCGCGACACTGATACAGTGTGATGCGATATCTCTTAACGAGATGGCTGAGTCATTTCACCTAAAGGTAACATGGGTTCCTGGCCATCGCGACATTGAGGGTAACTGTAGAGCCGATAAACTAGCAAGACTCGGCACTAAATTGACTGATGAGCGCATAGATAATGACATAGGGATACCCTTACAAATATGTAAGCTACTCATCCTTGAAGAAATTGTAACGAAAGCAAACGAAAGATGGCGTAACGAAGCCACCTGCAAAATCGCCCATCAATTGTGGTCGACTCTTAGTGCTAAACGCACAGAATCTTTGCTAAGCCAAAATAAACACAGCCTAAGCACACTGATTTCAGTCATAACGGGACATTGCCTAATAGGTAGGCATGTCCAAAGGATGGGTGTGCAAGCACACGACTTCTGTAGAAGTTGTTTTGATGAGGAAGAGGAGGAGACAATTTTGCACCTTCTATGCCATCGTCCTGCTCTATCCAGACGGAGATTTGCTATTCTAGGCAAACAATTTTTTAACGAATTGGAAGATCTCAGTTCCGCAGAAATAGGAGATACTCTAAAATTTTTGAAAAGCGCACAATGGTTTTAGGAGAAATAGGGAAAGCTTCCCCACGCGGCATCACAATGGGCTATGAGCCTGAGTGTGTCCCACAAGACAACCGTTTCAACCTAACCTAACCTAGCGCAAAAGATACTCCGATTAACAAGTTTTGAGATAATCCAAATAATAAAATAGTCCGCCATATTGGATCCGCCATTTTGAATTTTGAAACCCAAAAGTGTCCGCTTAACAAATTTTAAGTTAATTCCAATTAAAAAATCCGTCCGCCATATTAGATTTGCCAAACTGTATTTTAAAAACTTTCCTTCAAAGCCGACTTCAGCTAATCTCAAGAACTCACGCTTCACACGTTTTAATATAATCCGAAGAATTAAAAAAAATGTCCGCCATATAGGATCCGCCATTTTTAGGTTAGACAAGAGCATCCGTATTTAAGCAGCGCAAACACTTCCGATTAGCAAGTTTTAAGTGAATTCGATAAAAAAATTAAAAAATTCTTCCGCTATATTGGATTTGTCATTTTGAATTTTGAAAAATTTACTTCAAATTCGTATTCAGATACCCCAAAAGCTTGCGATTAACAGATAATCCAATGAATTTAAAAAAATAACTCGTAATATTGGATCCGCCACTTTGTAAAATTTCCTTCAAATCTATGTGTAGCGAACCCAAAGGCTTTCGACTAAGAAGTATTAAGATAATTCGAGGAATTAAAAAAAACAAAAATCGTCCACCATACTGGACCCGCCATTTTGAATCTTGAAAAATTTATGTACTTAAAATTCGTATTCAGTGAATCCAAAAACTTCCGTTTAACAAGTTTTAAGATAATTCGAGCAATTTAAAAAAGTTCATCCGCATTATTGGATTCGGCATTCTGAATTTTCAATTCCGAACACACGGCATTGGAAAAGCATTTTTTTAACTTCAACTTTCTATCATAGAAATTTGTTTTAACACTAACCTTTTCTGGGTAGAGAAGCTTCTCTTTAACAGAAATACACTCGAAGGTCCAGAGGATGTCCGATATTTGATTACACTTTCTCTATAATTCCTTGCCCGCAGCGCCTATCGATCAGGGACTAATCGGCGGATGCCAGTCACGCACAAATCCACTTAGACACGACAGACCCAAAATGCTACTTCATTTGAAGAGAGTGATAACTCGGTAAGATGTTGGAAGTGGTGGCGTTATTGGCTAATTTGTTTGACAACGCTGCTCCGAACGCCATTTCGCTCAGTGGTGAGTGGCACAAAATCATCACTGGCTAATTGAAACTGAGAGTAAGAGCTTGAACAGTCTCTGAATTCAGCCGGATGGTGCGCCAGACCCTTAACTAACCGACCTATTGGGTACTATGTGCGTTAATTGGGTTATTAGATCGTCTTGGCAAAGTGAATTGACAGCGTTGTCAAAGTCAATTAAGAGCGTAATGCTGCTTTGTGGGGTACATTGCGAAATTGATATCGAGCTGACTATATATAAATAGATGAAGTTAGTAGCCGCCAACAAGGTCTGGGAATATGGGGTCGCCAAGAAGCGCAAATGCAAAGACAGCCGTGGTCGATACAAAAATGAAATTGTTTTTCATAAATAATGGGAATGTTTGTTGTTTTTAAAGAAGTCATTATAGTTATTTAATAAATTTAATTTTATTAAAAAAAAAATAGTTGTGTTTGAACCGCACTTTGTTTTAAAAAATAATTTCTATGATAGTGAATATCAACAATGGGCTATAGAGCAAAGTCTGCCAAGTAACCAGCATATATACTATATGTATGCTACGCAAAGGAACACTTCCAATGCAATTTTCAGTTTTTTGAAACTTTGATTAAGAACCGGTTAAATTCGTAAAAGGCAATGCCTTAAAAATTGTATTCTACTCGTTTAAAAGTAATGCCTTAGACGAACGATCACGGCGGCGAGAATTCAGAAGAACCATAGTTTATGTTACTTCATTGCCGTCTGAACAACGACTGATTGGACGAGCGTGTGAAATGAGAGGGCAGAATTTTGCTGCCAAGCACCCTGTGACGTAATAGTCGAAGTTGCTTGCACAATTTCATTTCTCACCACAGCTGAAGGGCAATATGATAGATGCAAAAAGTAAGAAGACAACGGTCGATCTTTTGGTCGTTTTTTATGCAGAAGCCAGGTAAGCAATGGGCAAATTTCTAAGAAAGACCCCACGCTAACTTCTGATTTTTACAGCTATTTGTAATACTAAATGCGATCTTTGCAATTCGTTGTATTCCGTGAAAGGTGGCTCTACCACAAATTTGAAAAAGCTTCTCATGAAGAAACACAGACCAACATATGAAACCATCATTCGGTGCTCCGAGTCAAATGCGCTAGCCCTGGAAGGTCCTATACCACCAACTTCAACAAGCGCAGAATCTAATCCTGAAACTAATCTTGTGATTAAAACAAATGAAATCTTTATTAAACGTCCAATAGGTGTAGTAAGAGAAAAAAAAATTAATGATTTAATTTTTAAAATGATAGTTAAAGACATTCAGCCTTTTTCTGTAGTTGAAGACGCGGGCTTTAAAGATCTTATTAATTACTTAGAACCAAGTTATAAAATACCTTCAAGATATATATTAAGCCATTCTTTGTTGGATTCTCACTACTCCGAAGTCCAAAAAAAATTAAAAGTAGAATTGGAGAATGCTAAATATGTATCGATTACCACCGATGGCTGGACTTCAAGAGCAACAACTTCTTACCAAGCTGTAACAGTCCATTATTTATTAAATTGGGAGATTAAGCCTGCATTACTAGGATGTTTTGAATGCCATGAGCGACATACGGCCGAATACATCAAAAATGAGTTGCATAAGTTCCTCTGCTATTGGGACATACAAAATAAAATATTTGTCTGCGTTACAGATAACGCAGCGAACATGAAGGCTGCTATACGATTGACAAATTATGAGCATTTACCGTGTTTTGTTCATAGTCGTGCGTGCAGGACTCCAGGAATGTGGACTCGGGGAGCTGATAAAAAAATAAAAGCTATTGTGGAACATTTCCACAAGAGTCCAATAGCTACCAAAAAACTAAACTATATGACAGAGCAACTGAGGCCTAATCAAAAACCATTAAAGCTTAAAATAGACGTAGTGACCAGATGGAACAGTACCTTAGATATGATTGAGAGGATTTATTCACTTCAAGAAACTTTAGAAGGTTTCTTGGAATCTTACACAATCCAGTAGAAAATCTTTCAGAAGGCGAATGGCAGACACTGCCAGAAATAATAAAAATTCTGAATCCATTCAAAGAACTCACTGAAGAAATGTCTTCAGAAAAAAAGGTGACTGTTTCAATGGTCCTGGCTTCGACGGAAAGTATGACCAGAATTTTGGTCAGTTTAACTACGAATATAATAACAGATACAGGAAAGAAACTGGCAAATAAAATACTAACGGAATATAAAAGTAGGTTTAAGAATTGTTACAGGCACCCTGTGTTATCTAAAGCAGCACTATTAGACCCCCGTTTTAAGAAGCTGGCATTTAGGTTTGATTTATCAAGTTATGAGTCTGCGAAAGATGCATTGAAAACTGAGCTGCAAAACGAGTTCAACTTTCATCAGCAATCTATAGAACTTACTGAATCAACGTTAGCTATAACTACTAGCAACACTGACGCTGATAACGAATCAATTTGGAAAGATTTTGACGCTGTGGCGACGTCAGTGTCAGCTTCAAACTCTGTAGTTAGCAGCAGTATTATTGCTATGAGGCAATATTTAGAGGAAAGAATTATATCTCGAAGTGAGTGTCATTTGAAATGGTGGCAAGCACGGGCAATTCTATACCCGGAGCTCTCGAGCTTGGCTGATAAATATTTATCTGTTATGGCTTCTTCTGTACCGTCTGAAGGACTTTTTCGAATTTTTTTTTTAATATATTAATAATTTAGTTTATCAAAAATATTTTTTGTTTTGTCTAATGTTTTTATTTAATGTTTAATTTCAGTTCAGGAACGAAAGATTTTTGTTGTTTAAATGTTATTGTCAATAAATAATTTTTGACACCTATTTTTTGCTTTTTCATTATAATTTAGGAGATTCTGCCAATACTTCATTTGCAGTTCTACACTTTCTTCTGACGTCGCAACGTCATACTGTACGCGTACCATACGATACAACATATTCGATTCGTTGCGTTATGGATAAGGTATCAAAAATAACGACTAAAGTAACGATACGATAGTAACGAGTCCTCATCGTTATAGCAACGAACATATACGGGCTTGCTTTTTTTCGTTACTTTTACACTTCTACTACAGGAGCTTTTTCATGGCAGAAATACACTCGGAGGTTTGCCATTGCCTGCCGAGGCGAGGGGCGACCGCTATTAGAAAAATGTTTTTCTTATTTTTCGTGTTTCACCGAGATTTGAACCTGCGTTCTCTCTGTGAATTCCGAATGGTAATCACGCACCAACCCATTCAACTACGGCGGCCGCCAATAAACGGCCGGAAAATAAACTTACGACTTACAATTATAAGGGGAGGCGACATCAACTCGCAACTTGAAATACTATGCGATGGCAATGTGCCCCCAGAAAACCATTTAGAAAGGTATCAAAAACGAAAATAAATAATGGAAAAAATAATGAATTGGCGACTTGTTCAGAGTTTATAATTTCCTGGTAAAAGCAATGGATACATTAAAAAATCCCCATTACCACTTAACAACCTTAGTGGCCAACGAGAAAAAGGCAAAGAAATAATTCATGTTTTGGCTGTAAATATAATTTTCGGCCTGGTTCATTTAGAAGTCAACTTACAACGTCGCAAACAATGTCAGCTTTGTAAACCGAAGGTGTACAACAACATATTTTATGTGACGGTGAAGTTCGTCCAGAATATTAGAGTTCAAATGACGAATTTAATTAGCTTACGATAATATATGAACAGTGCATACAATTAAGTTGCAGCGGTTTTACTGGATAGGAAACTAACTAACTGTATTCTGTGTGCAACCGGAACGCTGTATGTTCCTTTATAAATAATTGGTGCGTATATTATTTGTTCGGTGTTTGGCTGCGCTCCTTCTCCAATTGATGTTTTGCCACAAATGGAGGGATCTACAACTTTATGCAGATGGTTTTTTATGAAGAACTTTTTCATGGCAGAAATACGTACACTTGGAGGTTTGTCATTGCCTATCGAGGGGCGAAAAAAAACTTTTTATATCATTTTTGTGTTTCTTGCCCACAGTGGAGTTCGAGCCTGGGTACTACCGCCACGCCCCGGTACTAGTCGCGCACAAATTAATCCGCCTAGAGTGGACGAAACGTTGTTTTAGAAAAACTATTACTATAAAATCGAGTGGATCGAGTCTCCGAGACGGCGCAAAAATGATTCGCACAATTACTTGCATTTCTATCTGCTTTTCGAAGGCTGGTCTGCGGTATCTAACGTACAAAGAGACAGTTTGGATAAGATAAGAGAAAATTAATTGCTGATAGATGTGCGGCGGGCTGTTACTATATAGAAAGTTAGGGTAAAGTCAATGGTAGCTTTCACATCCAATAAATAAATAGCGCCCAAAGGTGAATCTACGAACGGTTACCTCACTATCGCAGCTGATTGGTTTTGTTTTTCTTGCGATTTGCTGGTTGGAATGCCAAACCTGTTTGAGCTTCTTTGTTGTTACCCTATTTCTTTCATTGGAATCCAGCTACCAAATAGCGAAGCCCCCTAGCATGCATTTATCTTGGGTCAGACCTTCGGCCTTAAAGCCTGTTAAGCACAGATTGTTTGTAGCATTTAAGGAACTCATCCTAAATTCCCAAAATCGGTGCCGTTGACATCTAGCGAAATGGATGAACTTTCAGAGAGCTGTATGCATATGTCACCCAAACGGAATAAGTTCTGTTTCGCAGAAGGAATAAGCAAAGGTAAAGGAGACTCAGGTGAATTTTTCATGAATTATAAAACTCTAAAACTTGGGTAAATATAAATTAAAAGTTTTTCAGCCTGCAGAACAATCAACTATAAAGAGTCTTTTAAGTATCAAGTTCTCTTCTAAATTCAAGGTAAGCACATATATTGCAAGGGAATTGATTATAAATTAGTTTTACAAATGCCCCCCGCGGTTGATGTAAGCATTTCGTCTGGCGTAGCCCCATAGTTTGGTGTCAGCAAACCTCACTTAGCCTTAGCTCTTCACTCCTAAGCTTCTTCTTAATGGTGTGTTGTCCGATAGCTGGCAATACGTCCGCTACTTCGGTCGTAGTTAAGCCCTTATGTCCTGGGACCCAAATTAGTGCCTTCTGTTTCATAATACACTCAAGGACCACTGAGGACTTAATCTCATAGAATGACAGAGCCTTGAGTGCCGTCTGGCTATGGCACAGAATGACAATTCGCTCATTCCGGGAATTTCTCTCTAAATTTATCTCAGCACACACATACAGATGGATACATCTCCGCTTGGAAGATGCTTGGAAAACTAGCCACCGGCCTCTAGGTTAGACACATAAGTTCTATAAAGGGTCTTTAAAAAAACGCGCCTAGATATTAAGTCTACAGGTAAAATCCGCCAAATAGTCAATTCATGAATGCCTAATTGGTGAGCACATCGAGATATCGATGTGGAAGGTTGTTCAGCACCACTTTGCGCTCTATCAGCAATATACTTAACAGAACGTCCAGTTTTTGGTCTGCGAGCCCTTTTCTATCCTGGACAGAATCAGTTTCTTGAAATTTTTTTTACCAATCTTTGAATTGTCGACTCATTTGGACGAATATTTTCACCAAAAAAAATCACGAATTTGAAAAGATTTCACCAAAAATAGTTCAAAGGTGTTAAATCGGGCGATATTGATGATCAAATTGCTGCAGATCTCCGTGAGAAAAGTAACAGGAATTTCGCTTGGAAAAAATGTATTGTTACGATAGCTAGCGATGTTAGGGGTGGTCGTATGGTTTATATTCTTACACAAGCTGATTATGGTAAAGCTTAAGGGTCAAATGATAGAGGGTCTTAGACACTCCAAAAAGTTCCTAAGTTTCAACGCTAAGAGAGCTAGAGCTAACATGGTCCTCACGTTAAACAAAAAGAGCATTCGCACTCTCACAGGCGCCCTAACGGGTCACTTCACCTGCAACAAACACTTACATAAATTAGGCATAACTAACACCAGCACCTGCAGATTCTGCTGCGAAGATGAGGAGTCTATGGAACATCTCATTATCGAATGCCCGGGGTTGACGCATAGAAGGAAAAGGTTTTTAAACAAGTTCATGCTTACAGATGAAGACTTTCAATCACTCCCTCAGAAGGAGCTGGTACAATTCATAAGCATACTTAACAGTCAATAGACAGCATAAGGTGCACAATAGATCAAATGGTCGCAGTGCCAAAGGGCCATACCTTAACCCTTTACAACCATTAACCTAACCATTAAGGGTCAAATGCTTACGAAAAATGTGCCAAGTGGTAGTTGCGGCTGGGCGCCGTTTAATTGACAAATTTTGGCCGTCTTAATTGCTTTTCCTTCGGTTCTTTCGCTTCCAGCTACGATATTTGCAAATGAATGACAGAGACGAATGAACATTGGTCTGTTGTTGTTGTTATGTCTTGCATTAATGCCTACTATATAATGTCAGACAATAATATCGACTGAAAATTTTCAAAATTTTATTCGCATTTTCTGAAAGGACTTGAATTATTCTTATATGGTTTTCGAGCGAAGTCGAACTTAGTTTAGATTCACAGATTTTATACTGTACTTGTCAACTCCCCCCAGCGGTGCAGGGGTTAGAATATGCCCGAGGTAAGGTATGCCTGTCGTAAAAGGCGACTAAAATCCAGGTTTACCAGAGCCTGAGTAGTATGGGTGCTCAACTGGCAGTGTCTTCGGGTACGATGTCTTACCGAAGACCTTAACTTGGTACCACGGGGAACAGGAGCCCTCAGAGTTCGCTCTGACCTGTTCTTGGGAACGGCCCTTCGGGGAGGTTTTCGTGGTGGCTGTGGTTGAGACCTAAAGCGCGGGTAGAGCTTTAGCTCGATGTAGAGTTGCATTGTAACCAGGTGCCGGGACCTTCAGAACGGCAGAGGTTTGGGTAGGCCTCGAGCCCTACCAAGGTGGTTAGTGTGTCCATGCCACACTGCCAATTGGTATCCTTAAATGCTTCGGCATCTTTGGGGCGCTGATCAACGCATTGTATTGATCCGTGTGCCTTTGGGTACCGTGGGTTAGGGCTGTCGCTAGCAGGAACTCACGTAAAAAACACTAGACGCTGTACATGTCAACTGTAAAAGGAGCTAGCAACGAACTGTGACAGTTGTCACAGCAAAACAGCAATAAAAACAAGCTCGAACTTGAAAGACCCTGTAATTGTACAGAACCCCGATAAAAACAACTCTAAACGCTGAAATATGAATATGCAAATATTTATGAGATGATGAGAGCAATATTTTATATAAAAATGAGTACAAATACATACAGTACACGCAAGGATAACAAAATCAAAAAATGTATCCTTCCAATTTCACATTTAAGATTTAAAGCTGCATGAGTTAGAAAACACTTAAGGTTAAATAAAATAGAAACATAATTAAAAATAAAAAAAGAAATGAAACGTACCTTAATATGATTAGTATTTTCAATTAGGTCTCTTTTGATTTTACTTTGAAATCAAAACTCTCCAACGGTCATTTACCGATATGAAAATTTAATAAAAAAATAAATATAATTAAAGTTTGTATAAAAAGTGATAAATATTTGTACAAGAGATTGTAGGGCACAGCCTTACAAAGAAAGTGGAAAAATAATGAATAAATAAAAAAAATATAATTAAAATATTTAACACATAAAGATATAAAATTATTTAAAATTAAACAAATACGGAATAAATATAAAAGTAAATAAATATGGAAAAATAAAATAAGTACGGTTATTTAAACTATGAAATCAACTGTATATGTAAATATGCATATACGAGACTCACAGATTCGACCTATTTTAGGAGAGGAACCTGGATGCAGGGACCTTCTGTGTCAGCAGACATAAACGTGGCTTCACTCTGATGAAATATCGTTAGGTCCCGGAGTGGAGGATTTTTATAGCATTAGGGGGAGCATGCCCCACATACCACTGGTGCGACGGAGCCTTTGATGATGTTTCTGACATTTTGATTTAAACCTCTAAACAAAAAATTTACATATCGATGGTTTCCGAGAAAAGTGACACAATTCAAAAATACAAAATACTGAGGTGGGTCAGTTTTCTAGATAATTGAGGCGCCAATTTGATCACCTGACAAAACGACACTAACGCCATCTCTCAGAATTGCTTCAAGATTCGCTTATGACGCTTTTCCAGATAAAAATATATAAACTCTGTAGTTGATTTTTGCTTTTAACGGCAAAACTCCGAATTTGAGTTAATTTTAAGTTGTGCCGCTTTTCTCGAAAACCATCGATATTTTAGTATTCCAAATACATTGAAGATTTATTTTATGATTGCTGATTTGCCGGATGGCAAAGAGAGGGCTCACATGAGGACCAAACACCCAAACTTACACAGGGATCTACGGTTTTAAACCGACTTCGAACAACGGATGGTTTTTTATGAAGAACTTTTTCATGGCAGAAATACACTCGAAGGTTTGCATTATCTGTCGAGAGAGCCATCGCTATTAGAGAAAACGTTTCCTATCATTTGGTGTTTCATGCTCGGAGATTCGCATCCCGCCACTACCATCGAATGATAGTCACGTACCAACCCCTTCGGCTACGGCAGGTTCCTTTACTTAAAACAAAAATACTGTACGGCCATCAGAAAAAGGGTATAGAAAATACAAAGAAATAAAAATTGAATGAGAAGAAGTCCTTGTGAATCTCATCTAACAGTAGCCACAGGTAACCTGCACTGTTTCGGCAGGTTGGGACCAAAGGGCCCGAGATGCTGGATAAGAAGACTTAAGTGAGCTTGTAAGGAGGTGGTTAGTATCCCGTGTCGTACCTTTATATACTGAACAAATGTTGACTATGAGTTTATTTAACCTACTACAGTGGCCTGAACGTAAGTATAATAGGGTGACGCGAGTTTACCGAGGCAGCTGAAACTCTTCGGTGGTTGAACTCTAATTATGACTTTTAGAGTAACTTAGATACAATTTCCGATTTGTAACTGTTGTCAAAAAAGAAATTGTTTTGTTATTTTAAAAATAGTCACAACACAAGCCATTTTATTATAAAATTTTTTTGAAAAAAAATTTCAAAAAAATTTTGTTAAACAAATTTCTCTAAAAAAAAATTGTTAGTTTTTGTTTTGAGCTTAAATTGAATGGCGGGGGATTCCCATCACCTTAAGCGTTCTGTTTCTATCGTATTGAGGCCATAGTGCTTTTGAAATAGCACACGATGAGACAGGCGTCCATATGTCCAGCGCTTTTTTTTAGAAAGAAATTGTGTAGTTTCCCTTTAACGACGGCCAAGGGGATACCGATGTCTGATAAGGGGGCAGCTGGAACCGGTTCTTCCGCCCCCTTCCTAACAAGCTCATCGGCAATTTCATTTTCCTCTATGTTCCTGTGCCCAGGAACCCAGATGAGGGAAATGTTTCCTGCACGTTCGAGACGTTTGAAAAAATATTAATGTCTCCCTCCCAACAGCGATCCCAAAGCATTTTGCATGCCTGCAGGATTGCGAAGACCTCTGCTTGAAAGACGCTGCTTGTCTCCGGCAGTTTAAAGGATACCGAAATGCTGGCTGATTTGGAGTAGACCCCCGCTCCCACTCCAGACTCCATTTTGCATCCGTCAGTGAAAACAGAGGCATCTATATCCGCACCAACTCTCCCCTCTTTCCAAACTTGCCTGCTCAGAAAGATAGCCCTAGCACATGTGGGACATGTTCTACAGGCACCAGTGATGCCCACACATGCAGTTCTCTGCACTCTCTCTAATTTAGTGGTGTTGTAGCCCTTCTGAAGAGCTACCCACCAAACTAGGCAATTGGCAGAGCCACTAAGTTGTACATCCAAAGTACGACACGTGGCTCGAGACCCCATTTTTTGCCGAACATAGATTTACAGGCGTAGAAGGCTATATTGGCCTTCTTAACTCGATTTTCTATGTGCAGCTTCCAGTGGAGCTTGGGGTCAAGTATTACACCAAGATACTTGACTTCCGATGAAAGAGTAAGACACTGGTTGTTAAGTCTAGGAAGAGATTTACTACTTAGACAGCTGAAGCAAAATATTCGAGACGAAATACTGAGCCTTCAACCAGAAACATTATGTGGTGTAATGGAAAGCGCGTTAAAACGAGCCAATCTTTGTATCGAGAAAAATGGTGGACATTTGTCCGATGTGATATTTCATACATAATTTCCATAAAATATTGGGTGGGGAAAAAAGTAATGTCGTATTTTGTCAATTGAGCGCGATATTTAAACATATCTTGCGGTATACTTATTGGGTCACACTAAACGGCGCTTTGAAGACGACAATGTGTACCACAAGTGTCTCTTTGACAGTGTTGTGATCGTACGTTTCAGTCTTAAGTTATAGCGCGTCAAAGAAGGAGTCCACCAAGCAAGAAATTCGTCATATTTTACGTTTTTACTATCTTAGAGGTAAAAATGCAACGAAGGCGGCGGCAAAAATTTGTGAAGTTTATGGGCCTGATACTGTAACGATTCGCACAGCACAGCGTTGGTTCGATCGATTTCGTTGATCGCACCCCGTACTGGTAGGCCAATATCGTTGAAATTATCCAAAGAGACCGGCATGTGAACTTTCGCTCGATTAGTCAGGAACTAGGTGTAGACCACAAAACCGTTTGGAACCATTTCCAAAAAAAGCTGGATGTTTGGGTGCCACACGTCTTGACGCAAAAAAATTTCTTGAACCGAATCAACGCTTGCGATCCTCTGCTAAAACGAAACGAACTTGACCCCTTTTTGAAGCGGATGGTGACTGGCGATGATAAGTGAATCACGTACGACAACGTCAAGCGAAAAAGATCGTGGTCGAGAAGCGGCGAGCCGGCCCAAACCATCGCCAAGCCCGGATTCACCGCCAAGAAGGTTTTGCTGTGTTTGGTGGGATTGGAAGGAAATTATCCACTATGAGCTGCTCAACTATGGCCAGACCCTTAATTCGGTCCTCTACTGTGAGCAACTTGACCGTTTGAAGCAGGCGATTGACCAGAAGCGGCCAGAATTGGTCAATAGGAATGGTGTTGTGTTCCACCAGGACAACGCTCGTCCTCACACATCTTTGATGACCCGCCAGAAGCTACGGGAGCTCGGATGGGATGTCCTATCGCATCCACCATATAGTCCGGACCTGGCACCAATTGACTATCATCTCTTTCGGTCCATACAAAACGCTCTTGGTGATACCAAGTTGGCCTCAAAAGAGCCTTGCAAAAACTGGTTGTTTGAGTTTTTTGCAAATAAGGAGAGGGGGTTTTATAAAGGGGGGATAATGAAGTTGCCTTCTAAATGGCAACAAGTTTGCGAACAAAACGGGGTATATTTGACTTGAATCGGATAATTCTAAGTACGTTAAATAAAGCGTCAAATTTCGATCACAAATACGACATTTCTTTTTCCCCAACACAATACGAGTATATGCAATGAATAAAAACAATCAACCAAAATAAATGATTATTGCAAAAGCTATTTGTGTTTAACATTAGTACGTCTTATTTGGCCCACCTTGTATGATCATAAGCCTTCACTTTTGCGCACTTTTTGGACGTAACATTTCGACTTATGGATCTTCTTCATAGCGTCCCGAAGTGAAAGGCAGGGTTATTTTTTTAAATAATGACACCTCTTCTTTGACTGGTAACTGCGACACAAATCCTTTTTTTCTTCCACTTAAACCTTTGTTCAGCCGACAAGGTTTCATAAAACTATTTTAACACATAAATGACCATACTTTTCGGACTATTTAAAGTTTTTGCTCTGGCATTGTGGGTAAAACGAGTTTTTTTCGTGTCCATTCTTTACTTAAATTTTTGAATAGATCATTTCGCTCATTTGCCCAGAAAAATGGTCTCAAAGCTATCCATTTACTCTAGCCCGCTAAATAAAAGTAAAGCTATTTTTACATTTAATCATTTACTTTTAATTGAAGTCACCATGACTTTTTCACACCACGTGAAAGAGCTGTTGTTCATCTCTGCCTTATTTATCTAAAATCTTTTTTTTTAACTACGACGCGCTTGGTCAAATCTGTGAGTCAAATGTTACCTTGTTTCAGGTTTACAAATTTATCTGGTCACCTTATTTAAGAATAATAAGTCACTGTTTTGCATGTCGGACTAAATATTTCTAAATAAAAAAGTTCATCCCAAATATACTATCTAAGCAGAAAAATATTTTAAAAATTAAATTAAAATTACAAAAAAAGAGAAATTAAGTAACAGTAAGAAATTCATCAACTTTTTGACACAAGCATATTTGGCAACTTCTTATGCCTACAGTGGATAATGATGGGACAAATTACGAATTATGCTCAAATTTTGACTTGCGTGTGTGGCTAAATGGTTTCGTAAATTTGCTTAAACATTTATTAATTAATTATTAAAGTAAAATAAAATAATGAATTTAAACTTACTTTGTATCTTCTATTTTTTTTAGGCTTTTTACGCTACATAGATTTGAATTTGTTTCATTATTTTTTTATTGTTGTACAAATAATATCGAAGAAAAATCGATTAATAAAGTACAGCAGAAATTGCAAAAATTTCAAAAATAAATCTTTCAAACGATAGGCAATTTTTAAATTAATTTCTAAATAAAAAATAAATAATCAGTTAACGCTCTTTTGTAAATAGATACGAATGTATGTTAATAGTTAATCTAGCATGCCATTTTCTGTATTCCAAGCCTGTTACTAAATACAACAATACCCAGCAGACGACTAAATATATAAATAAATAATATATAGTTATGTTAATTAACTGTAAATACATTATTATCGCTGTTAAATAGTAAGTCAAAGAAACTATTTAAATTATTGTAATTTTTCGAATTGGAAACTTATAGCCAAAAATCGCTACATAATTTTAATTAAACAACTAAATAATTGAAATTAATATTGAATAAAAAAAAAACGAAATATATTATTTTTAATTTCCTTTGAAGCAAAATCGAATTGTTGTTGGCAAATTAGAGCGAGCGATGAATGATTTTTACCCAACATACCTTCATGATTTTGCATTGCGCCACACCAGTAACGGTCAATGGCACACCCTGTGCCGTTTCGACATTCTCGCACATTGGATTGAGGGTCATCACCTCCAAGGAGAGGCGCTGCACATCGGTCACCAGCCACCAGGCCCATGCCCAACCTCCAACAATGGTGCGCTTCTTGGTGGAACCAAAGCAACCACCTGTAAAAAAAAAGAACAAGAGATCTATTAGGACCAAGTAAATATGGAAGCTTCGGCGCAGGTAAATTTTTCGACAGCGATGGAAGTAGCGCGATAACCAAATAAAGTTGCGGATTTTCTACAAAATATACAAAAAATCCATTGAATTTTTGACTACTATGAACTATTTTATGTTAATTTTTTTGAATAAAAAAATGTTAGTCACAAGATTGCTGTTTTATTGAAAGTGAATATATTATACAAACAAATATAATATGCAACAAATTTTTATTTCTTTTTTTTATTGAAATGTTATAAATTTTTATTTACATTCCATAAAGATTACACCTAGTATAAAACTAATAAGTAATTTTCATTTCACAATTTGAAGTGTAGCTTAAACAATATTGACAACTAAGTCTTGAGATTTCTTTCTTTTTAATCTTCTTGTTACAGTTGCTTCATCGCTTAGTACGGAAGCTTCTGCGTTAATGTGTTTTTTTAACTTTTCAGCATGCTTAACTGCACAGAGATTGGCTGTGTCTGAGACGGTTTTTAAATTTAAATCCTTGTGCAGCTCTTCATTCCACACGTACCAGAGAGCTTTAACGATTCCCCTGATTACTCTATTTTGGAGGCGCTGTATAATGTTGATGTTGATCTTTGCAGTACATCCCCATAATCGGAGACCATAGGTCCACACCGGCTTTAGCACTTGGTTGTAAATGAGGAGTTTATTTTGAGTTGATAGCTCAGAGTTTCTGCCAATTAGCCATTGGAGTTTTTGCGCCTTTAGATTCAGCTCAGCAGCTTTGATTTTCACGTGCTCTTTCCATTTGAGCCTTACATCTAAAGTCATGCCCAGATACTTTGCACTATTAGCATTTGGCCCTATTGCTGACGAAATATGAACTGGTTTGTAGATAATTTTTTTATTAGTAAAATCCACGTGAACTGATTTGGTTTCATTTAGCTTTATGTTCCAATTTTCAGTCCATGTGACTACTTTGTCAATGGACTTCTGCAGTTTCTGGATGAATTCGTTTTCAGTTGATCCAACAGCTAAGATGCATGTATCGTCAGCGACTACTTTGCACATTTTCGGTACTGGCAGGTCTGCGGTATAGAGTAGGTACAGTACTGGGCCGAGTATGCTGCCTTGTGGTACTCCGGCCAATATTTGTTTTATTTCCGAATACGCCTGCTTTTGCTTTACTCTAAAGTACCTATTTGTTATATACGATTCCAAAATGCCAGTGAACTGCAACGGAAGAAGGGCTTTTAATTTACAAAGTAGTCCTTCGTGCCATACTTTATCAAATGTCTGGGCAACGTCAAGGCATGTTGCTGAGCAGACTTTATTACTCTCTAGAGCGTCTTCTATTGTATGTGTTATCCTGTGTATTTGTTCGACGGTAGAGTGTTTTTCCCGGAAGCCAAACTGATGTGAGGGTATGATGTTTCTACATGCAATTATAGATTTTAAGCGAGAGAATAGCTTTTCGAATAGTTTACCCATTACTGGAAGCAGAACGATTGGCCGGTAAGATGTCACTTCATTCGGATTTTTGCCCGGTTTAGGTATCATTACTATTTCGGATACTTTCCATTGGAATGGTATATATTTCCAATCTAGGCATGCATTCATTATAAAAGTCAATTTCATTAGCGCCTTAGTTGATATATTTCTCAAAACTTCGGCGGTTATTAAGTCGAACCCTAGACTCTTCCTTAATTTTAAATTGGAAATTTCGGTAGCAACTTCATCTATACTGAAATGCTTTATTTTAACGAACTCTTGTACAGTTGATGGCGGAGTAAAATTTATGGTTGTATGTTTTTGAAAGTTGAAAGATTTTCTGCAGGTGGCAAATACGTCAGCTTTTTCTGCACCGCTTTTAGCCCAAATGTGAATACCATTTTGCCGTTTTATTGGCGGATTATGTTGAATTGGTCGCTTGACACACGTCATCGCTTTCCAAAGCGAGAAATCACCTGTTTTTTCTGCTGATAAGTTTTTCAGAGTGTTTTTTGTGATATTGTTTTTATGCTCCTGTATTTTTTCTCTGAGCAATTTTGTTAATCTGTTTAGTTCAGTTTTCTTGGAGGGCACCCTTGTTGATTGCCACTTTTTTCTTACTTTTCTTTTTTCTCTTAATATTTTTAATATTTCTTGTGGATATCTTTGTTGATGGTTATCTCGTGTTTGTTTACTTGCTGGTGTGCTTATCCAACCTGCTTTCTGAATATATGTTGTAAGTTTTATTGTTTCGTCTTCAATATCTTCTTCGTTGGTAATTGTGTCGGTATTTTCCATATACGTATCGAGTTTATACTTGAAAAAATTCCAGTCGGTCATTTTATTTGAGAGTACGGGACTTCGTTCGTCAAATTTTGATTTGCCATTAATATACATAAAAATAGGTGAATGGTCTGAGTTCAGGTCTACGCCGTCTTCTACTTGGATGATATGGTTTGGTGTTTGTTTGACTACAAAGAAGTCTATAACATCGGGGATTTTGTTAGGGTCTGAAGGCCAGTAGGTTGGACTTCCGGTTTATTTCTGATTTCATTGTTTTGAGACAATCAGGAACCGCAAATAATGCACTAGGGTGCTGCTATAGTTTTGCACAATACTGTACGTATAAGTCTAGTATTTAGCTCAGAATGAGTGCGAGCAGAGCTTAGAGAAGTGAGAAGCGAGTTTTGTGAGATGGGTAGAAGAGATTTGGTTCAAGGTTTGGTCAACCGAAGCAAGTTGGATACTCGTAAAACCCATCATTATTCAGACCGCAACGAAGTAACTCGAGTGATAGCTGCATTGATTGTTTTCATACATGTATTACCCATACGATATCAGTTTTTTTATAAACAAACCGCTGTCATAACCCCTGATGTGTTAGCAAATCAGCTGATTCCTTCCTCCTATGTTGGACACAGTTCTGCATTCTTTACATTGTGATTTGTTAACTTCCTTCTCGACATATCTGAGTAAGTAACATGCTGAATGAGCTCGAAATAGTAGCTGCGAAAAAATCAAATCTACAATGGGAGTATTTTTATTTATTTTTTATGTATTTATTTATTGTCTTTGAATGGATACATTCTTACAGACTATATTAAGCTAATGTACAATAGTTTAGTAGTTACTAAGAAAAGAACGATTTAAGATGATTGACTAAGATGCCATACGGCCATGTAAAATCAGCACCAGAAGAATTGAAAAACATATTTAAATCTGCACATGCCCTAGGAATCGGAGCATTCACCCCATAGTTGGTTCTCGAGAAGCCAATTTTAAAGGTTTCGTACTGTCGGAGCCTCATTTTGGGTGTATTAAATTGAATTTTACTTAAAAGGGAAGGACAATCAATAGATCCAGAAATGATACGAATAATAAATAAGCACAATAGAATAGATCGTCTGCTATCAAGTGGTTTTAAGTCAATCAATAAACATCGAGAGCGGTACGATGGTACAGGTTCAGAAAAGTTTAAAGATCGGAGCGCAAAACGAAGAAAGACTTTCTGAACTCTTTCAATTCGATTAGACAGACCTATTTGGTACGGTCTCCAAATAACAGCTGCATACTCTAATCTTGATCTAACAAAAGCACAATACAATGTTTTGAGAGTGTGTGGGTTGGTAAATGCAGAACAATTTCGGCGTACGAATGCTAGCATCGCATATGATCGTCTTATGACGTGGTTAATATGGCTGGTGAAATTCAGCTTAGAGTCGAAAATAACGCCTAAGTCTTTAATTTCCTCAACGGATTGCAAAGATAAGCCAGCAATACTATACGAAGTATGCAAAGTATTGTTTGATTTAGCATATTTTACGCGAAAGCATTTGCTAATATTTAGTGACAAACGGTTTTTTGGCCAGGATAAGATAGCTGGTAGATAAATACGTTTTCAAATTGGTGGACAGTGCAGTAGCCTTGCCAGAGCAGCGAGAGTTTCCCTTTCTCTATCACTTTTAAAGCGGTCGAGTTTGTACGCATTATAGTTCTTTTTTTCTTGTACGTTCCGCTCGGAAGTACAGGGCCACGACAGGACTCTTCCATCGTACACGGTACTGGGCTATTGTTTTTGCGCCGTCCTATGTGTATCTGCTAGCTCGCGCAACATCGACCTTCTCCAAGTATTTATTTTTAACCGACCGCGACCTCTACTCCCTTGCGGGTTCCACTCCTGTGCCATTCTCGTGATGCTATCCATCGCCACTTTCTGCGTTTGATTTGCCGTAGTTTGGGTTTCTTATTCGTTGAGCTCCACAGCACGTCTTTACTGATGGGGTTCGACCAGAATATTCTACAGATGATGCGGAGGCATTTGTTGACGAAAGATTGTAGCCTCTGTGTGATGGTGTTAGAGGCGCATTATAAAGGGTTTTTCAATAAGGGCGGGTAGATGTTGAAATGGATTAAAACAAGCTGTGTGTGAGTTATTGACAAAATTATTTTTTATTTGAAAGGCGCATATATGCCATTAAGTGTGGAATATGACATCATTCAAATGCCCGTCTCGGCTTCTTACGGTGGAACGGATCCGAGTGGTCCAATTTTCAATGACTCTTCCGGCTGAATTTTAGCGATGGCATGGGTTATGTTCACCTTTAGAGCATCGGTCGATTGTGGTTTATTTGCATAGACCTGAGACTTCAAGAAACCCCACAGGAAAAAGTCTAGCGGGGTCAAATCGCATGATCTTGGTGGCCAATTCACATCACCCCTGCGAGAGATAACCTTACCCTCAAATCGTTCATGCAGAATGTCAATCGTGGCGTTTGCTGTGTGGCACGTAGCGCCGTCCTGCTGGAACCACATGTCGTCTAGGTCCATATGGTTCAATAAGGGCCATAAGAAATTGGTTATCATCGTTGTGTAGCGCTCGCTGTTGACGGTGACCGCCTCACCAACGTCGTTTTCAAAAAAGTACGGACCAATGACGCCGCCAGCCCAAAATCCACACCAAACGGTAACTTTTTGAGGATGCATTATCACCTGGTGAACCTCGGGTCGTCGATTGGTGTCGTCCCATATACGGTAATTTTGTTTGTCAACACAGCCATTCATCCAAAAATGCGCCTCGTCACTAAAGATGATTTTTCGCCCAAAATTGGGGTTCTCTTCCAAACGATTCGAAGCCCAGTCAGCGAACAAACGGCGTTGTCTATGGTCATCAACTTTGAGCTCCTGGGTCAGTTGGATCTTGTACGGGTGTAGGCCCAAGTCCCGACGCAAAATTCGCCAAGTTGAAGTCTGCGAAAGGCCAAGTTCTTGTGCCTCGGGTTCTGCTGTACACTTTCACGGACCGCGGCAATGTTCTCGGCTGATCTTGCGTTCCCAAACGTTGATGAGTCGACTTTGAAGGGTCACCACGTCTACCGAAAAATGGGCGCAATGCGCGCAACGTTTGCGTTAATGAACACTCATTTTGATAATAAAGTTCTATCATTTGAACGTGCTGTTCAATCGTGTAACTTGCCATGATGATTTGGCATAAACAACTGAATAAAAAACAAAAGATTTGACAGATGTCACCAAAACAAAATGGCTGCCACAGGGCACCAAAATCGACCCGCGCCAATTGAAAACCCCTTTAGTATCAACTTAATAACCTTAATGGATACTCTTATTATCGAGTCCCAAACGTGGGCTCAAAACTCCCATTCCAAAGGAAAAATTTTGATTTTGTCGTATTCTATGTCTATTCAAACTATGAACTTCTTGATACACTCAGCTGTACCATATTTCAACAAAAAAAAAAATCTTTTATTCATTTCATTAGTAAACTTTATTTGATGTATCATATTTCGAATGCAAGTTAATGGCAAACTGACTTTATTTATTTTTGATTGAAATGCTCTATCCGAATGGAGTATCAGAAACCAATTGTCATTTTATATCAGTAAATGATTTCACATGACTTCGCTAAAGTTCTAAGTCCGATAACCTTTACTTATAACATTTCTAATGCTCGTCTTTTTGCTGTAAATGATTTTTGACTCAGGGTTTTTCCAGGGGACCATTATTTCTAAGCCCTATTCTAACTTGGACTTTCTGTGACATTCTGCGCATGCGAGTCTTTAAGGATCCTTATACTAGGAAAACGCTTTAGAAATATCAAGTGAGTTCAAAGTTGGTGTACGCCTAAGTAGTTTGTAGTCCAATTTACACTCTTTATTCCTACCATAAATAATCGAAAGAGTTCAACGCAGCTTTCTCGGCTTGCTCTGCAATGGCTTCAGTTTAATGAGTCACGCCTGTCTAATGGGGCCCGCTGTATGTTAATAAATTTCAAATATATTTCCCCAAGGCGTATAATAGACTCGCCGATGTAAGTAAGATGTATCATTAATTGGCCAACCTTAGCAGTGCTGTAGAGCCCCTAATCGGCGTGACTTATAGACTACAAGGTGCAAATATAAGTTATTTTTCTCATCTGAAACTTTTCAAAAATAAATTACCATTAAGGACCAGTAAGGGAGTTACAGAATGATGAGATCGAATAGCTGATTTCAGGTCAAAACATTGTGCGTTTCGTTAAAGCTCGAAAGTTGAGATGGTTTGGACACCTACTCAGGATGGACGACAGCAGAATTACGAAAAATACCTTCAACACTCGCATGATGGGATGTAAAGAGCGTGGAAGACCGCCAAGAGGATGGGCAGACGATGCAGATACTATATAAATGCTAGGGAAGCGACGCAATGAACCGAGACGTATTGAGCGCGATTGTGAAGGAAGCACTGACTCACCCCGAACTGTAATTGCCATGATGATGATAGTTATTAATTGCCCATATGAGCAAATAAGCTTAAATATTCCCCAAAGGGTTTTGCGTTTTCACTCTCCGTTGTATGTTCAAATTTTTAAACAAAATTATTTAAATTATGCATCCATTACTAGGTGGCCCTATGCTCCTACTTGGAACTATAGCAATTGATGCATTTAATAGACCTTTCAAATTTTCTGGTCTTAATTTCACCCTTCCTAGGTCACTTATCTCTCCTAGGCCCCTTTTTATTTAAGCTGGAATCGAATTACTTTTAGGTCGCCTTGTATCTCTAATCCGTAATGTTGTAACTATAGACTCGATAAATGTAATGAATTAAAAAAGGAAATTAATGACTAAACTAAACATTCGATAAGAGAATCTCAGACGGGTTTTCAATTTATTCCAAATTTTTATTTTTTTATTTTTTTAGTGCATACAAATGAACTTACAATAATCTGAAGATCTTGCGCTGATTATGAAAAAACAGTATGAAAACCATCAAATTTGATGGCGGAAAGTAAGTAGGGACCCATAATCGGTAACCATAAGATATTCAAGTAAAGTTAATGATGCCGCCGAAAACCCAATACTTAAATAAGTAATCAATTAACAACATCATTTTCAGCTCTTCTTACTATTCCAAAGAGAGAAATATTCGATAGTTCACTGTTCAAGAGAAAGTGATATTCATACACTCTCTGCGTACCTAACTGAAATACTCATAAACGAACCCAATTGTTGGCACTTGTCAATTGTAGCCAAATGTCATGACCAAGCAGACGATGGCAGTAATGAGCATTGCAAATGAAAATAAATATGAAGGAACGTGAGTATGATTATTGGAGAAAGCAATGAAAAGCGGAAAGTCAAATTAGTTGCATTTCGTACACGGCCCACTATCATACGTGCAAACAACCACGTCGGGTGGCGCTCTTTACAAACGCACGCAGAGCACTTATGAAAGGTTAGATGTAATGGCACTGCTGCTGACATTTAAAGTAGAGGAAGTGATGGTAAGTGGGTAACATTTGAAAATACATACATACATACATTCATATGTATGTTCATTCATATAATCGTTGGAAGTGACTAGGCAATTGTTTTGTGACGAGCAAATTCAAATCTTGGTCATCATATCAGTCAGTCACTAAAATAAATTGGACAAAGTAAAATTTGTTTGTAAGCACAATTTTCCATTTGAAATGCAGACAAACTTTTTTGAATCGACAACAGAAAAACGCCAGTTAAAGTTGTGTAAAAGAGAGCTCTGACCGCGCCAACTTCTTTGCTACTCATTTCACCTCAATGCTCTTGCTGTATTTGGCCAATAGGTACATTGATTGGTAAGAAAGAATGTGTGGAGAGAAATTTGAAGAAAGGTAGTTTTTGTGGTATTGAAGGTACCAACTCACTTGGCGATCAAACAGTCGTCGCGCATGCGTCAAGCGGCCTAGAAAGACCTGTAGTTAAATTGTTAGCGTACGAAGCGAAAAGCGAAGATAAGCGAATGCGTGGTAAAAAAGAAAGTGCATAAAATATTGAAAGAAATATTTATGTGGAATTTTCTTATGTGCAAAACAATACAAATAATAAATACAAAAAAGTTTTTGTAATAAAAAAGAGAAGTGAAGTGAAAAGCAAAGCACCAGTTCAGTGCGAAAAGGTTCAAAAAAGTATAAATAAATTGCAAATCTAGAAGCAACGAGCAAAGCCTGCGCATATCTAGAATTGCTGTGACTAAAGAAGAATAACGAAAATTTACGCAGAATTAAGAGAGGAGATCAACGAACGAATATTGAAGCAGTAAGTACTGTTGTTGCAACGGATTTGAAAGAAAATAAAAAATAAAATAAATTAAAATAAAAACAAATAAAATGAAATGAAAATAAAACAAATTAAAATAAAATAAATCACAATGATATGAAATAGTATAAAATAAAAAATAAATAAAATAAAGAAATATGAAATAATATAAAATAAGCGTGAATAAAGGAAAACTAGCGCATAAAATACAATATAAAAAATAAACTTAAATAGAAACAAATTAAATGAAAGATAAATAAAATAAAATAAGTTGCAATAAAATCAATAAAATTAATTTAAATAAAATAAAGTTTAAAAAAAATGACTTAAAATAAAACGAATTGAAATAAAATAACTTACAATAAAATAAAATGGAATGAAATACTAAGAATGAAATACTAAAAATAAAGAATTTAAATGAAAGAAATGAAATAATATAAAATAACTTGAAAAAAAAAAAAATTAAAATAAGCATAAAATAAAATTAAATATAATAAAATAAATTTACATCATATAATAAAATAAATTAAATAAAAAAGTAATGTATAAATAGATAATTGGAGCGTACACCCTTTTTGGGTGTTTCGCCGAGCTCCTCCCCATATTTGTGGCGCGTGTCTTGATGTTGTGCCACAAATGGAGGGACCTTCAGTTTTAAGCCGACTCCGCACGGCAGATATGGTTTTATGAGGAGCTTTTCATGGTAGAAATACACTCAGAGGTTTGCCATTGCCTGCCTATTGGGAGAAACTTTTTCTTCATTTTGCTGTTTCACCGAGATGCGAACCTACGTTCTCTCTGAATTCCGAATGGTACTCACGCACTAACCCACTCGGCTACGGCGGCCGCCAAAAAATAAATACAACAGATTGTAATAATATAAATTTAAAAAAATAAAACAAAATAAATTCAAATGGAATCAAATAAAATTAAATAACCAATCAAAAAAAAAAATACAATAAAATAATAAAAAAAATAAAATAGCTTAAATAAACTAAATCAAAATAAATTTTATTTAATTAAAATAAAAATGAATAACAAAAAAGAAAAATAACTTGAAAAAATATAATAAAATGAAAATTAATAAAAAGAGATAATTTAAATAAAATGAAATAAGATCCAAATACTAAAAATATTACATATTAAAATAAATTAAAAACGAATCAAATAAATGGATATAATATGCGAGCAAAATATAATAAAATAAATAAAGTGGAATACCATAAAATAAAGTAAAAATAAAACACGAAAAAAAATACAAAAAAAAAAAAATTCAATAACATAGTAATAAAAAAGATAAAATAAATTGAAATAGAAAAAACATAAAATGAAATGAAGTAAAATAAATATAAATAAAACAAAATATGAAAAATAATAAATTAAAATATAAAATTCTTTCAGTACTTTCGAACCTGAAAATCGAATCGAATCTCTCACCAAATTCTCGAAACGAATTAATATCTTGGACCAAAATCTATAGTAACAATTTCGGTTAGGTGGGGAAATCATATAATATATTGAGCTCTAGGGTAACACAACGGACCCAACTTTCGGTCTATGTGGCACTCCGATGCGGGGTTACCCTTAAACTAACCAACCAACCGAAATATAAAATAAATTAAATATTAAAATAACGAAATTAAAAATAAAATAAATTAAGGTAAAATAAAATAAAACAAACCAAAATAATAAAATAAAATAAAATGAAAAAATATTAAAACAAAAATGAAAAAACAATTAAATTAGATTAAAATAGAATAAAACGAAAAACATCGAATGGATTTGTTCATATTTTTGTAGCGGAAACAAAGAGTTTGTCCGAGTTTCGAAAATATTTCGCCCAATTTAATTAAGCACTTTGAGCACTTCCTTCATGGAACCATTGGAAATAATAATAATAACTAATAATTGAGCACTTCGGCCTATTTCTACACCTAGTTTTACGAGTAATCCTCCGGTCGGGCTAGATTTTTTCGGCTTTGGACGTGAATTTAACATATTTCTACGGATATAACCTTTTAAAAAGGATCCTCGGATAGGACGAAAAAAGCCAGACCCGGAGGGTTAAAAATAACAGAATGAGTCTTTGGTTGAAAAATAGTGGGATGACTTTGCGGTGCATCAAATATTTTGAAGTTTAACTCAAATACACTCAATACTGGGGCTATTCTAATCTCAATACACCAGACTTCCGAACTCGATGTACCACCTGGCTTTTCATCTTTTCTTGAGATTTTAAGTTTGAAAATAATTCGATTACACCTTTTCAATGCAAAGTCACCTTTGAATACCACTAAAATCTAGAAATACATAGTTTTCTTCAAATCGCTTTACTAAATTCCCCGTAATGGACTTTAGTGTAAACGAATTCGCAAGCGTCTTCAGCCTGGCAATGTTTGTCTTTAAAACAGCTATTATTTTAGAGAACATAGACTGCAGTCTGCCAAAAATCGTAGCAATTCTCGAAAGATGGCAACCAGCTAACCTAAGCCAATGACCGTCGAAGCTCGATCAGCTGTTGTTACGGTCAATAAAACATACTTGTCTGCCCCCATTGGTAATAGGAATTCTTACATCACCCACCCTATAGGCCAGGTATTACTCTTTACGACTTCCATATATAATTTTTTATTTAAAATATTAATTCACTAAAAAAATATATTATTATGAATATTTATGTTACATTACGAAAGGCATTAGTAGCTAAGACTATCGACCTGTCCATATACATAACTATAATATTGGGTTGGGGAAAAAGAAATGTCGTATTTGTGAACGAAATTTGACGCTTTATTTGACGTACTTAGAATTATCCGACTCAAGTCAAATATGCCCCGTTTTGCCATTTAGAAGGCAACTTCTTTATCCACCCTTTATAAAACCCCCCCTCCTTATTTGCAAAAAACTCAGACAACCAGTTTTCGCAAGCCTCTTTTGAGGCCAACTTCGTATTACCAAGGGCGTTTTGCATGGACCGGAAGAGATGATAGTCACTTGGTGCCAGGTCCGGACTATATGGTGGGTGCGATAGGACATCCCATCCGGGCTCCCGTAGCTTCTGGCGGGTCATCAAAGATGTGTGAGGACGAGCGTTGTCCTGGTGGGACACAACACCATTCCTATTGACCAATTCTGGCCGCTTCTGGTCAATCGCCTGCTTCAAACGGTCAAGTTGCTTACAGTAGAGGACCGAATTAAGGGTCTGGCCATAGTTGAGCAACTCATAGTGGATAATTTCCTTCCAATCCCACCAAACCCACAGCAAAACCTTCCTAGCGGTCAATGCAGGCTTGGCGATGGTTTGGGACGGCTCGCCGCTTCTCGACCACGATCTTTTTCGCTTGTCGTTGTCGTACGTGATCCACTTTTCATCGCCAGTCACCATCCGCTTCAAAAATGGGTCAAGCTCGTTCCGTTTTAGTAGAGAATCGCAAGCGTTGATTCGGTCCAAGAGATTTTTTTGCGTCAACACGTGTGGCCCCCAAACATCCAGCTTTTTTTGGAATCCAATCTTCTGCATATGGTTCCAAACGGTTTTGTGGTCTACATCTCGTTCCTGACTAATCGAGCGAATGCTCACATGCCGGTCTCTTTGGATAATTTCAACGATTTTATCAGTCTCTACGACGATTGGCCGACCAGTACGGGGTGCATCTTCGACATCTACTACACCAGAACGAAATCGATCGAACCAACGCTGTGCTGTGCGAATCGTTACAGTATCAGGCCCATAAACTTCACCTCTTGGGTAGTAAAAACGTAAAATATGTCGAATTTCTTGCTTGGTGTAATCCATCTTTGACGCGCTATGACTTAAGACTGAAACGTACGATCACAACACTGTCAAAGAGACACTTGTAGTACAGATTGTCGTCTTCAAATCGCCGTTTAGTGTGACCCGATGCAATAAGTACAACGCAAGATATGTTTAAATGTCGCGCTCAATTGACAAAATACGACATTACTTTTTCCCCAACCCAATATTAGTACTCCCATTTAAATGTGCATTTTAAAAATTGAGTCGAAGGACGAGTAATTTTTTGAGTCTCAATTTCTTATGCTACCAAAAAGGTGGATGTGAGTTCTGGCCAGCAATGCACAATATTTTCAAAAATATAAAAAACAATAGAAAAAGAAAAATAGTGTACACTCAATATCGGTATGTCAAACTGCTTGGGCTATGGAAGTGTGGGTGCCGCTCGATATCTAAAAGCCGCTGCAGTAACCTACTTCGCATACGCAGCTTTTTCTCTTCAATTGCATAGGGTATTAAACAAAACTATTCAGATTTAAAAAATATTTTTATTTTAAGGTTTAATTTAGCACGTAACGGTGCTTATACAGAGACAAAACAATTGATATGACAAACTTTATTAGTTGAGCACTGAAAAACGTACGTTAACCAACAAATTAGGGGGAAGGAGCCTTGAACTTGACTGGCAAATCCAACTGTTATGGTTGCACTGCAGTAGCGCTGCATTTCGCACGGCAGCAGGTTTTCTTGGGTAATCGAGCTAATCCATCAAGCTATTGCACACGCACACACACACACGAAAACATATAGCAAAACAGAAGAAATGATAAAAACAAAACCGCTTAAAGAAATGATAGTCGACTGTTAAAGTGTACGAGTTTTGGAAGAAAACCAGTTCTTTGGTTGCAAGTGGCAATCTGGTTTGTAAAACGTCAAAAGTGAAGCAAATGTGGAAGTGGGAGTAGAGTAAGAAAAATTATACTATAGATAAGCAAAAAATGCAACGCAAAGTCAATCAACAAAGTGATTGCAACATTTTTCATTTATAGGTACATACACACATACATCTACACATACATAGGTGCATCTAAATATATAGGTGTATGTGTATGTACATAACATGCGCTCCAGCGCATAGGTCAGCGAGTATATTTTTTAATTTTGTTGATTATTTCTATTTTTGTTTGATAATTTTTATTTTCGTTGATAATTTTTATTTACTTGTCATTATTACATTTGTCCGCCGTTGCGGCGCTTTTGTTGTTATTTAGTGAGCAAGCGTTAAATTTCACTTTCAAATATTTAATCTGCCAATATATGCGGCTACGTACACGTAAATGTGCATTAGGGGTAGGACTCTAATGTCATAGTTACACTTGAGTTCGTAGTGCAAATCAATAAGAAAAAAGAGGAATGGCTGAAATCAAGGCGCATTCAACCAACAACAGCGTTTGCACGTCACCACAAAGTAGAAAACAAAGAATGAATTCGTCTTGTTTCATTCTGAGCTGACAGCGGCATGGGCACAGCGAAAGAAAAAAAGCAAAACAGCTGATTTACCGATACCACCTTTAATATATTCACCTTGGGTGAAATGATTGGGATTTAAGTTTTTTTTTTTTGTTAGCAAAAGCTATGTATGGAAAATAAAAAAATAAAATAAAGGTCGACACATTTGATTCGCAAATTAATTAGTGAAAATCGCTAAAAATAAAGAGGAATGCCTGACGCTTTATAGGGAAATGTTTAAGATATAAGTACCTATTTATTTGTTGTGTGTGAAGCGAGCTGTATGTATATATGTACGGAATTTGAAACGAAAAGATTTACAGTTATTTCCGAAGTAGTCACCTATAGCCAATTCTTTTCGTGCTTCTTAAAATTTACACTGTGCGACGCCGTTTTGAGGGGGGAGAAATTTAATTGCAAAACGATGGCGTCAACACCCCCAAAGGACTAGATTTATGCGAAAAGATTATAACATAAGTGCGTACAGTGTAATCTCCCTTAACGGACACCTCTATTAACAGGATAGCTTCCTTGAGTGAACCTTTTTTTTTTCTATACTAAATCTTGTGTGTCGGAAGAAGTTTTTGAGTGGATATCTCTCTTGGACCGGCCAAAGTTGACTGACGGACGGTGTTTGCTCAAGTGAGGTTTCTCTGTATTCCTTTGTTTATTTTTTTTTTTTTTGGATTTTCATTATTCACATAAGGTTTTTGTGAGAAATTTTACGTACTTGTATTTTTTTAATTTTTTTCGGATTTTTATTAACCACAAAGTTTTTGTGAAAGAAGACCCATAACGAAATTTTCCAGAGAATATATAGGGTGGGCCACGTAGAATTTGCTTTTTGAATCGACTATAAAAAAAAAACTAATCAATATTTTTTGAAACTTTTTTTTTTATTTCGAACATTGTCATTTATGAATGTTCAAATGACTGCCACGACTGGCTTTACAGTAGGCCATTCGATCAACCCAATTTTTAAGCACATTTTCATTTTTTTGGGCTCCAATTTCATGAATGGCAACTCCGGTTTCGTGTTTTAAAGCATCAATCGTCTCTGGATGGTTCGCATAGCATTTGTCCTTAACGGCTCCCCACAAAAAATAGTCCAACGGGCTTAAGTCACACCTCCAAGGCGGCCAATTGATATCGGAATTTCGGCTGATTATTCGGATTTCAAAAACGGTAGTCAAAAGTTCGAGTGTATCTTTGGCAGTGTGACATGTTGCACCGTCCTGTTGAAACCGAATGTCGTCCATGTCATCCTCTTAAATTTTTGGAAACAAAAACTCGTTGAGCATGTCGCGGTAACGCTCGCCATTTACTGTAACCGCGGTAGGTTAGGTAGTTCAAAAAGCAAACGCTATATGGTCCACCCTGTACTTCTTAAACATTTTAACCCTCTAACTCTTCTTTTAAGCAGAACCAATTTTAGGTACTTGCAAGTCAAATATAATGAACAGAGACAATAATTGGTTAAAATGTCTGAAGAAAATGTTTTCCCAGAAATTTAATTTTATATACCAAGAAATTAGAAAGGGTTTTCCAATAACAGGTGTTATTTAAATATATAAAAGGCGACCTAGAGATGATTAATGATTTTTTATGCCCGGATTGTAGATTGTATTGATCTGGACAACGTTTATTTTCAACAAGACGGCGCTACGTGCTACACAAGCAACGAAAACATTGATCTTTTACGGGAAAAGTTTCCGGACCGTGTTATCTCTCGAAGAGATGATCACAATTGGCCACCGAGATCTTGTGATTTAACACCTTGTGACTTTTTTCTTTGGGGCCACGTGAAAGAGAAGGTCTACGTCCCCAGCCCAGGGTCGATTCAAGACCTCAAAGATGGAATTCGAGAGGCTATCGAGGACATAGGGCAGCCACTTTGCAATTCGGGTATGGAAAATTTCATTAGCATTTTTCTTTGAATATAAAAATAACACCTCTGATTGGAAAATCCTATATCATATTTAGCTCAGATTGATACTTTAAAGGTTATTTATAATTTTTTAAAACAACATTGGTCGCAAATATGAAAACTTAATTTGACCACTAAAAATCGACCCCTTTGCAATCGTTCTGGCATAGAAATTACAAATCCCTACACTTTGACTTGCAATTTATTGAGCAGTGTTACCTAGCGAGACCCGTATTCTTCTTCTTGATTGGCGCGATAGCCGCGTTCGCGATTTTGGACGAGTTTAACAAAGCGCGCCAGTTGTTTCTTTTTCGTGCTAACTGGCCCCAGTTGGACACACCAAGTAAAGTCAAGTCCTTCTCCATCTGATTTTTGCAACGCAGAGGAGGCCTTGCTTTTCCTCTGCTACCATTAGCTGACACTACATCGAATACTTTCAGAGCCGGAGTGTTTGTTTCCATTCGGATGACATGACCCAGCCAACGAAGCTGCTAGATCTTTATTCGCTTCACTGTGCCTATGTCGTCGTATAGCTTATCCAGCATATTATTCCATCGCCTGCGATATTCGCCCTTACCAACGTGAAAGGTCCAAAAATATTCCGCAGAATCTTTCTCTCAAACACTCTCCAAGGGATGCCTCATGGGATATTGTCATCGTTCAAGCTTCTACACCACCGACGTTAAGACGGGCATGATGAGATACTTAGTTGTCTTCATCGAGAGAGGACTTTACTGTTCAAATACCTACTTAGTCGAAAGTAGAACTAGTAGGCAAGAGAGATTCTACGTTGAATTTCAAGGCTGACATTGTTATCGGTGTTAATGCTGGTTCCTAAATAAACGAAGTCTTTTACAACCTCGAAATCATAACTGTCAGCAGTGACGTGGGTGCCGGTACGCGAGTACGCCGACTGTTTGTTTGATGGCAGGAGGTACGTTGTTTTGTCCTCTTTCACCACCAGAGCCATTCGCTTTGCCTCCTTATCTGGTTTGGAGAAGGCAGAACTAACAGCGCGGTTGTTCAGGCCGATGATGTCAAAATCTTCGGCATGCGCCAACAATTTTACGCCTCATAGAAACTTGTGTCGGGACGATTAAGTTCTGCGACACGCACGAACTTTTCCAGCATCACCTTAAAGCAGTCACATGACAGCGAGTCACCCTGTCTGAAACCTCGTTTGGTATCAAACGGCTCGGAGAGGTCCTTCCCAATTTTGACGGCACTACAGGCATTGAGCAACGTCATCTTGCATAGCCGTATTAGTTTTGCGGAGTTACCAAATTCAGACATCGCGGCATATAAGCAACTCCTTTTCGTGCTGTCGAGTGCAGCTTTAAAATTGACAAAGAGATGGTGTGTGTCGATTCTCCTTTCATGGGCCCTACCGAATGTATTACAATATACCTAAAAATGTCGAATAAATTGCGCCAGCTGGCTGACGAGTGATTATCAAGCATTTGGTTGATATCTCAAGGATCTCATTTGTTAGCATACAAAGTATTCTCCCCTTTGAACAAGAAAAGGTTCTTCACGAGATACATATGTATGTACTGAGTGGTCGAAGAATACAAGAACAAGCGACAAATTTGAACATGATTCGTGGACTTGTTGTACCCGACTTATAACCATAGATGAAGCCTAGCTACTTCATCATTCTGAGACGAAACAACAGCCCATGAACTGGAAGATACCTTCATCACTAACACTAATCACAAAAAAATTATAAAGTACCTAGGCATAAAACTGGGCCTAAGACCAACTTTCAGGGCTCAAATAAAACGCGCAGCAGAGAAAGCCACTAAGATGGCATTCCTACTCAGTAGACTGATGGTAAAAAAAGGGGGACCAACCCAAAGGAAACGAGAAATAATGTAGGCATCAACGCTCTCCGTTCTCTTATACGGAGCTGAACTGAAAGGCAAATCACTAGTGCCAGCTCCTAGCATGGGTACAACGAACTGTTCAAAATAGGGATATGCGTACATCCCACATGCATATACGGTGACCCAGCCAAAGATAACGCTTTATACACCTTTTTCCAATGCATGCGTTTGGAACAAGAACGCCGGAGACTGAAGGATGCAGTCGGTCACATAACCACTGAAAATCTTTACGACAAAATGCTAAGCAGCGACGAAAGGTGAAAAATCATCAGTGGTTTCGTGGAAAAAATTCTCGTGTTGAAAAAGCGAGACCTGGACGTAGGCATACAAGCATAGATGTTGTAATGAGGAAGATGGTACGAAACTCTGAATTAATGCGAAAGCGGTTCCGGGGTTGGCGACATACCTTTGCAGCGACGGCGGCAGCTTTAATGATGCATTAGGCATTTTACACCTCCTCATTCGCATGCGGCGACTAGACAACTAGGGGACGACTTAGCTTCGGTGATGCTCGAACGGGAAAATTGAATTGTGTTTAGTTGGGATTCGGCCAAGAAAATAACGAACTTTGGCTAACAATTTCTTAATTTTTTGTTTTTTTTTTTTTTGTTAAAAAGTTGTACAAACTTTGAGGTTTTGTAACATTTTTTGAATAATAGTATAAAAGCTCACTTTTTCTGTTGAAAAAAATTTCCTTGCAACATCTATCTGTTCGTCTATCGAGTGTGGCTAGGGATCAATTTTTCAGCGCTGTAGGTAAGCCTTACTTGTATACCGATACAGGGTGCAGCTAGCAAGGTGAAAACGCCTACAACCTATTAAAATTAACAACAACTTACAACATATTTTTTGTCAGTTCTGTTCGGTTTCGGTTCAGTTTGGCCTTAAACATCGTCGGTATTCGTCCGTTTTCTAAAGATAATGCTACTTAAAATTGAAGTGGCCATTGGTTGCTGGAAGTGGACTTCGAATTGCTGGAAAACCTTACTTATATTTCAAGGCTCTATCGCTTTCCTTGAAGCAAGAAACAGCTCAGAAGCAGGAAATTTTCCGACGAGAGTGAACTGACAGCTGTCGTAGAAGTGTTTTTGGAAGAGGCAGTGTTTTGATAACGATGGTGGATCTTTCAAATATAAAATATAAATAATATATAAAAAATAATAAAAGTATTCAAAAAAGCGAGTTTTAAAATGAATAAATTTGTTTTTTCAAGCTAATTGAACAATATGTAGACTTTTGTCATACCGCTTTTTCCTTGTTTTGCTAAATTTTTTGTTATAAAGCAAGTGAAAAAATTAAATTTTTGTAAATTTATGAATAAAAAAAAATACATTAGCAGTTTTTTCAGTTATTGTATAGCTTCTGGGGATTAAAAAATACGCTGCCGTATGTAGACTTAAGTTCTTCACTGCTTATTTACATACTAGGAGATTATGTAGAAAATTAAAAACAAACATTTATAGCATTATTTATATGTCTTAAATTATTTACATGTCTTAAAAAATTTAAGTAAAATCTTATTTCATCATTCTATAGGCTTTTAACCAAAATTGCATAAATAGGAATACCCCTAATGAGCGTACATACATACATATACAGATACACATATGCACATACTCATGTGAGTTATTGTAAAATAACGTAACAGTATCATTAACACCAAAAAGTAAAGTGAAGTCGAACGTATTCAAGAAAATAGCAGTAAAAGCATCATTTGTTTGGGTGCATTGCCCGACAGATATTCGGAAGCATTTGCTGTAATTACAAGGCAATTACATACATACATACATACATGGGTAGTGTTGTTGGCACCATTAAAATGATTAATTTATATTTTAGCGAGATTTAAGATTAATTTTATTATCAACTTTGAATTTAATTTTTATTGCAGTTAATCTCGCATTTTTTATTTATTTATTCGCAGCGAAATGCAGGCAAGATACAAATTTATTTGAACCTGGTGTGATTAATGAAAATTTAGGTTGATTCATAAAATTGGTGTCAACAAAAAATGCTGCACGTGATAAATCATGAAAGTATTTTATCATTCGCATTTGTTGTTTGTATAAAAATGTAGTGGCAAAAGTGTTAGATATTTTTTTCTCATGCTGGCGACCTGATAGTCAGGGTTGGGCATTTTGCACTATCACTAAATTGCACTTCCACTAATTTTTTAGTGGTAGTTAAAATAATAAAGTCATTATCATTAAATTTTCAGTTTTTCAGTGTTTTAACTATCCGCTTATGGCATTAATTATTTTTTACACGATGACCAACCCTGCTGATGACAGCCATGTGCAATATAGGTACATAATAGGAGCGCGACAAGTTACCAAGTTGTGGTTATTTTTTTTTTGTTAAAATTTGTTTAATTTTTATCTTTTATCATAATACTGTGCATTCTACAACAAACCCATATAACTCTCCAAATTCCTTACAAAATCCACAAAAATTTAACAAATTTAAAAAGTGTTCATCATGATTTTTACTCTTTTTTTCAAATTTTTAGAAAAAGTTCTGGGTGTGCAGTTCTACATATATCCGATATATTCGATATTATTGCCAGGCAGCGACAAATTAATTTAATTTAAATTTAAAATAATTCAATTAAAGAATTCATTTAATAAGTTTTATAATTTTAATTGAATTTAATTTAATACATTTTATAATAATATTTGCCACTTGTGGCACTAGACAGCTGCTGCATATAAACAAACAAGCAACAGAGCGCATAAAGGTCAAAATAAAGATTTCCACAACTCAAAATCATTTCGTTTATTTGGTAAAAAAAATATTCAAGTACAAAATGGTATGAATAATTTGGCGCCACCTTGTATAATAAATTGCTAATTTCAAGTGGCTCAAAATAAAGATTTCCAACACTCAAAATCATTTTATTTATTTGGTAAAAAAATTATTCAAGTACAAAATGGTATGAAAAATTTGGCGCCACCTTGTATAATAAATTGCTAATTTCAATTGGCTCAAAATAAAGATTTTCAGTACTCAAAATCATTGTTTTTATTTGCTAAAAAAATTATTCAAGTACAAAAGTAGAGGGTTAATTTTGCGCCACCTTGTATAATAAATTGCTAACTTCAAGTGGCTCAAAATAAAGATTTCCACCACTCAAAATCATTTTATTTATTTGGTAAAAAAATTATTCAAGTACAAAATGGTATGAATAATTTGGCGCCACCTTGTATAATAAATTGCTTATTTCAAGTGGCTCAAAATAAAGATTTCCAGTACTCAAAATAATTTTTTTATTGAAGTACAAAATTGGAAGGCTAATTTTGCGTCACCTTGTATAAACAAGTGCAAATTTCAAGTGGCTCAAAATAAAGATTTCCCCCTCACAAACTAATTTTTTACCAAATGTTCATTTAATTTTTTTTATTTGGTAAAAGAAATTATTCCGGTAAAAAATTTGATGATTAATTTTGCGCCACCTTGTATAATAAATTGCTAATATCAAGTGGCTCAAAACTTTCTTTGACTTCTGACAATGTTTTGCGCCGAAGTGTTAAGCATTTTTCATATATGTATCATATAATACATATATAGACTTCCGAGCATGTGCTTTATATGGAAGAAAATTGTCAACATTGTACCCAAAAAAAAAACTAAAATTTTTTAGTAACTTCAAAGCTCTACATCATTAGATTAAAATTTAATGAGCAGTTGAAGTTTTCTAAAAATTCTGAAAAAAAATTTAATATTTTTATGAATATTCTGCTGAATGTTTGAATTATATTGTCTTTGCTGTAAAATGCACTATAATTTTATAAAAAAAATAAAATTAAAAAAATACAAGAAAATAGTCAAAACTTGGCAATCATTGCCCTCTTATTATTGTGAACTGAAGTGTACGTAGGTTTGAGGCAATGAACTTTTATAGTTTTACTGTTATTTGAAAACCAAAAATCTTATTTCGCAGTTTTTTGGCTGTTTTTATCGCAATGTTTTTAACAAAAAGCTTTTTTCATGTAATTTCCATGAAGAACAACGCAATCATTCCAGCGCTGCTCCAACATTTCAAAACCACTTTTGTAGAACGATTTATCTTTTGCCTCAAAATAGGCCTCGGTTTTAGCGATAACTTCTTCATTCGAGCCAAATCTGGAGAATCCGGTGGATGTGGGAGCAATTTGATGTTCAATTCATGTAGTTTTGCCATTGTTCAGATACATCAAAACGTTCTTGTTTTTGGTAAAGCTTTCTCATAGTCAAACCATCATCGTCATGAATTTCACAATGAATTTCTTCCATTCGAAGAATCCAATCTCTTAACTTCATTCCAGCTAAACTGCATGGCGCGTTTTTCTGCCTCTAGCAGTCCTCTCCAGGTATTCGCTGGTCTTCCACGTCTGTGGCTTCCTGTCAATGGCGGCCCTTACTAAGTTACCATTTCCTCTGCATAGAACATGGCTAATCTAGCCCCATTTTATCTTTCAGGCCTCTAATAGTATGTATTGGCTTCTGCTGGGTTCTGGCCCAAAAGTCAGCATTGAAGATAATGTTTGGCCAGAATATTTTGAGAATTTTTGAAGGCATTTGTTTACAAAAGCTTGTAATGAGCTTGTGTCAGCTGACGTCGCATTCCATGCATAACAACCATAAAGTAAAATCGACTTTACGGTGGAGTTAAAAAATCGCAGTTTTGTGCGTCGTGTAATGTGTGATGCATTCCAAATTGCTTGCAGAGAGCCAAATGCCGCCCCACCTTTCTTTATACGCTTTCTGATATCATCGCTCGAACCGCCAGAGACCGATATAACGCTGCCTAAATACCAGAAAGATTGTACATCTTCGAAATGGATACATCAATTGAGAAATTTTGCGTCTTTCCTGTGATTATACTTATGTTTTGGTTTTCTGGATATTGATCTTCAGGCCGGCTTTCTGAGCTGCTTCTCGCGCGACTCGCTGCCATGTGAAGATAATTGTGAGACAGAAGACAGATGTCATCTACATAGTCAAGATCCGCTAGGCGCCCTTACAGTCCCCAGCTAATACTGCCTCCAGATGACGAGGCGTTTTACATGATGTTAAAATGAAATGGGGACTGTTGATAGTCAAATGTTCATGCAATATAAAGCCAACACGACATATCTTTACGATGTCAGCTAACTCACGCAACTTCACTTTTCGATCATTCAAAACGATTCTGAGGATTTTTGATGTTTTCTGGTGTATCAATAAAACTAGTGCCATGTGTTAGCACCGAGCTTTTCAGCCCATATGATATTATTTGATGACTAAACAATCTTCACCCTAGTTAATACTATCTTAATGTTACGATTTTGGCCTGAACAAGCATTGTCAGAGATATCGTAAAAATTACATTGAATAAATTTAGTTTAAAATAAAATGGTGTGAAATAATTGATAATAATAATTTAATTTATTTTAAATTTTCATATTTATGGGCACATACGTATGCATGACTTATACAGTAACAAAGACCGATAACTTAACCACTGATTAAACACTTATCATAAAGTAACTGTTAAAAAAGTGTACCTATACATATACATACATACAAATACAAGTACAATTTACGCATGAATTTTGGCAAATTTCACTTTCGATAGTTTCTCCGAAGTAAGCTGCCGAAAACAACTCTAGAACAAAGTAAATATTGATCGCAGAAGACGTAAAAAGAGGAGAAATGAGCAAAATAAAAATCACAACAAATCGACGCATACAGAGAAAAGCACAGTAAATGGGTTAATTAAATGCAAATAAATTCCATGGCAAGAATATTTTGCCTCATAAAAGTTAAATATATTTAAGCAGAAGTACTCAGCAACAGCAGGGACTTTGTTAATTGAGCATGAATTTGTGCCTAATAAAATAAAAAAACTTCACAAATTTAAGGTGGAAATGACAACACGTTTTACTGAGCCTTTATCTGGCGACGCTGAGTAAAACATTGGGATGTACTTAAATTTTGGTTGCATGTTAATTTTTACTTAAGTTTCCTAGCAACATATACAAATCACATTGAGAAAGAATAAAGCTGCGGAGAAGTTCATAGTTCCCTTTTTGGATTTGAAAAAGATTATAAAGTAGTGCTGTACAGTCCAGGATGTGGCAACAAAATGGTGCGGAAGCGCTAGTTGGATTCTGGATGAATCACCACTTAAACCAACCAACCAAACCAGTGCCATACAGTCCGCTTCACTTGAATAGCGGCAATAATTTTGACGGAATAAATATCAACAAAAATGGTAAGGTTTGCCAGAGGTCATTAGTCTTATCGATTTTGCTGCTTTGCCTACTGCGTAGATCTCAGCTTGGAAGACGTTATACCAGTCTGGGAGATAGAGAGCAGGTAAGGACTGGGCAAATTTTAGTTCCAAAATCGGTGCAAACCTATCAACTTTTCACACATTTAGTCCCCCTTGATATTTTATCGCAGACGAATAACTTGCGGTATGCATTAACATCTTGTGGAAATACAAAAGCCATGTCTAGATCATGTAGCACAAGAAACCACCAACTTTCTGCTAATACTTTCAAGGACAGATTGTAGACTGGTGACTAGTTGGGATACTCAAGCATGATAGATTACCAAGTTTGACCTTTAGCTATGGTGATAAACGAAATTGAGGGAGTTACTTCGGCTGCTATGTCACCGAGGACTCTGCAGCTGTCCGCTCATTTCACACACTCGTTCAAACAGTCCTGGTTCAGACGGCAACGAAGCAACATGAGTGCAGACTGTGTTGGTTCTTTCGTATATCACCAATACAATCTCAGTTTTTACGTAAACAAACCCTTGTCATAGCCTCGGTTACGTCAGTAAATCGGCTGATTCTTTAAAATTCGCTGAGAACCTTTAACGGTGTGATATTGGCCACATTCTATTTTTTGTACTATGTGAGCGCCTTCTGGTTAAATAATTTGCAGATCGCAGACCTATATACCCGATTCTTTATTTTTTTATTCTCTCTCATTGAAACTCTCGAAATAGTACATCGTTAGTAGGATCTAAGGCCTCCACACAATCTTTTGATGGTACTAGGGACCAGTTTCATTCTCTGTGAGTTCAGTGTTAATAAGACAAGTTGACTAATTTGCTTATAATTTAACCTGTTCTCCACCTACGTAACTGGTTTGTCTTGTATAAAATTAGGTTTCTCTTGTTACCCACAGCCCTTTTAGAACTCCCAAGAGGCATGAATTGCTGACATTGGACACTTCAGAAGAGGAATGCCAGCAAGTTATTTGGTAGCAAAATTTCTTTTTGCAAATATGCCATTATGCGCCATCGCTTAAAATCAAAATTGTGTCAAAGGCACATACTTAGGCCCAATACCCTAAATCTGCAAATTTCGCTCTTCTTCCTAACCAAATATATGTCAGTAGATATTCATATCCATACATACATACATACATACATACATACAAATATACATCCACCAACTCTTCCCACTCTTCGCGGAAACGTTTGGTTAGCACGCAGTCATTGATGACATTAAATACATACCAATTAGCTCGTGCGATTGAGGCGAGGTGACGGTCTACAGGCCACGTAATTTTCGACTTCAGTGCAATTTTCTCAAGTCCACTTTTCAAAACTGTATAAATGTATGCATGTATGTGTGCACAATAATAAATAACTGTGAGTTCGGTCTTTTCGAATTTGCCATAAACCATTGTTCAGTGAGTAGACGAAAATTCGAAAAAACGCTAATGGCGCATAAACTTGGCGGAAGTTACAAGCAGCGCTTGGCACCTGAGTCACGAATTGATATGTACGAGTACTCCTATAAATTATTAGCATTTCGATTACGAAATTTGGTAATATAACGCATATTTGAAATTCATACAAGCAAATTAGGGCTAAGGCAAATACAGTTTGGGAATGTCCACTTCTATTAGGTTGACTAGAAAAAGATATCTATCTAATGTGTGTTTGTTTATTACTTTTGATATGAACGAATTTACTTTCTTTTCATAACTGTTCAATATTCTTATACGAGTATTTACTTTCCATTCTATTTCCCTTTTTGACACATTCCACGACAGCAGCTGTGACATTCAACTTACATTTTAAGGCCTAATTTTCAAATTTATAATAGGAAATATGCCATGTAAGGAAATGCTTATACTAAGTTGATATGCAGCTGAATTGAAACCTCTAACTTCAATAAATTATCGAACTATATACCATACCCTTCGACAATAAAGGCAGGATTATATTTACCTATAACAGCAGAAGATAAGTTAGTTACCTTTTCATTCTGATAAAGCTTTCTGTGACTTTTAACTTAATTTTTTAATATAAATACTCTCTTAAAATGAATAACCGAGACCGAAAAAAAGTTAGAAGAAAGACGATTGCATTAGAAACTAAAACTAGCAGTTGCTGAAGGAGACCCACAACTCATGGTAAGTGATATGACTGGCTGTTGCAATCAAACGATCATCGCAAAAGCTTCTCATCGCCTATAGTTGGAAGGTTTTTTCTCACTATGTATTTCTTAACGCTTCTATATATTTTGTTTTCGGTGTTTGGCCGAGCTACTCCCCCTATGTGTTGTAGATAAGGAAAGAAACATAAGGTTGACTGAATAGGTTAAAGTATTCACTAAGTTATGCATGAAAGTATAAAGAAGATCCGACTCTATAGAGAAGAACCGACCAAACATAGCATCTTTCAAATCGTATTTGGTTACCTGTGCTATAATTCTTAATATAGTTAAAAAAATATTTACCAATTATATAAAATCTAGTTCTTCATAGAGCCAAAAAATCCAATTTTATTGAAAGATTACTTATTTATATTGGGTAGTCGAAAAAGTCTTTTCGTATTTCTAATCAAACTTCAACTCATTTTTTTATATTTATAATGAACTTTATTAAACCAAATATGTACCATTTTGGTCGACCACCCTTTTGCCATTTTTCTTCTAGAGACATTATTCACTCAGGGTAAAACTTTTGTGGTTTCTCGGCGAAAAACTGCGACAAGTAATTTTCACAGGTTTCTCTTGAAGCCAACTTTACTCCATTAAGGGAAGTCTGCATTGACCAAAACAAATAGTAGTCCGATGGTGCAAGGTCAGGGCTATATGGTGGATGCATCAAAACTTCCCAGCCAAGCTCTCCCTGTTTTTGCCGAGTCATCAAAGATGTGTGTGGCCTAGCGTTGTCCTGATGGAAGACGACGCCCTTTCTGCTGATCAGTTCTGGCTGTTTTTTTCGATTGCTTGCTTCAATCTCATCAGTTGTTGACAGTAAAGTGTAGAATCAATCGTTCGAGCAGGCTGGAGCAGCTCATAGTGGATGATTCCTTTCCAATCCCATCAAACACGCAGCATAACCTTTCGAGGCGTCAATTCTGGCTTTGCGACCATTTGTTGAGCTTCACCACCCTTGCACCATGATCTTTTTCGCACATTATTGCCGTATTTGATCAACTTTTCGTCTCCTGTTAGCATTCGCTTCAGAAACGGTTCGATATCATTTCGTTTCAGCAAAGAATCGCAGATGTTAATTCGGTCCATTAAATTTTTCACAGACAATTCATGTGGTACCCAATCATCGAGCTTTTTTTTGTAACCAGCCTTTTTTAAATGGTTCAAAACCGTTTGATGATGAATGTTTAGTGCCTTGGCGATGTCATGGCACACATAAGCTGCCGTGGTCAATCTTTTCCATAATTTCATCGACTTTTTCAACGATAGGTCGACCGGAGCGAGGTGCATCTTTCACATCGAAATTTCCAGAACGGAAGCGAGCGAACCATTGTTGTGCCTCACGAACTGATACAGCATCGTCTCCGAAAACTTCACAAATTTCATTGGTGGCTTGCGTGGCATTCTTCCCTTTTTTATACAAAAATTTCAAAATATAGCGAATTTCTTCATTATTTTCACTCATTTTTGAACAGCTATAACTTTTTTTCAACTTCTCCGAATTTAATTTTTTTTTGTTAAATGAAGCTTGAAATGTCATCTCTCTAACCCCATATGATATGGCACAATGTGATTGGTAGCACTGGAGATAGATGACTCTTTTAGATGAGACTTTTTCGACTACCCAATATTTTGAAACCGTAAACTAAGTCTTATGTGAAAATTTCTAACTACTGACTGATATTTGTGACAGATGTAATAAGTTGAGTATCATACATAAAAAATCATCGTTATTATTTTAACCTAACTTTTTTCACAATGCCAAATCTTTTCATTCCAACTTTGCTCTATTTTAAGTTCCATCACGAGTATTAAACATTTGAAGATGATCAATTACAGCGTTACTCTGCCAACTTTACCTGAATCCTCTTCAAGTATGAAACATTATCGCTTTAAAAATTTTTCTTCGTTATTAAAATCATGATTATTGAAAATCGTTCAAACATATCGTAAAGGGATTCGGAAAAGTATGGAGAATAACTAAAAAATTAAAATTAGTTGGGAAACATGGACATAGTTTTGATTGGAAACCTCAAACTTGAATAATAAGCAGAGCTAAAGATAAATAGTAGTTCACTTCCACAGAGATTTTATTTAAATTTAGTAGTTCCAACCACTGGCGGTTCTACGTAATCGGAACAACCTGGATTTATAGCTGGACAAGAGATGTGGCTTCAGCAGCATTCCTCCACATTTATGAGGATGTTTACGTTGTTACTGCAAATTTCAATCTCAATGCGTGCATCTTCTTTTACAAATTTATTTTTATTTCATTTGGTACCCACGTATTCAGTAACGTTACAAAATTTCATCCCCCAGAAATCGGTATTTTATTATTACACTTACTCAAGGTAGCGCTCTCCAGGAAAAATCGGGAAAGAGGTCCCTTGTCGTTCTGCATAGAAAACACAATTGGAATACCATCAATTGAGGGTAGATGGGCACAATCTAGCCACTTAAGAACCAAATTTAAGTAACCCTGCAACAGAATTACATGATGCCTAATGATCTGCACTGATAATATTAGCTTGGGCAATTTCTTCTTCGTTTGCGTTCTTTCTATAGGTTTAGTTTGTTCATAACAAAGTTTCATCATTTTCAAAGATTTTCCCCGATTTCTTTAGCTGGTACGTTTTTGCCAGCCTCTTCAATAAGAACGAAGGTATCCACTCCGAGAGGCTCTTCTATACGATTCAATTTTTCTATTCAACGATGTGTGTAAGACAAAAGGAGGTGCCGAATCTCGAATCTTTAGAGATGGAAGTAGTTTTCTAAAAAAAGACAGCTTTACCTGAATTCTTTAAAGGACGAAATAGCAAATTTATAAGACTACTTACTTTTTTGTGCATTTATTATACTACGTAATCCCGCGGACCTGAATGGTAAGCTACTTAAGTTGACGGTATTGGCCTAACCAGTTTCCAGGATTTTATTTTCTAGGAATACTCTTATCTACAGAGCTGTTTTCTGTGTTCGTTACTTGACACTCAGCATAACCTAAGCCATTAAAGATATGTAACGGCAACACTTGTTAACTACTTCAGAAATAAAGTTTTGTCTGGACAAACTGAACACTCTCAACTACGGGGTAGAGGCCTAGATGATAAAATAATACGACGTGATGGAAGTGTTTCACATGGTGTATCTGCGTAAGATTTGTGGACCCATTCACGGGTAGTATTGAGCTTATGAAGTCATCGATGATAAATATTGCGAAGTAAGATTAAATAGCATTTTTTCTGCTGGAAGAAATACAATATACAGTGAGTCAAAAAAGTTTAAGTACACTTAAGTTTTGTTCAAAAATTTACTAAAATAATTTTTATTTTTAAATATAAACATAAACTTTTGGCATGTAGTGTAAAAAGAGAATATTGTTAACTTAGTTTCACTCCTTTCACCTCTCTCACTGTTGTGAGTTGAAGAATAATTGTCGTAAAGGAGAGAGAGAGAGCTAAAACAGGCAAAAAAAGTTTACGTACGTTGTTATTTTTTCGTTGTTTCTTTTTCCAAAACTAACGGTTTTTCTCCGTTATTTCTTATTATCGCTCAAATGATCATAGTTGATAGTATTTTGATGCAAATGGTATGTATAACTATTAATAGTTTTGTGTTTATGGTGACAGTTAACGTATATGGGTGTGAAATATCAGTCGATTTGCGTAAAGTGATTATAAAATTATATTTAGAAAAAAAATCTTTGCGTGAAATCGGCAAAATTATCGGTAAATCACATTCCAGCGTGCAAGGAGTAATTAATTCTTATATAAACTCTGGAAATATTCGGCCAAAGCCGCGATCCGGCCGGCCAAAAAAACTCTCACAGAGAGACGAGCGCCGAATCTTAGATTCAATAAGGTCTAATCCCAGAAAATCTGCTGTGGAAATACAGGAAGAGGTGCAGCAAAGCGTTGGAATAAGCGTCCACCCACAAACTGTTCGAAATGTACTCCATAAGGCTGGGTACAATGGTCGAACACCGCGTAAAAAGCCTTTTATATCTAAAGTAAATAAAAAAAAGAGGATTACCTTCGCTAAAGACTATTTGAACAAGCCCGAATCATTTTGGAGCAACGTAATTTTTAGTGATGAGTCTAAATATAATTTGTTTGGTCCAGATGGAGCCGTAAAAGTTTGGAGAAAACCAAATGAGCAGATGAAAGTGAAAAATTTGGTACCCACAGTGAAACACGGTGGCGGTAACATTATGGTTTGGGGCTGTATGGCAGAAGCTGGTGTTGGAAAGCTTGTGTTTGTTGACAATGTAATGGATAAGCACCTCTACCTAAAAATCCTGAGAGAAAATCTTGAGACGAGTGCGTCACAATTGGGGTTTGAAAAAAATGGGTTCTTGTTTCAACAAGACAATGACCCGAAACACACGTCATATTTGGTCAGAGAGTGGCTTCTATATAACTGCAAGCAACTACATACACCACCGCAGTCCCCGGATCTAAATCCTATCGAGCACATCTGGGATCTGCTCGAAAAACGAATACGTAAACACACAATTACTTCGAAGGAATCCCTAAAGAAGGCTTTATCGACTGAGTGGATGAAAATAACCCAAAATGATACCGGAAACTTAGTGAAGAGCATGCGGCGGCGCTTACAAGCAGTTATCGATGCCGGGGGAGGGCCAACGAAATACTAATAACACTTAACCTATACGAATTTTCAAATGTTTTTAATATTTTCGGTTAAGTGTACGAAAACTTATTTGACGTGCGCTCAGGACTTTTTTTCATTTTTGTATAGCTATTTCTATGTTTTAAGTTCGTAACCCATGAAAAGGCTTATTTTGTGTTCTTTAACCTTTAAATATATCTATTTCGAAGATTAAATTTTATTTTTAGATTGTATGATGGAGTTTTTATTAATAATTTTCTAAAATTTGAGGTGTACTTAAACTTTTTTGGCTCACTGTAAGTTCAGTTTTAACGTTGCCTTTGATGAATTTTCGCTTGAATGGTTGCATCTTCTCTAAAAACTTTACTAATGTCAGCAGTAGCTTCAAATCGGCCGTGTTTTATGATACGCTTCGGATGGTATTTTTTCTTCACCCGGTCGTCTGGTAAAACAGAAACGACTTCAGTATGCTTTGCCTCTAAATCTTACATGCATATCCTAATATGGTCCGCCACTCAACAATATTCGAAGTATTTTAATATTTTTCTTTATTTTCTATTGCAGTTGATTTCTCCAATGCGCTTGCAAACAAGTAGTAAAAACTGGTAAAACTCCTTTCCCGTAATTCTTAAAAATGAGCGCAATTGTAGGCGCGGCAACGGCGATAGGTGGCGCTGTGACGGCCGCCACCAGCAACAGCTGGTTTATACCGATGCTTGTTGCGGCTATAGCTTATTTCCAGTACGAGGAGATTATGGATCCCGAGTCGAGAGCGGAGGATCTGCCCACTGATGAGATACTTGAGCGCTATGATTTCATAGTGATAGGCGCCGGTTCAGCGGGTGCAGTGGTGGCTAACCGGCTAACGGAGGTGGAAAATTGGAATGTCCTCCTATTGGAGGCAGGCGGCGATGAAACTGAAATTTCAGATGTGCCACTGATGGCTGGATACCTACAATTGAGCAAAATGGATTGGAAATATAAGACGGAACCTTCCGGCAAATTTTGTTTAGGTAAGCTCGATAACTTTACTTAACAAAATAACAATAAAAACATTTCCTCTTTCCACAGCTATGAATAATGGACGCTGTAATTGGCCACGCGGTAAAGTGCTCGGTGGTTCCAGTGTGCTGAACTATATGTTGTATTTACGTGGCAGCAAAATCGACTATGACAACTGGGAGGCACTAGGCAATCCTGGCTGGGGTTATCGTGATGCTTTATATTACTTCAAAAAGTCGGAGGATAATACAAATCCCTACTTGGCCAGCACCCCTTACCATTCAACCGGTGGCTATTTGACAGTGGGTGAGGCTCCCTATCACACACCGCTGGCGGCTAGTTTCGTTGAAGCTGGTGTTGAAATGGGTTACGAGAATCGGGACTTGAATGGCGAGAAACAGGCAGGCTTTATGATAGCACAGGGCACAACTCGCCGCGGTAGTCGTTGCAGCAGCGCCAAGGCCTTTTTACGACCAGCTCGCTTACGTTCTAATCTACACATATCTATGCACTCACACGTTACACGCATCATGATCGATCCGGTGACAAAATTAGCATTCGGTGTTGAATTTGTCAAGAACCAGCGCATTTACCGCATACGCGCCACGAAAGAGGTCATCTTATCGGGTGGCTCCGTCAACTCTCCACAACTGCTGATGTTATCAGGTATTGGACCACGTAAAGAGTTGGCCAAACATCGCATACCTGTCATTAAAGACCTCAATGTAGGTGAGAACATGCAGGATCACATTGGACTTGGCGGACTCACATTTCTCGTCAATCAACCAGTTTCCATTGTGGAGAGCCGCTTTCACTCCATGTCGACAGTGCTGCAGTACGCTGTCTTCGGACAAGGACCACTCACCATACTTGGCGGCGTTGAGGGTCTTGCTTTTGTGAATACGAAATATGCCAACGCTTCGCTTGATTGGCCTGACATTGAATTTCACTTCGTGTCTGGCTCGACAAACTCGGATGGCGGTTCTCAGTTGCGCAAAGCACATGGTCTCACAGACGCTTTCTATCGCGCAGTATTCGAGAAGATAAACAATCGCGATGCCTGGAGCATCATACCAATGTTATTGCGTCCGCGTAGTATTGGCTCGATCAAATTGCGTAGCAACAATCCCTTCGACTACCCATACATTTTTCCGAATTACTTAAGCGACGAACTCGATACAAAGTCTCTAGTAGAGGGTGCGAAGATCGCAGTGGCGCTCTCACGCACAAAAGCCATGCAGCGCTTTGGTTCGCGCATCTCATCGATCAAATGGCCCGGCTGTCAGCATTTGCAGATGTTCACTGATCCCTATTGGGAGTGTATGATACGCCACTACACAGTAACTATTTATCATCCGGTGGGCACTTGTAAAATGGGCCCTTATTGGGATCCCGAAGCTGTGGTGGATCCACAATTGCGTGTGTATGGCATACGCGGCTTGCGGGTGATCGATGCGAGTATTATGCCGAAGTTGGTGAGTGCCAACACAAATGCGCCGGTAATAATGATTGCAGAAAAGGGCTCGGACATGATCAAGGAGTTTTGGATTAAAAACACGATAATTTAGTTTGTAGCTTAGGGTGATCGGGTTAGGGTCTGCGTTTTTATGGGGCGGAATATTTCTTCTTCGGATTTATGCGGGTAATTCTGAGACATTTTGTAATCTATTTATTTATTTTTTGTATGTATGTAATCGAAAAAAATGTCACTTATATGTAAATAGAATTGAAGAAGAAGATGAAATGCTTAGATATTAAGGATAGATGGCTCATTCAGTAATAAACTGTATGTAATCGATCGAAATTGCAAAAAATCAAACTAATCATAAAAGGTTTCGTGTGGAATGAAGGTTGAGTTTTTCCTTTTCTAAGTTTCAGAGCAGGTAAGAATTTAATTTTTTGGCGCATTCTGGAAAATTTACGAAAAAAGCTGAACTTATATTATTTCTTTTCAATTTTTGGAAAAATTGGTAAAGTTTAATAACATAATCCGATATAGTTTTGGAGTAGAGTAGCCCAATTTGTAAGTCCGCACATCTCCCTTTTAAACGGTTGATCACCATACCAATCGTTATGTGATGTGTAAGAAGGGTTACACGTCGATTTCTGTCACTTAATTGTCAGTGAATTCTATAATAGAACTTCATGAGTACAATTTTTGTGAACATTTGAATCTCCTTCTTACTTTTTATAAGTCAACTTGAGCGCTTTCTTAAGAAAAACCTATAACTCCATCTTAAATAGGACGTTTGAGAATGAAAATTTATCACGATAATATTTGTCAAAATTTCCTTTCATATATAGTATGTAGTACACGTCCCGAAGTCTTTTACATGGAAAAAATGCGCCACATCGTATGCGAAAAAAATTTTCAAACCAACGCGATTTTTGAGCGCCTTCGAATTTTACCTTTATTATACAAAAATTGAATTGGCTATGAAACTGCATACCCAGAAGTCTTCGAAAGATTCAGATTTTGATGAAATTTGTTAAATTTTTGTGAATTTGGTACAAAGTTTGGAAATTTAATTGATACGGTTTTTGTTATAATGGGTAGTCGAAAAAGTCTTTTCGTATTTCTAATCAAACTTCAACTCATTTTTTTATATTTATAATGAACTTTATTAAACCAAATATGTACCATTTGGGTCGACCACCTTTCGCCATTTTTTATTCTATCAGAGTAAAACTTTTGTGGTTTCTCAGTGAAAAACTGCGATAAGTAATTTTCACAGGCTTCTGTTCAAGCCAACTTTACTCCATTAAGGGAGTTCTGCATTGACCGAAACAAATAGTAGTCCGATGGTGCAAGGTCAGGGCTATATGGTGGATGCATCAAAACTTCCCAGTTTTTGCCGAGTCATCTAAGATGTGTGTGGCCTAGCGTTGTCCTGATGGAAGACGACGCCCTTTCTGCTGATCAGTTCTGGCCCTTTTTTTCGATTGCTTGCTTCAATCTCATCAGTTGTTGACAGTAAAGTGTAGAATCAATCGTTCGAGCAGGCTGGAGCAGCTCATAGTGGATGATTCCTTTCCAATCCCATCAAACACACAGCATAACCTTTCGAGGCGTCAATCCTGGCTTTGCGACCATTTGTTGAGCTTCACCACCCTTGCACTATGATATTTTTCGCACATTATTGTCGTATTTGATCCAATTTTTGTCTCCTGTTACCATTCGCTTCAGAAATGGTTCGATTTCATTTCGTTTCAGCAAAGAATCGCAGATGTTAATTCGGTCCATTAAATTTTTCACCGACAATTCATGTGGTACCCAAACATCGAGCTTCTTTTTGTAACCAGCCGTTTTTAAATGGTTCAAAACCGTTTGATGATGAACGCTTAGTGCCTTGGCGATGTCATGGCAGCTTATGTGACGATCCTGGCCAATCTTTTCCATAATTTCATCGACTTTTTCAACGATAGGTCGACCGGAGCGAGGTAGATACATCTTTCACATCGAAATGTCCAGAACGGAAGCGAGCGAACCATTTTTGTGCTACACGAACTGATACAGCATCGTCTCCGTAAACTTCACAAATTTCATTGGTGGCTTGCGTGGCATTCTTCCCTTTTTTATACAAAAATTTCAAAATATAGCGAATTTCTTCATTATTTTAATTCATTTTTGAACAGCTATATGAAAAGGACTTAAGTATTTGCTTTTCTATTCCAATCACAAAATCTGAATTTCTTGTACTGTGTAACAAGATTCAGAGAGAAAATTAATGAACAGTCCGTCCGGCAGAACAATTAAATATTTTTTAAGCAAAAAGGTATTGCATAATTTGAAATTATTGCATTATTTGCTTTTACTTTACTTAATTTAATTAATTTAATCTTATTTGCTTTATTTGATTAAGTTTATTTTATTTCATTTTTTTTAATTTAATTTAATTGTATTATTTTACTTTAATTTCATTCAGTTTTTTATTTTATTTCTACACAGTTTTTAATTCTATTTTATAATTTTTTTTAATGTTAGTTTATTTTATTTTATTTTTATTTTATTTTTTATTTTAGTTTACTTAGTTTTCTTTTTATACTAGCTGACCCGGCGAACTTTGTTCTGCCCTAGAGGCAATAAAAAAACAGATTTTTGATTTTATTAATTTAATTTTTTTATTAATCAAGTATTTCAATGAATCTTTAATAGATTGCACTCTTCAGTTAAGCACCTTGTGATGCACAACATTTTTTGTTTTATTATCAGGTGCTAGAACAAACAACGCAGATGGTTTTCCGACCCGTGAACATGCCACATATAATTGACCATGTGAGAAACAGTGATTTTCTACATTCAGACCACAAACTTTCAAGGATTGGCCTTGTGATTTGTTAATGGTCATGGCGAATGCAAGACGGATCGGAAATTGAAGTATTTTAAACTCAAACGGAAGATCGGTTAGGATCATCGGGATCCTCGGAATGAGAACTTCTGCACCTTCGAATTTTCCTTTGAGTATCGTCGCGTAAATCACATTGTTCATCAATTTATTTACCACCAAACGCGTACCGTTGCAAAGTTTTGGTGGGCTTATATTTCGAAGCATGATTACTGCGGAGCCAACTTTGATCTACGCAGCCGTTGATCTTGGAATTACTGGCAGTGTTTGGCGGAAGTCGCCAGACAGTCAAATCATTGCGCCTCCAAAACATCTCGAGTCATTGCGTATAACTTTCAATGTTCGGTTAAGTGCTTCTAATGCACGTTTATGCGCCATTGTGCATTCGTCCCAGATGATGATTTTCGTTGCTGATAAAACTTTGGCCATTGCTGAGTTTTTTGAAATCTTACATGTTGGTTCTTCAATTTTTTGAAGATTTAACGCCAATTTCAATGCTGAATGACCCATACGGCATCCTTCTAACAATGTGGCTGCTATTCCAGAAGAAGCAACTGCAAGCGCAATGTTGGATTTCGCACGAACAGTGGCTAAAATTACTGACATGAGGAATGTCTTACCAGTTTCACCAGGGGCATCAAGGAAATATAAACCACCATTTCCATCATCAATTGCCTTCATTAATGTATCATAAACTTATTTTTGTTGGTGATTCAACAGTGGTACATTCGTTTGAACTACTAAATCTAATTGCTGGTGATCATATTCACGTTCCCGTTCAAACTCTCGATTAAATGCGTCATACATTTTACGATTTGGCGTTGGCATTCCTAACCTGACTAATAAACTACCACACATAAGGTAACACATGTCTTCGATCAAGAGTAAAGCCCGATTATGTACCTCCTCATTCATCTCAAGATCCGGATTTCTGGAACTGACACGAATTTGATGTAAAATATCTTCTGGCATATTATCCTTGTATTTATACCATAGGTTAGATGGGTTCGATGGAAAGCATGTCGAAATGATGATAGCAAATAATGTGCGTATCTGACTTGGAGATGCAGAGATAATGGCTTCAACAATTGTCGTATCCCAATGGGTATCGTTTTCTAGTAAATTGAGTTCTTCACATGCAGTACGATATGTTGGGAATATTGTACCATTAACAGTCCGTAGTGACTCAAATGACGTTGGTCCATGCACATTTACCAGCAATCACCGCAAATAGAAGCATTCATCATTCTTTGGATGAACTGTATACATACGACCAAGAGCATTAGTAGAAAATGCTTCGTGTAATAACGTGGCATCTCCGAGTAAAGCAAAGTTTGTGCAAACGGATCGATTTGGCAGATCGGAAAGAAACTGGTCAATGTTGTCGCTGGAGGTGTTTCAGTACGTTGAACAACATTCGAAGCCGTGAAATATATTCGTTGACCATTCTCCAGATGAACCGTCAAATGCACAACAGTAGGATAACGTTCGTGAAAAGGGAATGCGAATATACGCAATGTTTCGTACCCTTCTTGCATTACGACTTTTTCGGGAAAGATTCGATCGTCTTGGTCTCGGCATTGATAATGATGATTCAAAGAGAATACAAATTACTGTGATTATATATTTCTGCCAAATTTATATTATCAAATTTTCTACTTAACCATATACAAAATTACGTTTAGCTGTCATTTGCGTTTTGTTATTCCATATCAGATGCGTTTTTGTTATACCACATTTTATAGTGACTTCACGGAAACGCGTTCGAATGGGATAAAAAGTATCCTATGTCCGTCTCCTGGCTCTAAGCTACCTCTCCACCAATTTTCAGCCAAATCGCTTCAGCCGTTCTCGAGTTATAAATAGTGTAACTAACATGACTTTCTTTTATATATATAGATTAGGTTTAAGTTTCCTTCATTCATTCTTCATATATGTACTTTATTTTATTTTATTTTTATTTCAATCCATTTCATACATACATAAATAAAATTTAGCGCTAAATCTGTTTTACTTTTATTTAATTTAATTTATTTTATTATTTTTTATTCTATTAGAGATAATTCAATTTAATTGGATTTATTTTCTTTAACTTAATTTAATTTTGCTTTATTTTTTAAAGAAATATATTTTGTTTCAAAAATAAAATAAAATGTAGTTTTTAATTTGTTTCATTTATTCATTTATTCTATTCTAATTATTTTATTCTATTATATTTACTTCAATTTAATTTAATAATTTTTTTTTTATGAAAGTTTGCATTTATTTTCTTTTCTAATTATTTTCATTATTTGGTTTAATACATAAATAAATAAAAGTTAACTTTTAAATTGTTTTTTTTTTATCTTACTTTAGTTAATCTCATTTTTTATTTTATTCTACTAGATTTAATTACACTTATTTATTTTACTATTTTATTTAATTCTATCTCATTTTGCTTCATTTTATTATATAATATTTTATTTTGTTTTACAAATAAATCAATAAACCAGTCTCTTGACCAGAGAGGTCCCGTTATACAGGTACTTTAGATTTGCTTGGATTAAAAAAGGTCGTATGAGTAATTTTAATTAAGAATAATTTTGTGCGTACTAACATTGATCTATACAAACGGCCAGATACAAGCGTCTTTTTTCAGCCCTATTTTCGGAGTATACGTACATATTTATGTAGGAAGGTCTTGCTCATGTGTGCACGCAAAAGTTGAATTTTGCCGGCCGGATGTGCATGCGCAAAATGTATTTCCTCTTCGTCAATACTCTATGTAGGTATTAATTACTTAACATTTAAAATA